>JAXRVH010000007.1:700674-905770 GCA_034640345.1 Drechslera avenae
CCCCCAAACATGGGGCGCCAAAAGCTACTCCAAAAAAAAAGTGCCAGGAATATCTTCTTGTTGGTGGATGCGATATCATGCACACCGACTGCGACAGATGAGATATTGGGGGGGTTGAAAAGGGCCTTTGCTGCAGGTCAATACATACGCTACACGCTTGCATCTAGGCTGAGACGAGGGTTATAAAAGGTGGATTATGCGTATCTTGCATCTTGCAAAGCAATGTGCCGTGGTGGGGCCAAAACTTCCTCTCCCACTACAATCTCGGCTGCAGCTGCAGCCTACCCTGCGGGAGGTGCCTCTAGCCGATACGACGCCAGTCTGATCGGTGAAGGGGCCAAACGTTCGATTGGCGAAGATGGGGGTTGAAGGCGAAGGGCACAGCACAGGTGTCATGTTACTTTTTGTCGCCAACGTTGTGTACGGGATGATGATGCTGTTCGAGCATCACAAGTTTGTTGCGAGTGCACGGGACAAGGCAAAGAGCGGGGAACCCAAGGCCTAGATGCCGCCTTGCTGTGTGTGTGTGTGTGTGTGTGTGTGTGTGAGGCTGTGCCGCATTTAGCTTTCGCAAGACAACGAGGTCGACTTCTCTACGGTTCGTACGCCTCATTTCCGTGGTAATATCGAGGGGGGGAAGATGCATCTACCTTCTGTTTCGGTCATGAGCGCGTCACGGCGCCGTTGGTCGTTACCTGTTGTATATCGCTATCGAAAGTCAGTGCAGTCTGCAGCCTGCAGCTGTCAATGAACATGGTCATGCGGGGTTGGGTGGTTGCATAGGGCTGCGGCCTCCCGCACTGATCTCTCACCCACACCCTCGAGACATGATTGTGGAAAGTTAAAAAAAAAAGAGGGCGAAGACTCTCAACGCCATGCATCGGAAGGGGGGGGGGGGGGGGTTAATGTGGGGAAGAGAGGATCAGGGTAAAATTTGATAGCCGCCGTCTCACATGATGAACGGCGCACAAGAGGGTGCTTGCTATCCATCGCATCTCCACAGCTGGTATATTTTGCAAACTGGAAAAGAAGCAAGCATTGGACGAGGGCATGACGGTTCGGGCATCTAGCCCTGTGTCACGGCGGCTGCATGGACAATCGATAGCCTCGGGGCGTGGCGATGTCGAGCTCGTTACATTGTCAGCTCGCATCGCATTGCGACATCAGCGAAGATCCCAAAAGGGAGGGTGATGACACAGATGGTGATCTACACTCCGTGTCCGAAGGTTTGGAGTTGCCGAAGCAAAGCGCAAGCTTGTCCCGGTTGGCCAAGAGGGAGATCATGAGCTCGGAGACTTGTCCGCATCCTGCCCGTCCAGCCCATTTTTTGGGTCTCCCAAGGCGATGGACACGAACGGTGGCAGCCCAACGTCCGCGTTGCCGTACCCTGCGCGTTCGGAGTAGAGCCGCGGTACATGCCATGGGATAGCCGCTCTCTAGGATCAAGAGATGCGAAGGGGCATGAAATCGAATACGATGTGAAACAGGGTCCAATCGGGTCCAATCTCCATCCAGCCTCTCAGTTCGGTTGATGGAGTCAGCAGTGATCGCTAGGCGCACAACCCCCTGGCAGCGGCAGCAGCAGCAGCAGCAGAGAGAGATTTGGAGGTGAGCAGGTTGTTGGAGACGCAGGTCCCTGCCCTATGCAGATACGCGACCCCAAAAAGGATCGACACACGGACATCAGCTCCCTCTCCACGACATGGTTGCAGTCGGAAGAATACAGGCGGGTGGATTTGCAACGCTCAAAAACTCTAATTCCATGCATTCTCATGTAGGGCCGCCTTAGCTGCAAATCAGAAGATTGTAGTAGCTAGCACGGCCGGCACTTGGCATGGTACCAACCAGCCTTTTGCCTCACCGCCGCCCCAGGCCCGCCCTTGATCCCATTTCCCACCAACATGCCGAGGGTAGGTTGAGGCGACGTCAGGGCAGGCCGGCGTTGAATCGAGCATGGCGCATGGAACATGGAACACGCGCAATCATGGCTCCAGGGTCCAAACTATATATTCACCGGACCGGCTCCCTCCGTGAGTAGTGCCGGCAAAAGGCCGGCCGTCCGGACTCAGGAACCAGCTGTCCATGGCTTTAGCCGACCGAATCTGACTTGGCCGACCATCTTTTCCCAACCTGCCCCCACTTGGTCCCATGCGGGATCGGCATGCCCAGCTGAGCACTAGTGCGGCTTTGCCTGCCCCATCCGGCAACTCGCCGTCGCAGCCCTTGCACTCGCTCGACTAGGCGCCGGTATACCGCATGTCGCGGCCGTCATATTTGCGGTGTGTGTGTGTACTGTACAGGAAGCGTGGTAGAGGCAGGATGCACTGATTCGCCAACACGCTCAACAACACCAACACGTCCATTCCAACCAGCCAAAAAAAAAAACTGGCTGCCGCGGATTCATCTCCGAAACCTCGACAACGCCTGTAAGATTGTCATGTCATGTCATGTACTTACAGCCCTAGAGTTGGGTCTCTAACATGTGAAGGGAAGCGCACATGACGGACCCAAATTCGAACCTCGTGACCCGAGTCGTGTGTTGCTTTGTTTTCTTCCCTCTCCAACGAAAAACAACAACAACAACAACACTACTGCTGCACATGGACAATGGAAGCATATCACCATAGCCACAATCTTTCTTCTCTCTCTCGTGTGCAGGACGAGGCGCTGGAGGACACGAAGAAAAAAACAGGATTAAAGTAACTCGAGTGGAGAGGGTGACAGGCTTCTTTATTTTTATTTTTATTTTTTTGCTTTGGCCATTTCCTACTGCCGTCTATGCAGGTTTGATGTTGCGCATTTTCCCTAACTGTCCTGCAAAAGAGGGGCGCCTAGCAGCGTCGCCCTCATGACTAAACGACCAAGAGCATTCCTTCAAGCCACCCCCTCCAAAGGCGCATGTTTGCTTCTTTTGACAACAGGAATGATTGGTGACATCGTACGCATACAGCGGCAACTGTAGGTGTGTTCATGACTTGACTTGTATGTATGTATGGCTGGCTTGACATACGACATAATCCTTCCCCTACAACTGAGTCAAGTAGAGAGAGAGAAAGATATCGGATACTTGTTCCTGACCTATAAGCGACAAAGACGGGCAGATACGGGTCGCCTCCAAAGGAAAAACCTGAAAACATCAGACTTTACGGTTTGAACTAAACAGTACCTCGTGTTTGCACACACACTCACACATGGGAAGTTCTCCGCATAAAAAAGGAATAGACCAACCAACCAACCAATAATGTACAAAAAAAAGCCCCCCATCCCGGCTTTTCCCACACCGATCAGATGAGTAATTATCCGTCCCCCCTCTCCCAAAAAGTCGATATGCACCAACACGCCTCCAGATCCCTCGTCACACAACAACACCAACATGAACAAGCCCCCCATGAAAACAAGCCACACAGTAGCAGATGAACGGGACAATGCAAAGGAAAAAAAACGGGGGGCCTAGAAAAAACCCGCAACGCTAAACCTGCCTCTGTCTCCCCGCGTCTTTCCGTCTCCATGCTCCCCTCCCCCATGTCCCCCCCCCGAGCATCCGCACACAGCATCCGCGCATCCGCATAAACATCCGCGCATCCGCCCCCCTTCGTACGAGCCCTTACCCCAAGAAAAGATTAAAGAAAAAAATAACTTCCCCCCTACCCTACCCCCAGCTCAAAGTGATGCTGACGACGCTTCTCTGCCTACGATACGAGAGGACTGGTAGTTAGTGGCAGTGTCGAATCCATTCCTTCTCTCTGTCTGTCTATCGGCCACAGCCCCGTCACAGACCAGCATCCGAATCAGGGGAATTAAGAATACGGGAATAAGGCTCCCCCCCCCTTACCTTGATTAAAAAAAAAGTAATCATAACAAATGTTTGTTATTATTTATTGTAATTACCATCTTCATCTACTGACCCTGTTTATTAACCTATAAATCTATTTTACAATTTTACCCAAGATACAAGAATTACCGTCACTTTAAGAGAGTGATTCTCCTTTTTTGTTTTCCCCCTTCCTCCTTCTTTCCTGCAATAAGCGGAGTACAAGGAAGATGATGGAAAGTAAAAAAGATAAAAAATGTAGGGGGGGGGGGAGGATATATGACACAGAATTATAGAGATTTGAGATAGAGAATTTAATATATAGAGAGAGAGAGAGAGAGAGAGAATAACGAGCTTTTTTTGCATTCCTACACAAATTTGTAGTAGTTGGTCTACTAAATCTCTTGTGCCACACTCTCTCTTTGCTTCTTTTCCAACGATTATTATTTTTATTTTAGCTTTGTGCCACATGAGAAGGGGGGCAGGGGGGGTTAAGGTGGGGGAAGGAGGGATGAACCTCGAACGAAAAAGTAAAAAAGGAAGAGAAAGAAAAAGAAACACACTAAAGAGTAGCGCTTGAGTAAGCTGGTGGGTTTACTTGGGGCATGGGTGTGTGCGTGTGTGTGTGTGCATGTCCGCCTAGCGAAAAGGTAGACCGACGGGGATATTTCACTTTTTCTTTTTCTTTCCTTTTACTTGTTTGGCAAATGCCGGCGTCTAGGGGAAAGAGGAAAAAAAAAGAATAAGGACATGGGATATGGAAAATTATGCGGATGAACAGATGGACGAACGAACGAACGAACGAACGGACGGACGAACAGGGGTCCCTTTTTATTTATTTAGGGAGGGGCGGGGGTGCATGTTATGGTGGTAGTGGTGGTGGTGGTGGCGCAAAAGAAACGTTGTCATCATCGGTAGGCCAAGGTGGCCATGTACCTTGCTGGGTGTAGACTGTGTGCTAAAAGCATGGGTTTGTTTGTGGTGTAGCGAGACTTTATGCGCGTGCAAGGGAAAAGGGGAAAAGGGGAGAGGAAGAGAAAGGAGGAAAGAACGCAGCTCGTACGAGAGAATAGTCTTGCAAGCACCCTTTTTTTCCCCGCGAAAGAATACTCGTACAAGTGCGAGTGTGTGTATATACCCACGAGTCGTAACAGGGTCAAGTATATGCGACACTAGCTTTCTGTAGTGGACTGTGCAAAGTGTGTGCAAGTTTTGACAGCGGGGAAAGACATGACAATTGTGAATTACCTAAATAGTACTAGTGAGACCACCCCGTGGCTGAACAAGGACGATGAAAGTCAGGAATGGGTTTGGTTATGGCTTCGAGTCGTGACCGCCGACTTGGCTCGCAACTGATGACTCTTTTCTCTCGCCTTCTCCGCACGGCAGACATGCGCACGCGCGCACTCACACACACACACCAGGCCAGCCCAGTAAGCCAAGCTCACAGCCAATCAACCAGCCAAACCGGCCCCAAGCCATCAGCTAGCCCAGCCCCAAGCCACCCAGCACATACACACACACGCGCCTGCTTAGTCTGATCGGTGAGAACGCATGTCGTTCCCAAAGAGCAGTGGCTTAATTCTTTGGGCACAGTGCTGCGTTGCTGGCTATATTCCAAAACAAGTACAAAAAAGGAAACAAAACAGTGATGATGACGACGAGATATGGATATTCAACTTTGCACATTTCCCACCCAGCCTGAATTGTTACTTGTGTGCAAAGTCATATGACTTTGCAATGAAATCACATGTGCTATGAGAGGAGCAGAGATGAACATGATAGAAAACATATAACAGCGCTAGCCGCCCAATGATATTTGTTGCATGTATACGTGCAAACAGGAGATGATGATGATCCCTTTCTCTCCCTATATCCTCCACTGAGTGAGCCCTACCGAAAGATGACGCGAAAAAAAAACATCGTTCCCATCTAACAATGGATATAATATAGATGTCTGGCAAAGCTGACAGTATGGGTACAACAAATCGCGTATTCAGATTGTGGGGAATAGACGACTTGATGATCTGGGTTTGTTGCCAAGCAGCAGCGGCCGACATTGAAAAGCAAAAAAGGGGCAGATACAAGAAAATCGAAAAGGAAAGGAAGAAGTAAAGGTTAAAATAAAAGCGATAACCATGCGTTGCGCCGGGATAACATATGCAAGTCATCAATGCACGATCGATATCGGAGAACGGTCCGGATCGGCCCAAGGGCGGGAATCAAGATGGCAACGGAGAATCGATGTGTGTGTGTGTGGAGCATCACACATACTAGGCATATGCAACTTGATCTTTGTGGGACCCAAGACTAGGGGTCCCCCTCCAACTATCATGGCCACGTCTTTTTTTGCTTTTCAGTCGTGACATCATTCGAGACCCTGTTGCTGCTGGACATTGCGGAGAATCTCGAGGTCCATGCGGAGAATCGGCGAGTTGGGCGCTACGTCGCTGATGACGGAAATGGTGCGCTTGAACAGGGCCGAGAGAGTGGCCTTTGTGAGCCATGTGTCGGCTGGTAGGAGAGGATAGAGTTTGGACTTGTAGACGGATGCTAGGACGAGCATATTGCCAAATTGTCTGAATTGTGTGTTAGCAAGATAAAGCGCATGTCGTGGGAGAAAGAGCAAAACTTACGCGTGAAGTGTACCGAAAACGTTTGTGACGACAAGTCGCTTCTTGCGCGTGGGTGTGAAGTAGTTGTACGTGCTACCAGGCTCCTCGCCGACGCGATCAAAGGCGATGGTACTCTGGATGGCGCTGTGAATGCACTTGCAAGCCACGCCAATAATCTTCTTCTGGTCTTCGTTGAGTTCGACCATTTGAACATTTCTGTTCGTGGCAGAGTGGTGTCCATAGGGGGATGGTGAGTTGTGCTGCGAGGCGCCGGTGGTGCCCGGAGGTGGGGGCGGGAACTCCAACACATGGCTCGCAAGCTTCAGGTACGGCCGCAACATCATGTAGAGACCACCATAGTACTTTGCGCGCACACGCGCAATGTTGAGATCTGTCGAGGGGGGCTCGTGATCATCCCAAGCGAGCTCTGGCGAAAGGAGTCTCCTCCAGTTCTCTAGGACGCCGACGTGGGTTTCGGCGTGGTATGCAACTTCCTTGACGCTAGTGGGGTCGAAGCTCATGCGACCGCTGGGTCCGTACAAGGCGTTGTGCGCTACGTTCAGGATGACGCGAAGAAATGTTTGCGTCGAGTAGAGCTTCATCATCAAATCGTTCCTCGGGCCAGCGCCTGCGTCTTCTTGTTGCATATAGTTGTCCGGATCTTGAGGCCAGGTTTCATTTACGCCTTCGGGATACATGATGGCGCTCTGATGTGCGGAAATGCCCGACGGTGGTAGCGTGCTCATTTCTGCAAGGATATCACTGAGAAGTAATGGTTAGCAATTGACTGGAGTGTTGGTTGGAACGAGGAATTAAAACTCACGATTCCAGCTGCAGAGCTGTCCAATAGACACACATGACAAGATTCAGCCTGTACCGCTCCTTGCGACTCCAGGTATGTCTTCGGTCGCTGTTGGTGCGGAGAAGCTTGGTGTAGTCGGCCTTGATGAGCACCAGGGCAATTCGGCAGGCGTTGTTGATCCAACTCCAACTCTCCAGCACTCTTGCGTACTGACTCAGGTACAGGCCAGCGAGTAGCATGGCTTGCGCATGGGCAGTCGTATTGCCGCCTTGTTGGTTGCCAAGGATGTCGGTCGCATAGGCATAGTATGCCATACCCGGCAGGATATCGATATTCCTCGGACGACTGTCTTCGGCTCCTTCACTGGCGAAACTGCCATTCGGATTCGGTGAATTCCGGATGTAACCCCATTCACTGTGGACATAGGGACTCCGGTCGTTTTGCGGAGCAGGCAGTGGGTCTGTGTAGGCGGCCACCTTGCCGAGAGCCATAACCAAGAGAACAATGGCGTTGCGCAGTGACCGTTCGATATCGAGCCTAGGCGATGGCAGCCCATCCAAACCACTGGCAGAACGCTTGCGCTTGATGCCTGGGTTGAGCTGGTGCACGCCATTCGTAGCAGGCGACCGTGCGTTGGCAGTGCGCGCTTCTGGGCTGTACTGGTCGCTAAACTCCCTGAACATGCGTTTCAGCTTGCCCTCGTTCATAAATGGATGGAAAATGTGCATGCTCTCCATGTACGACTTTAGCAAATCAAACATGACATGGCGGCGGAAGTCGGGCCGACCGTCCGGACCAAGTCCGCTCTGGTGAAACTGTGGAGGGTGTTCACGAGGAGTACTACTCGGCTCGGAGGGGCTGCAATGGTCCAGGTTCGGGTATCCCCATAGGCCATCCTTGCCTGGTGCTGGCGAAGTTGCTTCGGAATCGTTGCTGCTCTCGGGGCTACCGGGTCCTTGCGCTCCATCATTCAGGTCCTGGCCTTCACCAACACCCCAGACGCGCAGTAGTCCGCGATCTTGCTCTAACTGCATTGGGTAATCCGACACTTTTTGGCCATTATCGAGCAGTCGCTTCAGATAGGGAATGCCGTTGTAGAAGATGTTCATCTGTGCCCACTCCTCAAGCAGCTTGTGGGCTGGAGTAGTGTGATCGCCTTGAAGGCCATCCTTTTCCTTTGGGTCTTTGGCGGCCGGCTCGGGATGGCTGGGCTCGGTCCTGACGCTGTCTGCAGGCGTTGCAGGCGTTTGGGGTGGCGGATACTGTGACTCCTGTTTGATCGCGCTCATAGGTGACATGACATTGGAGTGGGGAACGACTGGAGACTCCATCTTGAGCTGGCTGTTGGCTCGACCCATCTGGCCTCTTCCTGTCATGGTGGGCCATCTTGATGTGTTTTGGTCCCTCTGGGCGGAGAAGGAGGCTTCGGGCGAAGCGTGATTTGAAATCATGTCGTGGTTCCGCGTGGGCGGAAGTCTGCTCTCAACGCCCTGTTTCCAGTTGTTGAACTGATCCACAAATTGGGATAGAACCTCGGATATGCTGTTGACGCTGTCTTGCAGCTGCATCATGCTTCGGTCTTGTCTAGAAAAAAGGGAGGGGGAAGCGTCAGCGATGGACCAAAGAATGGAGTGAGAGTGACGCACTTGGGTGGTGGTACATCCTTGTACTGGCAGTCGAAGTTGTTCTCCCGACAGAACTGGCACGGCCGGGCTTCGTCGCATTTTTGCTTTCGCGAGCGGCAGTGGTTGCAAGCCTGGGTGGCGCGAACCTGCTTTCTCCGTATCTGCTGGGCGGCGCCATAGTCTGTCATGTAGGGGGTTTGTGCGTATGGAGTCACTGGCTGGCCATACTGCTGGACCGGTGGCGGGGCCTGGGCATGGTACGGCTGTCCATTGGCATGGGAGGGACTGATGGCATGGTTGTAGCCATTCGGTATGCTGCCGTTGGGACGATGCTCAGGGTTCATGGGCCACGGGGGGTGTTGTCCGCCATGCTCCATGGGAGGTTGAGTCTGGGACTTTACGTCGACGCTGATGCTGAGGCTGGTGGACCGGGAACTTTGGGGCTCTGGGGCCGATGCTGATTGTGGCGTGTGTGGAGGGCGGTAAGTAGAGATGCGGTCCTGGGGTATCGTCACAGGAGATGCTCCCGTGACGCCATTGGGGTGCTGACGAGGTGAGGGTATGTTCCGAGGGTCCGCAAGGGCACGAATATCAGAAGGTGGCAGCGAGGGTGAGGGTAGAGGCCCGGGGTAGGCTGGAGCGTGGGAGGAATACTGGTTGGAGGGGGCCGGTAAGCCGTGGGTACTGTAGGGCGGAGACGCCTGGACCAAGGTGGGATGGGACGGAGGTCGAGTGGGTTGGGTATAAGGCGGTGGAGGAGGGGGTGGAAAGGCGTGGCCGTTATACGGAGGATGATCAAGATTGCCAGAGCCCAAACGAGCTCTCTTAGACTGGGCGGGCGCGTCAGGATCAGCCATCCTTACAAATGCCACACGAAATCCGCTATGGCCATGCGGCTATGTATGACAGAGCACTACTAGGCACAACGAATGGTTCCAGGACCAGCAAACGGCAGAAGCCAGGAAGGTCGCGGGGGGGGGGGGGGCAAGGCAAGTTGCAGGGCCAGGAGGGGACCAATTCACCGTAGAGTCAGCGGGTGGTTGGCCGAGGAGTGATTTGCAGATGACAGCCCAACCCGCGTCATCGGCTTGGAGAGGGGAAGAGTTTGGAGAGCGTCGCAGGGCAAGTGCTCGGAGACCAGAGTGGGATGCAGGACGGGAGCTTTCCTATGCCGCGTGCGCGACGAAAGGACCTAGTCTTGGGCAAGAGCTTCTTACCATGGAGCCGGAGCCAACCAGCCGAAGCAGGTAAAGGGCCAGTCGCTGAGTCGCGCACCGTCAATGCTGGCGACGTTTGCTTGCTCGGTCGGCGAAATGTGGCGCTATTAAGACGGGCCGTGCGAACGAAGGGGCCAGGGCGCAATCAGAAGAGGCGCGAAACTAGATCGGTCGCAAAAAGGAACCGCTCGAGGGCGAGACGAGACGGGGCGCCGAGGCGGGCCCAGCGCTGCTTCAGGCACAGGCGGGAGGGGAAGGGGGTGGGTGGTAGTGGTAGTAATGGTAGTGGCAGTGGTGGGTTGATGATGGTGGATTGGGCAGAAGGTGGTAGTTTGTGGTAGTGGCGGGGAAGGGGAGGGGTGCGCGCGCGTGTCGGAGAGGGAGAGAGAACCAGGCCGACGTCCGAGAGGTGGGAGGGAGAGAGAAAGAGAGAAGAGAGGGCTCTCAGTCCACAGGACGTGTGCATGTCGAAGCCGCCCTATTACAGCATGGCAGGCCAGACATGCGTAGACAGGCCAGAGACAGGCCAGAGGGCGTCCAGCGCTGGCTGCAGCTCGCTGCTCGCTTGTGCAGCGCCATGAGCAAGCCAGGCCGCAGGGTTGTGGCGGGGGGCCACTAGACGCGCCGTGTGCTGCCATGACCCACGACCATTCTATCAAACACGGCGCCTTCACAGGCAGGACCCGTAGGATGCTGCCGTGCTTCATGGGATGCCGTTGCCAGACAGCAAACGTCGTTGCTCCCTCCCGCCCGACGCGGGCTGCATGCGACGCTGTGTACTGCTGCCGGTACGGTGCTGTGCAGTCGACATGGCCCCCTACCGGTACATACCAGCAAGTCGATCAGTCGTCTGTAATGCCGCCATGCGACATGTCGCCGCCGCAGTCAGGTCTTCCGTGTCAGTCAGAGAGGTCGTCGTTTCGTGCGGCATGCGCGCTTCTCCGCTTACGTCCTTGGAACCTCCCGTCGACGACTGGCCAACGACCCCGACCCTGGTGAAGGTTGGAGCAGGCCGTCAGCAGCATCGTCGGACAATTTCCGCCCAATTGCTGGCCGGCAACACTCAGGAAGCTGATCCGAGCTCGCTGGCCAGCCTCCACACACTCGCAGTGGCACCGAGGCATTCGAGAAGACTCGTGGAAGTGATGCGCTGCCTGTGGCGTGCAGGCAATGCCCTCGCCCGTCCACCGCTTCCTGCACCCGCTGCCTCTCTGGCCCTGTGGCCGTACCCGTTCCATCCAGAGCTACCGTACCAGAGTACCGTCGTCTACTCTGCCGTCCCCCTCCCCTTCCCCTCCCCCCTTTGGGCCCCGCGCAGCCGCGATAGCTCTCGTCTGTCGTCCGCCGTCCGCGACGCTGGCTGATGCCCAAGGCGATCGGCCTTTCTAGCTTGCAGATCCTGGCCGAGACTTTCATAGGCAGACTGGTGGCACATGGCGAAATGGTGTACTGCTACACCACCCATTTGTCCGTCTCGTGTAGGCATTCGCCGCTCCCGTCCAGTCGCAGGTGCCGGAGAGAGGCCGGCCAGGACCATGAACGTTAGTTTCATAATATCAAAAAACCATCTTGCAAGCTAGCGACGCCGCAACACGCGACGGGCACAAAAAAATGGCGTCAGGAACCACTGCCAGCCGAGAGGGTTTGCGGCACGCCAGCGTTGTTGGACGGCGTCCTCTCGATTCGACGTCGCCGTCAAATCCATGCGGTGGCCAAGGGTAGACGTTGGTTCCACGCTCCATGGATGGTCCACAGTAGGCCGCGGAGTGCCCGTCAAACCCCGTCGAGAAAAGAAAAAAAAAAGCACGCCAAGGCCCAGGTAACTCTCGACCTTGCAAGCAATGCCGTGACGTGCGGTCAGCTGGCCGAAAGACATTAATCCAAAACAGCAGTGGCCCAGGATGCTAGGCCCAGCGCAGAGCTCGACTATTGAGCCAGTTTGTCAGATGACGAGCCGACTCTGACCGGCCCTGGCCTGACCGGCGCTATGGCAAGTTGCGGTCTGCATCCAAGATGAGTGATGCGTCTTGGGAAAGGACAGGTCCCGATAGACGACTCCCCACAACCGAGATTGTCTAACCAAGACCTGTCTGCGAGCCTTGTGGATGCACCATGCCCTTTCACCCTGGCTGTGTCTCTTCCACGTGGTCCCTTTGGACTGCCAACTGCACAGCGACATGTATGTACAATCGTCGACGACGCAACTTTTTAGTCCGCTTCACTCTGCGACACGGCCTATACGAACACGAGCCACGTCGGATCAACCGCCATTCAAGGTCGTTTGCGCCTTAACGTTGCTGGGGTGGCCGACACCTCATGTAGTGCCATGATTCGCCAGCCTGCAACACGAAGCTGAAGAGAACGGCAAAGCGGGCACGACGCGGTGAGCCGTGAGTCGCAAGGCGCATCGCCTTCGCTTTGTCGCCTGGAGATCCGAGTACGCGCGCGCTGACGCAACTGCACTGACGGCGAAGAAACACGACCCGAACGCGAAGCCTCCAGCTGTGACGTCCAGGTCGGCCATCTCTGTTTAATAAATAAACCTTCCGCCCACGCCAGCTCGACTTGTCACCCAGCACCAGACAGTGCGCAAACCACTCGCCACTGCCCATCGTTTGGTTCGTGTGCCGTGTCGTACCACACCGGCCTGCAATGAGGCGAGGCAGCGTCGAAGCGTCCTGCCGCCATGTCGACATATCAATGTCACCATCGTTGATGTACAGACCCGAGGTAGAGGTATCACATGTGCACGTGACCCTGCTAGCGCCACGTCATGTGAGTGACAACGGCACGTGACGCCACACCCTCTCGGCGCTTATGCGGCACTACTCGACCTTGTTACACCACCATAAAGCTGACGGCACTGCCGCCTGCCCGGGCTTGTTGTAGGCAGGCTGAAAGCCATCTTGCTCGGATAGCTCGGAATATTTTTTTCCCACTGTGCGTTTACACGAGACACGGTTGCTAGTGTTTGCTTGTAGCCGAGGCGCTGAAACGCCAGTGAGGCAAGTGCAATCGCACATGTGTATACGTCACAAGCTTGGTGCAGCCAACACTTTGTTCGCCCCAGACGTGTTTAGTAGCTTTGTCTTAGTCTCTTCCGGACCCCAGCTTTCTGTGTCTTTTTTTTTCTCTCTCTAGGCAATTGCTGCCAAAGGAAGCGTCATGATCACCGCGCTGATATCTAGCGCTCTCGCGAGCTTCGTCATCTATCAATTCGTTTGGCGTTACCGTGGTCTCAAGTACCACATTGCCCTAGCCAAGAGCTCGGGCTTACCCGTCGTCGTGTCGCCATGGCACACATTCGATACCTTCTGGCTGGCCACGTTCCCGATCTGGCTGCCGATACTGCAAAAAATAATCCCCAAATCTCAACAGGGTGTATGGCTCGAGTAGGTACCCGTGGCGCGACTGTGGCAAAGCCAGTCTATGTGTGCATGTGTGTGTGTTGACCAAACTTCAGTCTCCTGCACCCAGAATGGGGTCATCTGTCTGGCCACAGAGTCTTTGAGAAGGTGGGCATGGACATTTTCCTTGTCGCTGGCCCTAGTAGAATTTGGTGCTTTGTTGCCGATGCGGAAGCCATTGATCAGATTGCCAGTCGCCGCAATGACTTCCCTAAGCCACTCGAGATGTACAAGTCGCTCGACATCTATGGGAAAAACCTCTTGACCACTGAAGGCTCTGCATGGCGCGCGCATCGCAAGCTGGTTGCCCCCAGTTTCGGTGATAAGAACTACAAGTTAGTGTTCGCGGAAACAATTCATCACGCAAAATCCTTGCTGAGTCTATGGACTGGCCCCGATGGACGCGGCAACAAGACTGTGGCAGATCCTTCTGTAGCCGCCATGAACTTTGCCCTCTATGTCATTAGCGGTGCAGGCTTCGATGTACGCGTTGCCTGGCCACATGAAGACGGAAAGGAGAAGCAGGTAGACGATAAATCCGGAGACGATGCCATCTTCGTGTCGGCCAAGCCACCTCCGGGTCATACGATGAGCTATCGGGAAGCGCTTAGTGTACTGCTCCATCACATGCTCTGGACAGTGGTTTTCCCGCTCCATTGGCTCCGTAAGCTCCCTCTTGCATTGCGGTATCCTGTCAATTGGGAAAGCTAACACACTCCGACAGCATGGTCCCCAGTTGAGATCCACCGCAAAGTCGGTGTGGCTACGAGTGAATGGGGCAAATACATGGACGACATCTACCAAATCAAGAGGAAACAAGTCATCTCTGGGGAGAATAAGGGAGGCATGGATATTTTCCATGCCTTGATCAGTGGAAGCGGCATCACCGACCCTAACAACACGACTGTCACCACAAGCGATTTATTCGGCAACGCCTTCGTGCTCATTCTGGCTGGTCACGAAACGACAGCCAATGCACTACACTTTTCCTTGCTATTTCTGGCCATGAAATGGGGTACGCAAAAAAGGTTACAGGAAGATGTTGACAAGGTCTTTGGTGGCAAGCCAATGGACGAGTGGAACTACGAAGAAGACTTCCCGAAGCTGTTCAGCAGCATGCCCGCAGCCGTCATGAACGAGACACTCAGAGTTCTGCAGCCAGTCATCAATATTCCCAAATCGACAGCACCTGGAAGACCCCAGCAGCTCACCATAGGTGGTCAGCAATACACCATACCTGGAGACACGCGCATATTTTTCAACGCAGGCGTCCATCGCAATCCAAAGTACTGGCCACCGCCAGCCGGAAGACCCAACAAGGACGGATTCAATGATGCCAATGACTTTAGGCCAGAACGCTGGATCGTAGACGTCAATACCGCAGAGCAGTTCGTCGACCAAGAGTACGATGATGAAGACCTGCGCGGTCCCTCTGGCGAAGACACGTCATCGCTGTTATTTAAACCAGTCAAGGGCTCGTATGTTCCGTTTAGCGACGGCTACCGATCGTGCATCGGGCGCCGCTTTGCACAAGTCGAGATGATGGCGGTGCTGGCAGCCATCTTCATACAATATAGCGTCGAGCTTGCAGTGGACGACTGGGCCACTGATGAAGAGGTAGAGAGGATGCCAAAGGGGGGCAAGGAAAGAAGGGAATTGTATCAGAAGGCGATTGACCGGGCACAGTACAAGCTCAAGCATGAGATGGGAAGTATCATCACCCTCCAATTGAGGGGTGGCCCTGTTCCTATCAGGCTGATGAAGAGGGGTGAGGAACGGTTTGCTTTTGATTAGCGGATGCCAAGTAGTGCTGTTATACGTTTGCTACAAGAGACTACCATGATAATGTATACGGATTGAAGTTATCATAAGCATTGCATATGTCGGTGGTCAGCTACCCCGCATCACGTCACGATATGTTAAGAGCTACCCCACCAGAGTACGATTATGTCCATAAATCCGGCACTGCATATGCACGCATTTGTCATCGTCAACGTCCAGTGTTAACATGACACCAACCTCTGCAAACTTGACCAATCGATACCACATACCTCACAATGGCACCACCCAGTTTCCCCCCAGAAGAGCTCCGCCAAATAGTCCAAGAAGTAGCCACGCTGCTCAAAGAACGCAAAGAAACAATTTCCGTAGCAGAGACCGTAAGTCGCCTTCCCCAGAGTAGTAATTTTTTCTTTCTGGCATTCCGAGTTTAACCATGTAAAATTCACAGGCAGCAGGTGGACTGATCTCGGCAGCGCTCCTCTCCTTCCCAGGCGCTTCAACCTACTACCGCGGCGGCCTAACCCTCTACACGCTCGAGTCGCGCATTGCATTCGCCGGCTGGACGCAAGAAACGATATCTTCGTACAGCGGCCCCACGCCCTCCATCGTCTCAGGCCTTGCCGAGCACACGCGCAGCACACTCGGCAGCACCTACACCGTTGGCGAGAGCGGAACGGCTGGGCCTACGGGCGGCAGCACTCGCAACCGGACGCCGGGCTATGTGGCTCTTGCAGTGGCGCGCTCAGCTGGTACGACGGTGACGCGCGAGGTGGAGACTGCGAGTTCAGAACGCGAAGCGAACATGGTGGCTTTTGCGCTCGAGGGGCTGAAGTTGCTGAGGGATGTGATCAAGGGGGAGGAGGTGGGCAAGCTGTGATTCGCACTGCATTTTTTTCCTAATTCATGCGGTGATGTGATGTGATGGCCTGGGGCAAGGGCGTCAACCTTTGTACGAGATGGGTGGGGTAGTAGGAATGGGGTAGGGATGAGTGGGGGGGGGGGGGGGGGAAGGCTGCTAGGTACCGTCTCTTTGGTTCTGTTGCTGTCTTGACAAGGAAGGTTGAGCTTTGGTGCTAACCGATGTTTTGGATGCAGGTTTATCTCCCCATCATCATCATAATCATCATCACAAGTTACGGTATAGGGCCGTACTATTGCGTTTCTTTTGTACCATGATTAAGAACGGAGCATCTCTCTTGAAATGTAGCTTTGCTTTGTTCCTTGAGTGGGATATGATGAGATGTGGGTGGTGGGTGGGTGGTGGGTCTGCTGATACGAAAACGATGCCAGATCTTTAGCCTCCGGACCCAGTATCCTGGAATCACACCACCCATTGAGCGAACACCAGGCGCCACGCTTTAAAGATCTGCCCTTGTTCCCCGTTTCCGCCATCCAAGTGGCTGGGGAAGGATTAGCCGCAGAGAAATCCTTGGTCATATGCATGGATGCGGCGTGGGTGCGGCGTGGTTTCGTTTTTTGCCTTTATGGCCACCAACCCCGTTTGTATCCACGCCGAACGTCAATTTACAAAGGTGGGGGGGAGAGGATTTTTTTCATTTGTTCCTTTGAAGTGTATCATTTTTATCTCTTTTGACTGGAGGGTTCTAGGATCATCCCCACTTCCTCCTCTCTCTCTCTCCCGTGCCGCATATAGTGTGCTCATTATTCCACCTTTTGCTTCTAGAGCTTTCTAGAGGATAGGCTTATTGTTCCGAGAAGCAGCGGCATAGAAGTGAGGCGATTTTTACAGGGGCAAGGGCGTTGGCTGCTTCTCCACCACGTGTTTTACTCTTGGTTATGCAGCCCTATCTTGGACAAGGTAGGGGTCGCGGATTGGGGGGAATATCCCTCTCTCTCTATGTCTCTTCCCCTCTCTCGGAGTGCTAAACAGTGCAAAAGGCCCTTTGTGGCGCGGGTGGAATTGCATTCGTTAGAAGTGATCTCGTTTGTTGAAACCCGTGGAGACAAAGGGTTGCATCGCTGGGTGTGATTGATGGGGGCTGGATGGGCTTGGTATGTGGTCACCGGTATGAGCGGATTAGGGGAAGGGAGAGTTGTGCAAGCTTACAAAATCAAAGGAAGTCTTTGTCATCGTTTAGAGGTCGTTTCTTTTCAGTCACAATCTCACTATAGTATAAGAATGTGTGGCCTCGTACGCGCACGACGGAAACTGGCTCAATGGGCGAGAATGCATTGGAGTTCCTGTGTGAGCTACTAAATAAATACATCATCTACGCGCTCATTGGGTTAAGTGAGCAGGATATTCATATGTATGCCATGGATGCAGGAGCAGTGTGGATTGAACCAGCCCTTTTTGTTTTGCTCTTGTTGGCTCAAGGTAATCTCTACTTACAATTTGTGACTATTCTGCTAGAGGGTTTGTATGTTTGTCGTATCTTGACCTTTAGTGAACTTTGTTCTTGGGACTTGTGCTACAACAGACACTAAAGACGGAAAGTGTATTACCTAGGTAGGCAATCACGTGGCAACCGCAACCGTACCCGCATCCGCGCGAAAAACGTCGGTTAAGATCAGCGCACAAGATCTCACCGGGAAAATATTCGTATAGATTGAGTGCTGCACTGAATGACCCCGGTGAAGCTTACTCGAAAAGGCGCTCTGACGTGAAGGTCGGACAGGAAGACGCGCGACAAACAACAGCTGAGTGAAAACCAGCAATCCGATTGATTGAGGGACATCTAGCTGTATCGGTAGCACGTTTCTATGGGACGACATGTTCGCTAGAGTATGCAACGAGAAAAGTTTGGGTGCGAGCATCTCAAATAATAAGGCCGAAATCATCTGGCACGGCTGTTCTGTAACGAGTGCTGAACAAGAAGAGCGAGCCAGCCCCGTCGCCTCAACAAATCACATGCTTGAAAAAAAATGTGCGATAATCCTTACAGCCAGCACCCCGGATCGGGTGTGCCTTGCGTGGCTTTGTGGCTTTCTTACAGCTGTTGATTGGCCATGGATCCCTACTAGCGCCCTTTGCTCACGTTACTAAAGTGTATTAAGGCTCCTTTTTGTAGCTTTCCTACCTTGCTTAGCGTCTTTCGGACTCGCTTAAAGCTAAATAGAGGTCTTTTATTAGCTTAATTTACGGTCAAAACAGCGCTAGGAGCCTGGCCAAGGGGGAAGGTGGCTGTTCGTATAGATGAACGCTCAAGCCATCCGAGGCTTGGTAAAGTGTACTTTGCTCCCCCAAGTCCCTGTTCAATGTCTCTGGAAGCCTCATCGCTTCCCCATTGTTAGCTGGGGAGTTTTTTTGTTTCCAGCCATGGCAACCGCTTTGGTTGTGTGGGCTTACGTGATCGCCTACATCACTTTTGGCATTGGTCTGCTGTCGTTTGTTGCGCGTTTTGTGTCTCGAAGGCTGGCTTTGGGATTATGGGGCTGGGACGATACAGCGTCATGTTTTGTAATGGTATGCCAAGAATATTCTTGAGGGGATCTGTAGGTGCTTACCATGTCAGATTGCTAGCATTATCCATCAAGTCATTATACAATTATTCCTTAATTTGGGGTGCGGCAAGTAAGTCACATCCAGAGTCTGTCGTGCAATGCAATGTGCTAATCGACAGACGGGACAACATGAACTGCAGCACCCACTCACAGGACTTTCTTCGGGTGCGTAACTAATTCCAGCTTCGCACAGAATTTGAAGCACCGTCTAACGTTTGTCTAGATTGCATTCGTTGAGGAGATTGTCATCTATGGATCCCACACGATCATTGAGCTTACCTTTCTTCTCTTCTATCTGCGGCTTTCTGTTGGTCAAACATTTCGCTCCTTTGTTTACGTTGGCTTTGGGTTCAGCTTCTGTGTCTTCATCACTAGTCTGTGAGTCGTACTGCCAATGCGACTAAATGCAGCACACCACTAACAGAATCTAGGCTTCTGGCATTCTTGCAGTGCATGCCGTTCGACAAGATACTCAACCCAGCGATGCATCCCGAAATCAAGTGTATGGATATACGTGTTGTCCTACTTATACCACCTATCCTGGTATGTTATCGCTTCTCGAACATCGACGTCGATTTACTCTCCAAAAATCTCCTAGTATACTGATAGATGGTGTCTAGAACATATTCATGGACTTCTACATCATTTTTCTTCCAATTCCGACAGTCTGGTCTCTCCGAATGAACATTCGACGCAAAATCACAGTCATCGCCGTGCTCTCCTTTGGCATCCTGTCCGTCACAGTGGCAATCCTCCGCCTACCCGTACTGTTGTCTGTCGCTTCGAAGAAGACCAATATATCAATAGACGTGGGGAAAACAATCATTGTCGCATCGTTTGAAGTGCAATCCGCCATCATCGCGGTCAATCTTCCTGCCATGAAATCGCTTTGGACAAACCTGAGGGGAAGATTCAGCTCCAATGTTAGTAATAACCCTGACAAATCCTTTAGGCTTTCATCTATGGGCCGGAAGAGACGGGGCGAAACGAACAGGACTTCATTCATGGGTTCCATCACAAGATTGGAGAGAGGGTTGGGGGCCAGCGAGTCGAAAGAAGAGCTTTTTCAAGAGACGGATACCGAAGCAGGGCTAGACACCATCGAGGCATGCTCCAGTGATGGCGGTATGCCTGGAAAGGGTACCATCCGCGTAACAACCAGCGTCGATATACAGCTTTCTCCGAGAGGGTCATTACAACAAGAAGAGGACCACCCTGGCATTCGATAGCCATGCACGAAGAAACGAGAAACGTTCAGTCTAATGAAGGGCGCTGCACTTGGGCTAACAGCATCACGAGTGCCACTATATTCCCAACTCATAATATTAGAAAGTGAACGACCTGACAAGTACAAGCTTCTTTATCGAACAGAAGTTCTTGTCCTAACGCCTCGCGAAAATCCTACAACGCCCACCTTCCGACCTTGACACTAGGGCGTGTAAGATTGCGGCACAGCAGTCGCCGATTGACTATAGTCTAACGAGCCGGCGCAGTGGCACGTCGCGAACTGCAGAGGACTCCACATCACAAACTCAGAAATGATACAAGTCTGGACCGCCGAGAAAACTCACTACCACATCCACGTGCCGCCAAAACTCCCCACTCTTTCCAATCTCTCGTACACACGATGTTTTCGTCAGCATCACAATGGAGGAGTCATTCCATGCAATATTTTGTGGGAGTTGGCCTGTCGAGTCGCCTCATATGGCGCCGGTACTTTTCTTCAATCAGCGACACACCAGGGCCGTTTACCGCGTCTTTTACGCGGCTATGGCACATGCATCGCATCCTCAAGGGCGACCTGAATCTAGAATCAATCCGACTTCATGAGAAGCACAGTAAATAGCCAAGCCTATACATGAAATCCCAAGTGAATGCTCACTCGAGATTGGTTTTTTCCCTTGAAGGCCACTTTGTCCGCATATCTTACGACGAAGTCAGCATCAGCCATCCAGATGCCATTGCCAAGATTCTCGTTGCACCTCCACACAAGGTGGTTCTGTTCTTCTTGCCAAATCCAAACCTTGCTATTTCCCCTTCTCCGCCCCTCGTCATCATCTAACATGTTTCTTTCCACGCCTTGCCCAACTATCGGGTTCAATCACCAATGAGTACCACAGACCCAGCCACAATTCAAAAGTCAAAAACCTATAGTCAGCGCATGTACAGTCTCCAATCTGCTCCACTCCGAAGAGCACATTGACAGCACCTTTTCCCTCTTCATAGACTACACGGACGCATACGCTGCATTAAAGAAATCCATGGATCTCTCTCACTACATCTCCTACACAATCTTTGACGTCATCGCCCAAGTAGTCTTTTCAAAAGCCTTTTGGGTTTCTGGAGCGCGGCCAAGACATGCGTGACGCCATAGCGAGTTCGCTAGCACTGAATGCGTCCATTGCTGTTGCAGGATACTTTCGCTGGATCAACACTGCGCTGCTGGCAAATCCGTTCATGACGTCCTTGGCCCTGTTGCCTATGGGCCATTTGTCCGACACCGTGACTGCTTTGATGAAGGAGTGTGAATACCAATGATGACAAGCGGTATGACGCCGTTCAGTACTCGTTCAAGCAGCATGAGAAACATCTCGAGCGACTTGGCTTGCGGGAGATTGGCATACAGGCACTGGCTGGTGTAGGCACGGGGTCCGATACAGCGGCGACGGTTATACAGATTTTCATGTACCATATGATGCGGCATTCTGACATGTGGGCGCGGGCACAGGCTGAAGTTGAAGAGGCAATGGCAAAGGGTTTGCGTGGGGAACAGTAATTTCCTACACCGACGCCCAAGTATTGAGGCATATGAGAAAAGAGGTTTTTTTGCGTGATTTCCCTTACATATATGTACCCTCGACTTGCCAACTTTCTTCTTCTTCACCAGCGTCCTCCAAGCATGCATAAAAGAGTCTCTCGGACTCTTCAGCCTAGTGCCCATGAGTCTATCGCGCATAGCACCAAAAGACAGGTTGGCAGTCGGTTCACGAAAGATACTGCAAGGCACCATTGTATCCATTAACCGTACCTATATGGGAACTTAGCAAATAGCCTAGCCCCTCCTTCCTCTACCTTGACCACAATGAAGTCGAAGCCAAATCAACAAAATGTAGCATGGGTCCTATACCACTCACGCGAGATTTGGGGCCTAGATGCCCACAGCTCAATCCGAAGCGCTAGCTCGATGATAAAGGTATTGCTGGAAAGGAGAAGAAGTACTGGATTCCTGTACTTGTCACATTCGCATTTAAATCATCCCGCACCATCCACATATCCCTCTTGATAACCCTTTTTGTTCTCTCCGAGAGAGCAGAATGCTGATGATATATTTTCTTAGCCACTTAGCTTGGAACAGGCTACGCGTCTTGCCCTGGCCAAAACATTGCCAAGATTGAAACCTCAAAGATTGCAGCGACGACAATACGAGACTACAATATCCGACATGTGAATGCGGGACGGGAGTGGAAATAGAAGGCATATTTTACCGTAGTGCTGCATTCTTGGAAAGTATATATTTGGACAAGACTTGCTACTAGCTGTTCGTTGCATACCTATCCTTTGTACAGAATGAAAAGGAAAATCCACCACACAGCACCCTTCTTTCTTTTCTTTTCCTTTTGTTTCTCCTTTACCTTGATACAACGCCTACCTTTTCTACAGTCGCAATGTGATACGACGACGACAACGACCCATCATCGCACATCCCCAACCATCCTCTTCCGATCCAAATGCCTAACCCTAACCTCCACGCCCCACCTTCTCACCTCCCTCGCTATAATCTCCGCTGCAGCAACGCTACGATGCGTACCCATTACGCAAGTCGTCATCACCACAGCCTCTGACGCTGTTGCTGCTGCTCCTCCTCCTCCACGCTGGAAAAACCGTATAATCATCGCTACAGCCCTATTACTACAGCACACATATTAGCTCATCATCATCTTTCTCTCTCTGATTCTCTTTCTAATCTTACTAACCTACTTAATAGGGAAAAAACTCTCACACAAAAAGGGGAATAAGTGCGGGAAAAAAAAAGATACGTACATCCTCCTCACAACTTCTCTCCTCCCCATCATCCACTCCTGCACCTCGATACTCACACCCGAGAACCTCTCACACAGATACCCCGGCGGCGGTGTCCAATGCTGGCAATCTATCGTCTTTAAAACTGCTGCGCCGGCGGGTAAGTGTGCGAGGAGGTGCTGTTGTTTAGCGTGGGGGTTGTGTGCTAGGGTTTAGGAGGAGTAGGAGAGTAAGTGTAAGATTTGTTGTTGTTGTTGTTGTAGGAGGGGCAAAGGGCGTGCATAATGGGGTTGCGGTCGAAACGGGTGTTGGGGCTGGAAATAGACTTGTTGTTGTGAAAGAAGAGGAAGAGGAGGAGGAATTTGGGGTTGAAAAACAAGAGGTTGCAAGTTTCCAGTCTGCCAAGCTGGCTGCAGAGACGGGAGAAGAGGAGGGAGCACTGGTAATGGTGCTGGTGCTGGTGCTGTTTGTACTGGAATCGGGTCCGGTATTTGTTGTAGTCGAGGTATGATTGGCTGCGCGACTACCGGAGAAGGTGTAATGTCCACATGTGTGTGTATCGAAAACATATCTTGTATGCTAGCAAATAGAGTGGGATATGGATTTAGCTGCAAGTCAAGTTCGTCCATGATATGTACAACATTCGTGGGTTCTGTGAAGTTGTCAAGATGTGATGACGTGATTGGACAATCATGTTTATTGAAGGCACCTGTGAATCCTGTTTTAGTGGCTTTTTTTCCGCCCTTCTTGTCGTTGACGAAAAGGCCGTGTATCATGCGTTGTGTTTGGAAGCGTTGGTTGGTCTGTTGGCATGTGGCAAACCATACGTATATACATACATACGCACACAACAACGGCCAATAGCCAATGTTTGAGAAAATACAATTCTACTACCAACGCTTCTACAATCCCTGCGTACATGTCTCTCTTCATCACTTACTTCATTTCCTGCTCGCCATCACAAATACTCAAACAGACAAGATAATAATAACCCCCTCATCCAACATGCACACAAAAGACCGTCAATGATTACGCCTCCAATGCAGCCTCGCCTCACATCGCAAACAAAATCCACAGACACAGACCAGACACGCCCAAAGGAGAATAAAACAACAAGAAAGCCTGTATAGAAAGTACGCATATCGCACGCACAGACTACAAGAAAAGAAGCTCAAATCCAGCAAGCCAAACCAATCCCAGGCCAGGCTGACCCAAGCCAAGTCAAGCCAAGCAAGCAAACCACTGCCCCATATCAAGGGCAGGCTATCTATGCTCCAAGATAAAAACGCCCATAAAGCCTCTTGAGTCGTGGGGCTACCGTGCGTACGTGCATGCGTGCAAGCGTGAGGGCGGTATAGAGTTATAGAAGTATTCGCCTCCAGGGCCCTCTCCTTGAAGAGTCACTATGATACAATTCCCGTTGCGCGTTCACCGCACAAAAACCAGAATCAGACGCCGAGGAAAGATGATGAGAGAACTGGCGGTTTGGGGAAAAGAGAGAGAACATGTATACCAGCACGTCGTGGGGGATGGGGTTTGAACTTTGCGTACGAAAGCCGCAACACGAAGATGTTCTTGTTGTTGTTATTGCTGGAATTAGGATAAGATAGGTGTAGTAGGTTGGCTTAAGAATGTGGATCAATTGTGTAGTGATCGTTTCGCATCGACTATTTTCGCGTGGGCGAGTGTAATCATTGGTGTGGGTGGCGGACATGTTGTGGGCTATACGGATTTCATGAAGGTGCCATTCCCTCCATGGCTCCGCGCTCAAACTCTTCCAGTCGCTTTAGCTTGGCTTCGAGCTCTGTGAAGATATCGCCCATGTGACATGCTTGTTCGAGCAGAGGTGCAGCGCCAAATGGCCGTATCATGTGACGAAGGGCAAGAGTGTTTGCACAAGACTGTCATGCTTGTTAGCTTCTGCATTCATATCCGGAAACAGTCGACTTACTTCGATTCTAGAAATCTGGTGCTCCACAAAGTTGATCAAGAATCGGTCCGTAATCTCTCCGCCCCTGCTCTTCATTCTCTCCAGCAGTGCTGTCTCCGGAGGCTTCAACTCTAGACATCCGGGGCTCTCGAGCGAACTGCAGAGCATTTCCAGACGTAGACTAATATTCCAGAGGTCCCATACGTCTTCCGTGTCGATGGTGAGTTGACTGCCTGCCATCTTCTGACCGACTATAGCCTCTGATTTCTGCTCTGCTGGCTTCTGCTCTGTCTGTCGCTGAACAGCAAGACGACTGGCAAGCGAGTGCGGGTACATGAGGTAGATGTATTCAGGGTTCTCAAGACCTTTGAGGCGGCGCTCACCAAGGTCCTTGACTTCGAAACCCTGGCTGCTAAGGGAACGGAGCTCTTGACGGATCATCTGGCTATTCATGTCGTCGCCATA
The DNA here is from genome assembly GCA_034640345.1 of Drechslera avenae. Classification (NCBI taxonomy): domain Eukaryota; kingdom Fungi; phylum Ascomycota; class Dothideomycetes; order Pleosporales; family Pleosporaceae; genus Drechslera; species Drechslera avenae. The sequence goes on from JAXRVH010000007.1 coordinate 725,814, forward strand.
GGCTTCTTCAGAGCCGGCAGAGTTGTTGCGGTCCCCCTCAATATGCGTTTCGAGGAGGCGCTGGATCTCGGCGATGAAGTCGGAAGACACGGTAATCTGGCCTCCATCGGCGACGGATGAGATACGCGAGGCGCGGTTAACCATGGGGCCAAAGTAATCCATGCGCTTGGTAACGGGATCGACCTCGCATACTGGCGTACCCCAGTGGATACCCATACGAACCGAGAGGCCTCGGAAGATGACATTACCATCAGGATCAACAACTTCTTGTCCATTGACGCTATTGAGAATCTCCTGCGGCCATTGCACTTCGAGCAATTGGCTCTGTATCGTGAAGCACCATAGCAATGCTGACGTGACAGTGCGAAAAGCGACCATAAAAGCGTCGCCTTCCGTCTTGACCTCGTAACCACCAATTATGCGTAGCTGGCGACGCATGAGTTCGTTGTGCATCTTGATGGCGGAGCGCATTGCAATCGGATAGGTCTCCCAAAGTATCGTCGAGTTCTTGATATCAGTGAATACCAAGCTGACCTCACCTGTTGGAGCGTCCACCTCGTTGTCAAGTCGAGCCAGTTTGGAGTCACCAACCAGGTTACCCTTCTTTCCACGTCTGCGAGATGCGCCCCAGTCAGGATCGGCACCAGGAGCAGGTACCAGAGACATGCTTTGAGTGCGGTAGCGAGCGCGCTGTTTGCTCTTGAGATCGCTGACTCCGAGTAGCATCACCATGATCTTGTTTGTAGCACCAAAGGCGATGGCGAGGTCGCGAAGTTTCTGTGCGGCCCGCATGAGATCGTTACGCTCAGATCGGGCGACATCGACCGCAAAATCCGGGGTAAGGTATTCCCAAAGCTCTCGGGAAGCCACCAACACCATCTCATCTGTGTCGCCAAGGGTGAGGTTGAGTATGTGAGGCGAGGCAATCACTGATGGAGACATCTGCACGTATCCAAACGCCCTCGACACCTCAAGAATATCGTTGAGTTTACCTTGTCGTGACACAAAGCCGCCAGCTTCACGAATCCTTGCTCGCTCACCTGGCTCAGCGGGGTCGTGTTTCCGAGTGAGGATCTTGTGTCCGCCTTCTGATCGGATCAGCAGTGCCTGCGCGTCACCAACATTCGATATGTAAAGCTCCATCTCTTTCAAGAATAAAACCGTGGCTACGCTGCCAGAAGTTAGGTCGTCGTCGCCGAGTTCGGGTACGGAACTGCGCGGCTGTGTTGGTGCAGTGAAGGCGTTCTTGTCGATGCCTTGATTTGCAGCGGTAGCCAATTCCTTGTTCAGACCCAAGTAAGTCCGCCTTAGCGCGTCTGAAGGCGTTTCTTGCGGTCGCAAACGCTCGAGCTCGTCGGCGAATCGGTTCTTGAAGTGATCGTACAAATACTTGGCAATCTTGGATCCGCCACCTGCAAGTGGCTGCGCATCAAACAACCCCAACAGCTGCTCGTCGTCGTGGCTACGGAAGCGGGGAACAACCATGTCCATTGTTGAAATGTGTTCGTTACGGCCGAGTGAATCTGCCATACCGTATGCCATGGTACCGACAGCCGAGCCTGCGGTGCGCACTCTCCGATCTTCTGACTGTTCCGGTACCGACGGAACCATCATTGTTACGTCCATGAGACCCAACACCCGTAAATTGATCAACGAGCTAAAGTCTGTGAGATCGCGGCCTTCTCGCATGTTCACGCCGCTGCCACTATACGATCCACTGGGCTTGATCTCTAGACGCTTGTTGCCAGACAGATTCAGGTACCGCAGCTTGTGATTCCAGTTCCAGTTCCAATCGTACGGCCAGTTCGAGACATTGTACTTTAGCGAATTGCTGGCGACGTCGAGAACTGCTAATTGAGCGACCTTGCCGAGTTCGGCAGGCAGAACTTGAAACTTGTTGTTGTTAATATGGAGCACTTTGAGGGAGCCAACCTCCTCCAGATCTTCTGATGGCAGCGATGTTAGGTCGTTTCCAGAAAGATATAGTTCGGTCAGATGCTGCCATCTGCGGATCGTACGAGGCGGTACGTCATAAATGAGGTTATAGGCCAGGTTCACGATTCGTAATTCGGGTAGTAGACACAGTTCGTCAAACACATCGTCGGTGAGCCGATTGTCAGCCAGGAATACGTGCCGAAGGGAGCCCGCAAAAGTCGTCACCAAGCGGCTACTAAGACTGGAGTCCTTGCGAGACATGGGCGTCACTGTGCCTTCGGTAGGCGCACGAGATGCTACCGATGGCTTGCGGGCGGTACTCGTCGTGTTATAAGAGGCCATGGAGCCTTTCCGGTTAGACGGAGCAGGCGATGTACCAACGCTAAGACCCCCCGAGGCCTGACTTGGCCTACGATTCTGGAAGTCTTCCAGCTTCCCCAGCTCTTCATAGCTGGGACTTGACGTTAGCCCTGGTGTAGGTGTCGGACCGTCTACTTGTGCCTGCTCTCCATTTGCTGCTACCTGTGGGGGTGCGGTGCCTGGCTTGGGGAACGCATCGAGAACGTTTGACGATACATTGAGCGTTTCCAACCTTCGTGCATACCAAAGTTCTTGAGGAAGTACGGCAAGGTTGTTCTCACGCACATCCAGGTATTTGAGCTCTACAAGCCGCCCAATCTCTGCAGGTAGCACATCCAACGAATTTCGAGCTATGCTCAAATGTTCCAATCTGTATAGCTTCCCGACATTGTTCGAAATCGATGTGAAGTGGTTTTTGTCAAGTATCAACTTTGTGAGACCAGTGAGCTTTCCGAATAGGTCCTCGGGCAGTTGCGCGAGTTTGGCGGAGGCAAGGTTAAGAACCGACAACGACGGTGTTGGCTGGGTGAGGCCAAATCTCGTGACTGGGTTGTGGTTCATGTGTAGTACCCTGATCTTGGGGAAGTAGCCTTCAAATGCTGAGATGGAGTTGTGACCAATCATCAGGTACTCTAGTCGCGGTAATTGGGACATGACATCCATGCTATCAAGTGCATTGAATCGCACATCGATTTCCCGCAGGTTTACGAGGTTGCTTAGTGTTGGGGGGAAGCTGCCGGTCAGTTTGTTGTTGGTCGCCCAAAGTCTCTCCAAGCACGTCAACTGGCCTATTCTAGGCAAGCTAGATATCGAGTTGAAACTAATGTCGAGATCAACTAGTGTCCGGACCTCGCAAAGGAAATCAGGAAACTCGTGCAAAGAGTTGGAGCTCAAGTTTAGACTACGAAGGGCGCGGTATTGTCCAAAGTAAGATGGGAGTCTCGTCAACCCGTTGTTTGAAAGTCGCAGACCTTGTAGACTTTGCAACTTGTACAACTCGGCGCGATCCAGCGATTGCAGACGGTTGTTTGATATGTCGAGCATAGTCAGGCGACTTGCCAGGCTGAGACTGGGCGGTAATCGCCTTGCATCGTTGCTGGTATATTTGATCTCCCTCAGATTCGTGCAGGCAAGGATGAAGTCTCTGGGAACGTCTAATGACAGATTCCGGGACAAGTTGAGCGATATAATCTCCGTCGCCTTTTGGTACAGCGTAATGGGGATGGTGATTAGGTTCCGGCCTTGGAGATCGATATGGCTGAACTTTTGCATCTTGCTAAACCCGGGGTCCCGTTCTAGACTTGAGTATCCGCTCATCTTGGCGGGGAGGAAGGTAAATCTGCAGAGGTAGCTGTTATCCTCTCGGCCCACATCTTCCAGACGGTCCATATCCGTATATCCGGCTAGTTCTAGAAGTCGCTTTTGAATCAACAGCGGACGCTCGTTGCTTTCCAGTTGCCGAGAAGTGTCATGCTTGCGCATGACGATGTGGTAATTGTCAAGTTCATCCTGCAGCACAGTCTTCTTGCCTAGTATCTGGATAATCTCCTGTACGGTGGTGTTCAAGGTAGCTGACAGAGTTGCAAATGTCGAATCAACTCTGAAAATGCGCAAACAATACGTTTTGCTGTCGCTCTCTTCTTTGGAAGGTGTTCCAGTATCCTCAACGTCGCGCACCTTGTCCATTTCATCCTTCATGCGTTTCACCGCCCAGGAATCTGGTGCGTCCCACGCTGCCGTGCCGTCGTCTTCGGGTCCGGGCGCAGCAATTTCCTCGCCCACTGGTGGCTGCTTCACCAACTCGCCCACGGGTGGTGTCATGGGTGGTTGCTGCTGTGGATTGACGATGCCTTCCATGTCATCCAAGTTGCTGTCCAGGAAGAAGACAGCATCGTTGCCGGCAGTGCTAGCAATGTTGTCATTGGGGTCCCGTCCAGTTGGCTCGTTTGTAGGTGCTCGTTTGTCTTTCCTAAAAGTAGGCAGACGATGGTGTGGCGCTCTCGCTTTGGCTTGCAAACGCTCGTCGACGCCATTTGTACTCGGTTGCCGCTTTGCCATGGCGACGGCTTGCGGAGACGGCTCTACCCTTGCAGACCTTGCCGTGCTGATGGAGGGGTTCAGGGAGGTAGTCGAGGCAGTTCCCACCGAACTCAGGCTCTTGAGATTGTCGTTTGGTGCTACACGATCAGACTTTTCCTTGTCTTTGCCGCGGAATCGTGCAAAGAAGCCGTGGGATGGCTTGCTGGTGCTAGGTGATCGCTGAGCTATCCTGTCTTCGCGGGGCATATCCGAGAAGGAACTCGGCGTCGGGCTCGAGGGACGGCCCAGCAGACTCGCCTTGGAGGCAAAGGCAGAACTGAGGGCCGAGGGCTGGTTCGAGCGGACGTTTTGCGGCGCGTCGTCGCGACTGGTGGTTGGGCGTAGCGTGTAGGGCTGGCTGATGTCTGACCGCGAATCGGGCGCCTTGTTCTCCTCCTTGCTGCTCTTGTGGCGATGGCCACCTGTGCCAGGCAGTCTTACGTGCAGCTTGTGATGCGACCGGCCTGACTTGGCTGAATGTTGCTCGGATGAGCGACGTCCTCCATACTCGCCGGGCGTGGGGAATTCCTGGGGGAGGGGGGGTTAGCAATGTAAGGGCCCGCAAAGGGCGCAGGGCGGTATAGGGTGTGCGGGGTGGGGGAGGAGAGGGAAATTGCAGTGCAATGGCATCAACTCACCTTGGAGTCTTGGAACTCCCAGGGCGTGACTTCGGACGAGGCCTGGGGTGTGCGTGGGCGTGAATTGGTAGGCGAGACGGGGCGGGAGTGTTGGTTACTGCCTATGGTGTTGTTGAGTGAGTTGCCCCGATTGCGCATCGGGCGCTGGCTCTGCGCGTCGGGCGCATACGGCAGGCTCGTATCCGAGTTCTGGCGGCCGTCGGCGGGGAAGTCGTCACCAAAGATGTTCTGCAGCTTCTTGTGGAAGCCACGACTGATACTTGACTTGGATCCTGTGCTGCTCACGGTGGTGGCACTCGCGACCGACGGGCGGCGGTCGTCCTTGAGCGGAAAGCCCATGCTGTCCTCGCGGTTGCCATTCTGGAGGCGGAAGCCCGGCGAGGGCTGGGTGAGGTCTTCGTTGGAATCATTGAAGAAGCTGCTCCAGACGCTGTTGGCCATGGCGCCTCCGTTGGTCGTCGACCAGGGCGCCATGTGCGAATTGGCGCTCGAGGCCGTGGGCGGGTTCCGCGATATCGACGGCACCCTGCCCCCCGAAGTCTCCAACACAGCCAGCTGTTTCCGGTGATCTCCGAAGGAAGTAGTCGTGGGGCCGTCCCAATTGGGCGGTCTCCGTGGGCGGTGCGAGGCGTCTTTGGGCGGAGGAGCTGGGGGGACGGTGCCAGGCGATATCTCAGACTCCTTTTCGGCACTGCACCACATGTTAGCATGGCGGCGAGAGAGAGGCGGCAAGACAAGCCTGCGTCATGGGGCCCGTGGGCTTCACGGGCGCTGTGTCGAGGCTCTGCGACATGTCCAACCACCATGGCGGAGGGGGGCGCGGCTCGCTGCATCAAGTCCATGTGCAGCGCGGCGCAAGGCGGGTTGACGTACTTTGAATTGAGGCTCTTGTCCGTCTTGACCGTCACGGGCGTGCCCCTCAGCGATCCCGCGCGTCCATAGGGCCGTATCGTGTCGCCAGAGCGCGAGCTCCACGAGCTCTCCACTGAGCCATGGCGGCCCACGCTCTCGTTCTTGGTCATGGCGGGCGGCGGAGCGGCGGCGGCAGCGGGGGCTGCTGGGTGTGGGCGTCGGCGAGCCCGCGCAGCAGCAGCAGCAGCAACGACTCAGGCGGGGTCCAGTGGTGGGTGGCTGCTTGCGCAGAAAGGCCTAGCACGGCTGCTTCATCGAGCCGGGACAGCAGCTGGAGGTGTGCGAGGTGTGCGCATGGGCGGCGGGCGGGCGGGCAGGCAAGCAACGACGACGACGACAAGGACAGCGACAAGCAATGCCAGGCCGAGGGAGCGAGAACGAGAGCGAGAGCGACAGCGACAGCGTGGCGGACACGGGCGAGCGTCACGATGCTATCGTCTGCGGCTGGGTGCAATGTGTGAATGCCGAGTCTTTCCCTTCCTGCGTTGTTGTCGTGATCACGATGGCTATTCCTTCTCTCTCGCTCTCTCTCGCTCTCTACTGTATACCCGATCTCTGGCTGGTGATGGTGGTGGTGGTGCATGGGCATGGGCGGGCTCCACTCTGCATCGATGTATGGAGAGCGGCATGCTCGCCTGTCCTGTCCTCAAGCAACAATGCGCCACCTGCACAACCTGCACCCGCCCTACCCCAACACACTACGGCACCCTCCCGACCACCAGACCCACGCCCGCGCCCCGGAACCTTCGCCGCATGCAGTCCTACATTGTCCCCAAACCGTGTCGTGTCTGGTCCGTATACCCGGCCTGGCCATGTACCTAAACAGACGACGTCTTAGACGTCGCACCACGCGCACACCCCCCGACCCCGCCATCAAAGCCCGTTCTGCGCCCGCTCTGCGCCGTCCATGGCCGTTTGACCACCAGCAACCTCCTCCCCTCTTGCCCCCAGGCCAGATGACATGATCCGACCTGAGCTGACATCAAAGGACGTGGTATGACGACTGCATCTGCGGAAGTCTCTGATCGCCCGACACCTAGCTCCAGTAGTTCCGGAGCAAGCAAATACTAACTTTGACGCCTGAGCTGCCTTACCACCACCGCCGTCACACATTTCGTTTTGCAATTCTCCGACGTCTGGCCTCGTCGACTGCCTCTGCATTTATACTTTTGCCCATTATTGTCCCCAACAGAGAGCCTCCCAATCATACTACTGTCAATTTACCGCCATGGAACAACAAATCATTAACTTCTACATCTGACGGTCCATTCTCGAACCCGTCCTTTGGCCCTTGAATATTACATTCCGCCCATGCAATCACACACACACACACACACACACACACACACACACACACACACACACACACACACACACACACACACACACACACACACACACACACACACACACACACACACACACACACACACACACACACACACACACACACACACACACACACACACACACACACACACACACACACACACACACACACACACACACACACACACACACACTCTCTCTCTCTCTCTCTCGTGCAATGCCTCATACTGAAACAACATAATCATACATAACACTTTCCAAAAATATCAAAATCCCAAAAGTCTACCCCGTGCGACGAGCGTTTAAACGCAGAGAGTTGCAGTTCCGCCGACTTGGCATCAATTTACCGAGGCGCTCCGCCGCCCTGCAGAGCTCGCAGTATGTCTTGGAGAGACTGGGCGCCCGCCTGCGCGTTGCCCTGTTGCTGAGGATTTGCAGGCGGCGCTGGTGTCTGCGCATACGGCTGTTGGTACGGGTAAGTATACTGTGTCGGTGCATGTGGCTGCGGAGGCGGCGGCGGTGGTGCAGGAGCTGGTGCTGCCACCGGAGCTTGCTGCGGTTGCTGCCCGCTCATGGCTCCGACCACCTGGAACCATTGTGCCCAGGCTGCCCAGTTGGCCGCCTGGTTTTGCTGTTGTGGCGGCTGTCCTGGGGCTTGCGGTTGCGGAGTGTACGATGGCTGAGGTGGATATGATGTCGCCGCAGCCGGTGGTGGAGGAGGAGGCGGTGCCGCAGCATAGGGAATTGCTGGTTGCGCAGGAGTTGAGAAGGGCACTGGCCAGCCAGCGTTGCTATTGTGCGTATAAGCATTAGCGTTTGACGGCCCAGATGGTCCCGGGGACGCATTTTGTGGCTGCTGTTTCTGAGACTGTTGCTGTTGCTGCTGCTGCTGCTGTTGCAGCTGTTGTTGTTGCAGGCGTTCTCGCTCCCTCTTCTCGCGCTGCCGTTGCTTGCGGTTCTTGTTCTTGCCGCCTCCAGCTGGAGACTGCTGGGCTTGCGCCTGCTGAGACTGGCCGCGATCTTGCTGAGAGTAAGACTGAGCGCGGTCCTGTTGCTGACGAGCCGGCGATGCCGAGGCTCCTGAACGGTTGTCCTGGTAGGGACCGTTTCGCTGGTTGTTCTGCTGTTGGTTGAACTGGTCCTGTTGCCTGCCACGGTCGTTCTGGTTCTTGCCGCCGCGCCCCTTATCACCGCCGCCTTTATCTCCGCGATTGTTGCCGTGACCTCCTCTGTTGTTTTGCTGTCCCCCACGATCAGCGCGACCTCCGCCAAAGTCACCACGTGCGCCACCAAAGCCTCCCCGGTCGCCTCGACCACCACCCCCAAAGTCACCCCGTCCACCGGCACCTCGTCCGCGGAACCCGCGCCCACGATCGCCCCATGGACCCCTGACACGGCCCATGCCGCGTCGAACGTGACTACGGTCCTCGAGCGGGGCACCCTGACCCACAATCTGTTCAAAGTGATCTGGTCGGGCAAGAGGCTTGTACATGCCAAGGTCTTCGTCCTCGTCATCACTGTACTTGAGGCCGCCGCCCTGGTACTCCATGGGCCGGTAGATGGGAGGTGCGGGTGCGTCGACATGCAGCCTTGGCCCGGTGGGAATGTGGACAGCGGGTGGTTCGTCGTCGCCGTCTGCCTTGGCCCGTTTTTTGGCCTTTTGCTCGCGCTTGTATTCGGCCTCCTTCTCGTCGTCTGAGAATTCGACGTCATTGGTCTCTTCGTCATGCAGGTTGGAGGCGTCGGTGTGTTTTTGGCGGCGAATGGGTTCTGTTTCGGTAAAGGTGGAGTGTTCATCAACGTAGTAGATGGGTGTGCCCTTCTGTATGCCTAGAGTCGCGAGTTCAGCGGCGTCGTTGAAGCCAAACGAGTAGCGCGGCTCTTCCACGCGGCCAATCTGCTCAGACACCTTGCCGACAACGACGCGGTCCTGTAGACAGAGCGCAGAGCCAGACTCCAGCACGCGCTCATCGCCAGACTGGTGGGCCTTGACTACGACAAGGTTCTCGACAATCGACTCGACGGTGCCGAGCTCGGTGATCTTGGTCGCCTCCGTGACAGTGATGTCGGGCTTCTCGTACTGCTCGTCAAGCTCATTGAGTGTCTTGACTTTGACGGGGCCGGTGGCGCCTGGCTCGTCGGCGGCCTCGGCCATGAGCAGTCGCACCTGTTCGGCCGGGTCGAGCAGCTCGCCCTCGTCGGAGCTGCTGTCGTCCGCACTGGACGAATCACTCGAGTCGTCGGAGTCCGAGGCATCAGAGTCTAGCTGCCACTCGGCATTCTCATCCCCCTTGTTGGCCTCTGCAGCGCGCAGGAATTCGGCCTTGGTGTCAAAGGCAGCGTCATGGTCCTGCGTGTCTGGCTCGTTGTTCTGTTCATCTATGGCAGCAGTGAGTGCCGCATCCAGCTCGCCATCAGTGTCTGCCGCAGGGGTGTCGGCAGTAGGCACATCTGCGTCTGGTACACTGGCAGACGTCTGGATACCGTGCTGTGGAGCCTCGTGCTGGGCCTGACCCTGATTGGCTGCGACCGGCTCGACTGGCATCTCTGCCGCCGGCTTGCTCGACTGCGCATCATCGTAGAAGGCATCCCCATCATCTGAGAGCTCACCGTCTTCGGGCGCTTCATCTGGCGTGACGGCGCGCTCGCGCTTCTGCGGTTGAGGCTGCGCAGCCGGGACTTCGCTCACAGCGCCGAGCCCAGGAAGATGAAAGGCTGGCGCGGGTGCAGCCGCAGCAAACATCGACGACGTCGCCATGTTGCTCACCGTAGCCGGCAGCGCATCGGCCTTGACGGGCGTAGTGTCGTAGAAATCGTCGTCCATGTCATCGACAGGCGAGCCAGGCGCATCGAGCGCAGATGCAAAGGCGCCATACTGAGTGGGAGCGTCCGCCTCCAACCGCGCCCTTTTGGCCGGCGGTTCCAGAGAGTCGGACATTTGCGTGTCTTTCTCTACCCTGGGTCTGAAGCACGCGTGATCGCTGTGGTATCTCAACTGCGTTGTCTGCACCAGTTTGCTTAATGCGATGATTGAGTTCTGGTTTAGGAGAGGCTTTGAATGAGAACGTCGCCTTTTTCGACACGCGCTAAGTGCTTGGCGGGGCAGGCGCGAGCTTCAGCCCTACCCAACTTCATTCGTCATGGCCGCCGCCTAGTCAAGGTGAAGGAGGTCCACAGCTATTGCATTGCTACTTGACAGCTGTATCGCATTCACTGTTCGATGGAGAGGTCGCGAATCACAATTGACGTATTTGTTTAATTTTTTTTCTCTTCTCGACATGTCTGCCACGCGTCAAAAAGCGCGTCCTCCTGTCAAGTGAGCAATATACCACCTGTCCTAGTAGCATGCTAACAAGTCCAGACATGTACCAGGACGGCCGCAGCTCCCCCCAACAGCAGCCTTTTTTATTTTTGCCCTAGCCAACCTCGTCGCCGCAGCCTTCTCGCCCATCCAAGATTGTGACGAAGTCTTCAACTACTGGGAGCCGAGCCACTACCTCAACCATGGCTACGGCCTACAAACATGGGAGTACTCTCCCGAGTACGCAATTAGGAGCTGGGCATACACCGCCATTCACTCACTTGTCATGTGGGCTGGCACTCTACCCATACAACCCCTCGGCTTGCGCGCATCAAAGGTCTTGGGGTTCTACTTTTTGCGCATAGTCCTAGCCCTCGCCTGCGCCGTCTGTCAGACCCGCATGTACTCTGCCATTCGCACTACATTCCAGGAGCGCATAGCCATTTTTTTCATGATGATCATGGTAATCAGCCCGGGCATGTACCATGCTGCTCCCGCATACCTCCCCTCAAGCTTCGCCATGTACTTTGCAATGCTTGGCTTTGCATCCTTTATGGATTGGTATGGAGGCTTGATCAGGACTGCTCAGGGGATTACTTGGTTTGCCGTTGGTAGTGCTCTGGGTTGGCCCTTTGCTGGTGCGCTGGCCCTACCCTTTATTCTGGAGGATGTCATCGTAGGCTTCATGACTGGCACTTTGCAAGAAAGCTTGCAACGGTTACTCCTCCAGGGCGCAAGCCGGGCCTTTGCTATTCTGGCCCTGCAAACAGCCATCGACTCGTTCTTCTACAGGAAGCTCGTGTGTGTGCCACTCAACATTGTGCTGTATAATGTCTTCAGCGGTGGGAGTAGCGGCCCAGACATATATGGTGTAGAACCGTGGCACTTTTACGTGCGGAATCTTGCGCTCAACTTCAACATCTGGTTCTTCCTCGCCCTGGCTGCGTTGCCGCTTCTGCTCGTTCAGCATCTCGTCTTTGATAAATCCGTCTCCAAGCACACGCTCAGGCGGTCCATTGTGTTTGTCAGCCCCTTCTACTTGTGGTTGGCAATATTCACTGTCCAGCCTCACAAAGAGGAGCGCTTCATGTACCCAGCCTATCCAGCACTAGCCTGGAACGCAGCCCTCTCCTTGCACATACTTTTAGCCAACTTTGGCTCCCGTGACCCACAACATCTGGTCAGCAAGATCCCTCCCTCAGTGAAGCTGGCCATTGTTTGTATTCCGCTGCTTCTGTCTTTTAATGTAGGCATGCTGCGAACAGTTGGTACGTTTCCTCTCTCACCTTGTCTTGCAACCATCACAAATACATCAAGAGATGCTCAAGGCTGTTTCAATAGCACTACTAACAAACTCCACTAGGCCACATGACCGCCTACTCCGCGCCCCTGAGTATCTACAAACCTCTCTTCAAGTCAACAATGGCACCCCCGGGAACTACCGTTTGTCTGGGAAAGGAATGGTACCGCTTCCCCTCTTCCTTCAACCTCCCACATGATGTCCACCCCAAATTCATCAAAAGCGAATTCTCCGGCCTCCTTCCTGGCGAATTCAGCACCGCCGCCGCTGCCGCCACCGACCGTTTCTTCCCCGGCACACACGTCATTCCACCCGGCATGAATGACGAGAATCTCGAGGACCCAGGAAAATACGTAAGTTCAGCATTCAACGCCGCAACATGAATTGTTCTTTGCTAATTTTGAGATAGATTGATGTAAAGCACTGCGACTTTTTGGTCGATTCGCGGATTCCTGGGCAGGAGCCAACGGCGCTGGAACCAGATTATGCAGCCGATACCCAGCATTGGGAAACGATCAAGTGCGTACCGTTTCTGGCAGCTGGACAGACCAATGTTCTTGGGAGAATGTTCTGGGTGCCTGATTCGCCGCTTGTTCCTGAGAAGTTGAGGAGGAAGTGGGGAGACTACTGTCTTTTGCGACAGAAAACTTTAAGTGCCAAGCAGGGTACAGATTAAACAGCGAGATTTAATATAAAATGATTGTTTAAAAAAGAAGAAATAGTTCCATTACAAAAGCTTAATATTCTAGATAAATAAGCGTAACGATAAGTAGACGATAGCTAGGATAACGCCTTTACTGCTTTCTTATATTGCTGTTACAACAACATCGTGTTGTAAAATTCTGCTGTTGAGCACCGATACTACTTGCACAATAATTTGTAGTTAGAAGACATATTGTTACTTGAGGATTTATACTTGTAGAGCTCTACTGATATAAATTAAACTCTAGTACAATAAAAAGATTAGAGAGTGTGTATGGTTGGCGCTTTACATGCAATAGTTTGTCTTTACCTTTGAGTATCTATCCATTATCCTCTAGTATCGACAGACAAACCGCGCGGACGTCTTCCAACATAAGACTCACCTGCTTTAGTGCGGACCAGAGTTAGAGCAATACAACCGGACCCCCTGTATCAATTGCGCTGGACGAAGTCTCTTGCGTAGCAAAAGCACTAAATAAGACTGGTATTGATTGCCAGTTTCTGTACTTTAATTTATTATACTGCGTGCAGGATCTCTCAAAATTATGCTAATTTTTTAGTTGTCGGCTTTTACAAGGGCAGGTAAGTAGCTTAAACCTTGTAAAGAGTGTGCTAAGATAAGTGATGTTTGTGTTCAATTTCTACAGTAGAGTGGGGAGATCTAAGGTATATATCCTCAGTCATGGTCGCAGTGCGACTTGGTGTCCCAACACTGTGTTCTTTCAACAGAATGGTTCCACTCCTGGCTTTGGCCTCCGACAGTCCATACTCTCATAGTCTGGGAGGCTCCGCCCCTTGACATCTTCAGTGTCAACCAATTTTGCGTACGCGTTTAACCTGAAGAACGCTACCAACCCCAGAAAAAAGTTCAATATTGTAATACCCAACGGGGAAGCTGGAAGCTTCATCCAGTATCCGGATTCTGGATTGATTCCGTCCTGTACCTGCTCCATAAATGGGCGGAACTTTTGGTCATAAGCTTTAAGCGCGCTAGGAAGTGCTTGCTTGGTTCTAGAACTACTGCAGTGCTTGCCTATCTCACCGGCCAGCACATAGGCGCCGACAATCGCCGAGGTTTTTCCCATTCCCGTGGCTGCTGAAGGGCAATATGCAGCATCCCCGAGGAGGGCAACGCGTCCATTACACCAGGATGTCATCTTAACAGTGCTCAACCGCTCACAGTAGAAGTCATCCGCCTCCTTTAGCCATTGCAGTATTTGTTCCGCCTTCCATCCCGCATCGCGGAAAACCTCTGTGAATGCGGCTTTCTCTTCGTCCACGTCGTTTTTCCGAGCATTTTGCATTCGCTTGGAGCAAACTTGACTGGTCAGATATGTTTGGATCTGGTCTGGTCGATGTCTTCGAGTGAACAACATACGTTTGTTAGGCGCAATGTACGCTGTACTTTTATATTCCTCCCCTTCCTGCTGTTGAAGCGGGACTGTGAAGTAGGCGATGTAAATACCCAAGAAGGTAACCGGATTGAAGGCTCCAGGACCCAGCATCATGTTTCGGGTATGGGACCACTGGCCGTCAGCCCCGACAAGCAGATCGAATTCCCCCTTTTCCCCATCCGAGAACACCACCTCAACGGATTCTTCCTTCTGCTCGAAACTTTGCACCGTCTTCCCGAAAACATATTTGGCACTCCCCTGGATGGAATCGTAGACAATTCGACAGAAATCGCCTCTCATAATCTCATAGTCGGTTGTAAAGCTCTGTAGCCCTTTGCCGCTCCTGTTCGCCGGGAAGTATGCTTTCTGTCTGCCGGAGCTGTTTACAAACTCCAGGCCTTGCTCTTGGACCGCTTGAGAGTGGAAGGCCTGCTCGAGACCCATGCGCTTCATGACTTCGACTCCATGTCCACGGATGTCGATCTGCAGCCCAGTCAGCCGCAGAGTGGGAAACCTCTCGAGAACCGTAATATCGTGTTGTTGCCTTGTGAGCCAGAAAGCTAGGGCATTGCCGGCCAGACCTCCACCGCAGATGAGAATATTCAGTTTGGCCAAGGTGGCTGGATTCTTGAAGATTGCCTGTTCACAATGGATGATGGCTCAAGGTCGGCTTGAGTCCATTGGCACTGGATACGGATATGGGGAGCTTTTTATATCCATTAATTACATTGACGTGTCTGATTAACACACTACATCCCACCAGATTTTGCGTTACGACAACAATGTGGCCCAACTCCAAGTTGAGTTCGAAGATGATCTCGGCCGTACAGGATCTCCGTGTGCACTAGCGGATAAAATCTGGCTGACCTTTTGTGACGGTTGTGGTGCAAGGACGTTCCTGGCTAAGTGTCGGATGCTTCGGATACTCTTGGAGTACATTCTAGGCAGCATATGCTGTCAAATATTACAAAGCAAGATTAATATTAAATAACGGAGTTTAATGTAAGTTATACGTACAAAAAGGGGAAGAAAAAACCTACTATACAGACTACATATACTTTTATTCGCAACTATAAGATACAGCTTTAAAATGGCTGACATCAGACCAACGTTAGTTCGAACTGAGTTCCCCGACTGATAGAAAGTCTGATTAGAATTAATCTTTAAAAATCAAATAGCCTGTCAAGGTTTTGTGTAGCATATGCATCGGATATGAGAAGAGTTCCTGTGTCTAAATCGGTAGAGATTACCGATTATGAAACAAGAGATAATTGTGGCACGAGACGGGTATATGCAAAGGACTTGTGCTTGCTTCAACCCCTCTAACCCGAGGTGCTAGGCCGGTAAACGCTTTCCCAGAAGTGCATTCGCCACGGCTACATATGATCCAGTACCAAACGCAGACAACAATAGCGGTAATCTGGTTACGATTACTATTTGAGGAACTGAACGTTAGCAACGGCTCGAATGCAACTCATTCTTCACTTATAACCAAGAGTCTATTATACTCTCCATGAATCCTAGTGACCACGCCCGGACAGGGTACATCAATATTCAATAACATTTCGTCCGCGAGACGTAGGATCACGGCAAGGACGCACTACAATTCAATCCTACGGTTGAACATATTGTAGATGGTTTAACTAGGGCCTTACACGGAGTTCCCTTTGTGCAGGCCGGAGAGGCATTAAGTGTAGAACAGCTGGGGGAGTATGAGGATAGGGGAACATGCTAGACTGGTGAAATGATGGACGCTCTTCTTTCATTTCCTCCTACCACGGTGAGGAGGACGGGGGATTCCGAAGGCCCAAAGCACCGATCTCAAGAAGAGTCACTTCACATCTGAGAGAGAGCGTGAAATTTGGCTCCGAGCCATCTTCCAATCACGGAAAATCCTAGGTATAGACAGGCGGCGCAGCCGCATATTCAACTACTAATCGACGGATAATTATATATTTCAATAAGTAGCTTCTAGAATAACTATAAGATTAGTCTATAGATCTAATAGAGTGGTATAATATAGTTTATAAGCGAATTAATTACCTAAGTAAACTAATTACGCTCCACTAGCGCGTAAATATATTATTGTCAGATTCAATGTTAGATAATAGTACTGGATGCAACGGTATCAACGATTGTATTGTCTCTAGTAGATAGACGAATCGCTACTATGCATAGCAGCGCATTTTAAGGCTTATATACTCTAGGTGATTCTGTGATGGGCTAGTGCCCAGTTGGTGAATACTCGATGATATCTCGGTCACGTGCGCATGCGCATAGTACATAACCACACGCGCCCGAATATCGCTTAGACCCACAACCTCTAATTGTTAGTAAAGAGTTATTCTAAGCCGTACTATAAATAGCCCTTAGCTACCTAGCAGTCTATAGTTCTCTTCTCTATTAAATACAACTCTAGTATACCTGTGCTATTGCTCCTCGAGTGTAGCCCCTTACAGAGTCATCCTTAGCAGGACCAACCTATTCCTGCTCCGGCTCTGAAAACTTTATATATAAGATAGCTATTTTAAGAACTATAGCTTCGTAAGATAAAGCAAAATTCTAGATTCATAGAACTAAGTATGTAGATTCTAAACATTGAAATTCTTTATAAAGTATTAAACGAGTTAAAGCTATTCAAAGTTCTCTATTTTACTAGTAAAAGGCGTGTATTAAACTAATCTAGGCATTAAGCGTACAGACGCAGTAAGCGTCGAATGAGATGTCATCAGCTTTCGGCATAAGCACTAGGGAATTGCGCGTTAATCTTTACTTTTTTGCACGTAGCCACGTAAGAGTCGGCACAAGGCAGCAGAATTATGCAATCGTAAGTATACTGTATAGATTTCTCTATCTGTTTGAACATCACCTTGGCAAAGATGCACACCCATTTCTCTATTCACAGAAGATAATTATTGAGTCGAAGGTAAGGCAGGTGATCGAGATTAACATCAAAAGCCGGATTAACCGCCCCCTCTTTCCGCTTTGTTGGCAAGTCAGCTTTACGAAGTGACCCATGTGCAATTTCTTTCAACGCTAGTACCCGGTGCATATGCGACTATAGTTACCCCTGGGTAGATGTCTGGATCCTATTGGTACGCTTTAGACGCATTGGCTCTCCAAAAAGGGATTGAGAAGTGTTGATCATCTTGAAGATGTTTCTATAAGTTAGAGGCCCTCAACGCCGATGATTCTCGTTCCGATCGATCCCATCTCACTATCGAAACCAATCAACGTCGTTCAGCTTACCGCAATCGAACATTAAACATCGTACCTACCTGCCTATCCAATACACCTATCCTTACCATGAAGACTATTGCTGCAATGTTGTTCCTGGCTGCTACCTGCTTCGCTGCTGCTGTTCCCGGAAATGGTAAGATAACTATCTTACAACTTGGTCATATGTCTGTATGTAATAATTATGCTAATAGATTGTTAGGAGATGTTGTTGAACGAACAACCCTCGGTACGTAGGAGGTTTACATATGTGTCGTGATATTTGTCAATAGCTTATGATCCCAGAAATAACTTGTCTTCCCGAATGCCCTAGGGGCTCGTTTTGTTGCACGGGTGGATGTGTTACGAGCCACATCGATTGTTAGCACTCTGTCAATATACTACATCTTTTGTGTATTTAGCCTTACGATTGCTAAACTGGTGGGCGCTACTATAAACACACAATATGATGATGTTTTCTACCTACTATTTTACCTTGTGAATTGCTGTAAACTACCTAGGTATATTAATGCAAGTTTTTCAATTATTAAAAGGTTCACAGTCGCCGGGAATAGCAAAGAGGGGCCCTGTACCGACCAAGGTAAAGCACATGCACGGGTCCAATCACACAAAGGTGAATGAGAAGTGATTAGCTAGAATTTATTGTTGGTTTTTCTCGAATGGTACGAGCTACCTATGCTATCTAGTGATTACATACATGATCAGGAGACAAGTACCGATGCAGAGTGCGGAATGACGTGCAGCAGCGCGGGCAGCAGAAGGGTTTTGGTACCAAGGCACGATACAGACTGTTTGTATGGATGATCCGACTTGTATGTGAGCCCGTGAAAGAGCTGCAGAGCGTTGTGGCTGTGGTACAAAGGCGCAGCATAGACTGTTTGTATGGCTAGTCTGAGTTGTGTGTGAGCTATTGGAAGGGCGCTGTGGCTGTTGTTGTGGTGTTCGCGGAAGAGCAGTAGCGGCCAGGTGCGAAGCTACATTGCAATTTACCGTAGCTCGTTTGGTGTGCTTCCACTGCTGGCACGGAGTTGGAAGTCTGCTACTTCGAGACGGCGCGGCGACTGAGGCATCGGTATTTGGAAAGGGCTTGGCTGTAATCGTGGTAGGTAACAGCAGGGCTTTCCAGCGAGGTGTTGAGAGTCCAAACATGGGCCATGGCTGAAGACAACACAGCCAGTAAGAAGGAGGTTTCTCAGATTGTTTGCAGTCTCGGGAGACTACATAAGCTGTGAGGAGGATGTTTCCCGGGGGTTTTTTTGCGGTCTTGGGAGGCGACGTGGTCAACGACGGAAGCCGAGATGGGTAGTTCAGCTGCGGTTGAAAGATACGACAACTTCGTGGATAGGGCTGCTGATAGCGCATTCTAGATGTCTTCGCAAAACCGGAGGAATTGAGGCGTGAGCTGAGACGAGCTGCGCTCGGTGTTATCGTAGATGGTGAATAAGAACAGCCCCCGTTTGCACCACTTCCTTTTGTCGTTGGGAGTGGCCCCGGGCCTAACCGCGGGGAGGGGGGGGGGAGGACAAGGCCCTCACTATGAGAAAGACATGAAGGATACAAAAGAGAATTGATACAGGTGGTAAGAGGAAAAGGAAAAGGAAAAGGAAAAGAAAACTAAGAAGCGTTGCGCCTTTGGACAGTTGACGGGCCAGTAACCCCAATCCCAGAGGCCGAGACAAATCCCATGGCCTTGGCCTCGTCCAACTCTTTGCGCAGGCCGTCCAACTCTCTGTGCAGACCTTTCGACTCTTAGCGCAGGTCCTCCGACAATTTGTGCCAGTTGTCCGACACTTTGCTCAGGTCGTCCAAATCTTTGCTCAGGTCGGAGACCTTCTTATCCCACATGGCGACCTGTCCGTCGTGCGCCTTCTTGACAACCTTTGCCATTTCAACTTCTTGCCCCAGCTTTTCTTTCACCTTCTTCAAGTTCTGCTTTAACTTGCGATCCCCAAACTCGATGCCTGCCTCGAGGTCATTCACCAGGGCCATTCTTTCTTCTTTCTTCCATGGCCAGCTCAAATTAAGCCACCATACGAGTATGGCCGTAGCGAGGATGCATACAACGAGAAAAATTGTGTCGCTGGTCAGATTGACCAAGATGCTGCTCTAGTCGGGCGTCTCGAAATTTAGAACTAGCTACGACAAGATTGTAAGAATTAGCATTTTAAAGCAGCATTCACATCCTGATGTAGCGTACCTTGCTTGATAGGGTAGGAGTAGAGAAGGCGAAGAAACATTGACATACCTTTGTTCTGTCGTGTGTAGCTAAAGAAGAGAAGAGAAAAGATCGCAGGTGGAGGTTATTATATGAAATTTCTAGGGCCAGCAGCCACTGCTGCTTTACGTACTTGCAACTGGGTTTTTCAGAGCAAGTGTAGTCCAGCGCTCGCTCCTACCTGCTGGGCGTGGGAATGATTCGAACACCAACATATTGGCAGGAGAGACTACAACAACAGACCAACAGGATCCTCTACTGGCATATTCGACGTGAAATTAGTTGCCCTGCATACTCATCGTATCCCAGGATGTTCCCGTAGCTGTCTTGGTAGTTGCCTGGCCTATGTTTATTTCTGACACATGTACCTCACCATACTGGCAAGTGCATGTCGCAAGCAAGCAGGAAAGACAGCAACAACAGGCCGTAACAACAATTACTAACATCACCAACGTGCATGTAGTTGCCCTGCACGTCCGTCATATTTTCGAATGCTCTCGTGCATGTCTCGGTAGTTGCCATGCTAGTTGATATGCCGACCCGATCAAACACCTGAAATGTTGGTATACAAAGTTGGTGGATATCTCACATACGCTTTGTACCTAAGTGTTTCCTACCAAGCACTGCCAATTGGCATCGACTCGGGTTTGTAGACGCTTAGTCTGGCTTGTAGCATCTCTTGGGCGATCTGTAGATAGCGATCAAAATGTCCAGCTCTTTCCGCGTCCATTTGTTTGAAAAGTAGGCCTTCTGTCTTCTTGTCCGGCGCACGAGCTTGCGCTGTAGTGACATGGTCGCGGAAGTCGGGGTGTGTAGATCTCGCCGTGGGTGGCATGATGTGTGCCTTTGTGCTATGTTTGTTATCCGACCTGAGTGTTTGTCGAGGAATTAGATGATGCTGACGATGAGAAGTGTTTATGTCTGCAAAAGAGCAGAAGGGAATGGAGAACCCCCGCTGTTGTTTGTCTTTGACCTTTCGTTCTGCGCTTTTTGGAACCCACTCGCGGCCGATTAATACATTTTACTCCATGACCATATACTAGCCCTCTAACAAGTTTCACAAATATATCGTTGACCAATTTATTTTGATGTGGGCTTTGCTCGCATAAGCTCCTAGTTGTTATTGTTGCTGCTGCTGTTGCTGTTGTTGCTACTTGCCCATAATCTCGCACAAAACTACCAACATACCTACATACACATACACGCAAATGCAGACCTTTTCTACGCAACAAGTCGTGAATCCTCTTCGCCATTTCTCTATTCCCTCATACATCTGCCTTGCACACACGCAGAAAAACTCTCATGCACCCAATGCACCTATCCCCACCTACCCGGTACTTGTACACTTATACCCCGCTACTAAGCCAAGTGGGGTATATTTTTCCCCCACGCCGATCCTGCGATAACGCCCAGTCGTCACAATCCAATGAGGACGTGGGGATTTTAAGAAAACATCTCCACTGGAGAACCACTCAAGAGAAAAGTGGGGAGAGAGAGAGAGAGAGACAGATGGAGCGCGCGCACGTGTGTGTGTTGTGGAAGTTGTATAAAGAGGGAAGGCGGAGGACATGTTGTGCAGCAATGACGGGCTGTCACGTGGTGTTGTATTGTAATCATCTTGTGCATGTGTGTGTGATTGGAACGTTGGGTGAGTATATATATGCCTGACTGACTTCTCATGACTGTTCGTTTGTTAGGGAGTCTTGATCTAGGGGTTTGATCTTGTTTGCCCGCCCCCCCCCCCCCCCCCCCCCCCCCCACCACCGCAATCATGCCCGTACCCTCGCAGCTCTCCACGGCGCTGGAGTCAACACGTCAACACTGTCACAACCTCTTCGGCAAACTAAACACCATGTTCGAAGAAAAAGCAGAAGCAGCAGGTGTAAAACCAAAAGCCGGACTCTATGCCATCCTCGTATTTTTAACAACGCTATACCTTGTCCAGAAACTTATATATTGTGTGCAAGTTAAAAGGACGCAGCGAGCGAGACCCAGCACACCTACAAATCTGGAGAAGAGAGGTTCGGGGTTCAAAGCGCCAGAGAGGAAGTTTGGAGGTAACTCTTTTCATAATACCCCCTCACGTGACACACCACTCACCACCCAATTCACTCAGTATGGCACCCCGT
The DNA here is from genome assembly GCA_034640345.1 of Drechslera avenae. Classification (NCBI taxonomy): domain Eukaryota; kingdom Fungi; phylum Ascomycota; class Dothideomycetes; order Pleosporales; family Pleosporaceae; genus Drechslera; species Drechslera avenae. The sequence continues at coordinate 747,345 of JAXRVH010000007.1, forward strand.
GCCCTTTACGCGCCCCCGCGCACCACCTTACCCCAACTGGAATATCCACACTACCAAACCACTCCCCTACCGCCCCTTTCGCCACGGCCCCAAATACAACATCACCATGGGTCTCCGCACCATGCACTGGGACGAGTGGATCGAGCTCGACAACGAGTATCTAACCTACCACTCGCTCAAAGCTGCGCGCATCGCCGACAGAGGGGAAAAATGCATAAAGACGGATCCTAGGGCGTGGGATGCAGCGGTTGAGCTACTAGAGGAGATGGCGGCGTATTTGAGTGAGAGGTACCCGAGTTTATTCTCTTTGGAAACGACGACGACGACGACAACGGATGCTGGAAAGGAGATTAGGTTGTTGAAGAATCTTGCTACAAACGAGGAGTTTGATGTTTGCTCTCTGACGAGGAATGGGGAAAAGGAGGATCCCATGACGCTTTGTGCACGGTTGGTGCAGGATGATTTGGCAATTATGATGGAAGGAGAGGACGGGCAGTACTATTTGCTTGCGGGAGCGATTTTGTTGGCCGGGTTTTGGAAGTTGGAGGATAAATTTGGGATGGGGTTGAGTGAGATTCATACGAGTGGTGATGTCCCTGGGTATGTTTCTTCATCTTATGATTCCCCTCACCCCCCCCTGCCATGTCCTCATGTCGCCCTTTTTGGGACAAGGTCGAAAAAAAACGGAGGACCCGTTCCTTTCGGTGGTGACCTGAAGATACTGACAACAAACAAGATTCAAGCAAAAGCTAGAAAAAGGCATGACCAACTTTTTCCGCCGCGTCCAACCTCAAGCCCCCGTCCTTCGCAACAACTATTTCATCCAAGTCGACGACAACCTTGCCTGGAGCGACAGCATAGGCCCCGAAGACGGAACAGACATAGGCTGGTTCACGGCGGAAAAAGACAAGGCAATCGAACATCACATGTTCCGAAGTGAGAGACAGAGTCTACGACGGTAAGTATAATCATAATCAAACCGTACGTACAACGTTTCGTAACGTACTCGCAGGCTACCTCGATCTGGGGGTGTCGTGTTTACAATCCGGACCTACTTTCACCCGGTCACGTCAATTGCGCAGGAGCCATATGTGCCGGGACGGCTGGCTAGTGCAGTGCGGTCTTGGGGTGACGACGTGAGCAAGTACAAGGGTAAGGACATGTACGGCGACGTGCTGTTGGAGTACTTGGACAGGAAACATGCGGAGCAGGTTGCCGCGGGCTTGGACGTTGAGCGGGAGGAGGATGTGAGGGCTTATCCGTATTAGGGCCGGGGAAGAGCATGCTTGTTCCCTGTAGTTTTTGTTGTTGCGACACGGTACTTCTCTCATTTCTAGGGTCTTGTTGGTGTTGCTGTATTTAGTTGCTTTGACTAGTCGGTCTGCCTTGTTCCTACATTGTTAGCTCGACGACTAGGTTTGAGAGTATGTACTGCTGCCTTGGGCAGGAGCACGCCTTGGTACGAGATGCACCAATATGCGAGTAAACGAGTTGTCAATGTTCTAGTATGCTCTGGCGATCTCTACATGGTACAAGTCTCATTTGCTGAGAGCTCTCCATCGCGTCTTCCGCTCCACTCGTCCGATGCCGCGATTGGGTCGGAGCATCGATGAACATCCCCGACCGATGGCAGCCAAGGTTTGCGTCGTTTGAGTGGTGGACGAAAAGGGCCAAAGTCAGCGTCACTCGGTTCGCTGTTTCCTTGATGGCATTCGGGCCGGACCCCTCGAACGAACTCATAATTCTGGGCTCTATGCTCAAGGTAGATGTCGTACCGGCCTTTCTTCGGCCAGGCGCTACAAGTCGGAATGTTACAGTGGGCCGGGGCCGGTGCCGGATGTCCAGCACGCCGACTGTAGGAGAGGTAGGCTTGCCGTCCGTCGACAGGAACAGGTCACGCATGTTGACGCAACAGATGACATGGTCCCGATTTAGTAGTTGAGAAGACTGCTGCTGGGCGAGCTAGACGCTGACGTTGACACCGAGTCGAACCATGGTTGATGTCGTGCAGTAGCTTAAGGTTTGATAACCATCCAGGGTACGACCCTTGTGATTTGGGTGCCTGATGCAGGCAGCGGCCGAGCTGGCATTCGATATGTTACGAGTCATGTCCGACGGTTGATGACTTGCGGACAGCGGGCGGCGGACAGGGAAATTGCGACAGCCGTTTTCTTAAGGGTAGCCCCGGTTTCACAGTAGGTGGGTAGTGGGAGGGTTTGTCAAAGTGCCTGCAGCGTCATCATCATCATCATCATCCCGATGGATGTGTTCTAGGGGCGCCATGGTGTGCATCGCGGATGCGGAAATGAGCCGGCTTGGTGTTGTGCGCGAGGCAAAGGGATTGTGATAACGAGTACTCGATGTTTTAGCGAGATGATGGGGGCGGCCAATCAAGCATGGGCAGCAACCAGAGGTTCCGATCTAGTGGGCCATGTATGTAGCCTTTGCTCGATCAGGAAAACACCCTTGCACGGGGAATTGGGTGAGGGTGGCGCGGGGGATGATGTACGATCATGTTGTTGCGCATGTCAGCAGCTTGGTGTTGACACGAGATTGCCGATGACCGTTGTGTTTGTCTGGGTGCTGGCAGCATCCAGGCAGGCTGACAGACGGGGCAACCTGGGATAGCTTCGCGCTCACGTGGCGGGGCGGTTAGGTTGGTTTATGGTTTGGTTCCCGGGGCGCAGAGGAGTGTGTAGCGGTGGGAGAACCTTGTCTGGGTGGCTTGCTCCGACTTGGGGCTTGTCTGTTGTGATTGAAAAAAAGCAGCTTGCATCGCATCCGGACCAGGGAAGGCTAGGGTGGTGTGCGTGTTGCAGCAGCGTGCTGGAGAGGGCATGTTAGTCTGGTATAGCTGGGCGCAGCAGCGGAGTGATCCGGCCAAGATTAGCTCTACCTAGGCACAGGCTGGATCAATGCACCGCACGGCTTGGTTGAGCGCAAGCGACACGGACGCTGACTGGTGAATTGCATCGGATGGCGCTTGGTTTGCAAGTGACAGGCCCTGCCAGGAACCGGTTCTCTTCCCTCTAGGACAGATTCAAAGACGTCTGGCAGTGCGCGCGCGTCTAGTCTTGTCATTGTCATGCTTCGTCGACGCACTCGCTGACGCCGGCCTTCCAGTCGTTATTGCTACGCGTTGGACTATGGGGGAGAATGGCCCTACCGGCACCGCAACAGAATGGCTTCGCAGCGCCGGGCTCCCCTGCGGACACCAAACGCGATCTCTTGCCTCGGAGTGCAGGCGCAGACACGGCAAGGCGGCGTGCAGACGACTCGCGCCGCCTGCGGAGGGTGAAGGACTCCAAGGAGCAGTTGAAGAGGAGGACGACACGGGCACGCGGCGCCAGCTACAGCACCATTGACACGACGGCGAGCAACACGTCGGCGGGGCGCTCATACACGGTCGCCAACGTGAACAACGGCGTCATCTATCTCAGGTACGCATATGCGCAGTGTTTTTTTATCGGTGGTGGGAGTTCGAGGGCAGATGGTTGGGTGCTCACTTGGCTGCGCACCTGCTTGTGTACCTGCTTGCCAGCTTCAATGTTGGTGGGGGACGAGGACGAGGCTGGCACCGTCGCCATGTCGGCAAACAGGGAAGGAGCCATGGTGGTGGCCAGGCCAGCAAGAGCAAACATGCATCATGGGGAAGCAGCGACCGACCGTCCCTCTGCCCGCGCCTGCGCCTGCGCCCGCGCCTACGCCTACGCCCACACCCAGTATTTGCATGGAGACGCGAATGCGATTTTGAGCACCACGGCTAACACGAGCGTCACAGGCCAGTCGTCCGCCCGGGCAACCTGCGAGGACTCCCCCAGCCTGATCCCTTTGTACTGCCACCCCAGACACCACCTGACAGCGCAACGCTCGACAGCCTGCGCCCGGCGAGCGATGACTGGGAGCAGAGTTTGTACGGCTCGAGGACACCGCGCTCTGAACCTACGCCACCGCTGCCAGACGTGAACGAGCAGGGCGATGCCTTGCGCCCGCCATCACCACCACCACATCAATACCCGCACCCCCACTCCCACTCCCACTCCCATTCTCACGGGCGCTCGCGCTCCTTTTCCACGGCCGAGGACCACCACCACCACCACCACCAAACACCCGACTTTCCCACCGAGCCCGGCACCTTCAAGGTCGTCATCGAACGACCACCGCATGGCCGGCCCAAGACTGCAGATACGTCGTCGTACCCGCTGTTACAGGTGCCCATCCCGCACTATCGCTTGGGCACGCCGCGTTTCAGCACAAGAGGCACGGCCGACCTGCGCAGTTCCGTCTACACGCGAGCCTCGGGCGGCGGCGTCGACGACTTTGCCAATTCGCTGCTGACCCCACAGCGCGGCGCCCGACAGTCGTTCCTGTCCTCGTCGCGCCCACTCTCAGAGGCCTATTCGCCCGTCCCCCATCGCTTCCGCGCCACCATGGACCGCCCGCCAATCGCACTCTCCGGACCTTCCTCAGCCCGCGTCTCCCAGGCCCCAATTGGCCCCCGCCTCTACGATGCCCTCACCGTGAATCCAGACGACCGCGCCGTAGTGCGCTTCAACGTCCATGGCGACATGATTGCCGCCACGCCTGCCCGCCTCGTTGCCCACATCACCTCCCCCAGCTTCCTCGACTACGAACTATTGTCCGACTTCTTCCTCACCTTCCGCGCCTTCTTGTCCACCCGCGACCTGATCGCATACCTCATTTCCCGCCTACGATGGGCTGTCGAGCGCCAGGACGACTTTGGGCGCATTGTGCGGGTGCGCACCTTTGTCGCGCTCCGCCATTGGATTCTCAACTACTTCGTCGACGACTTTATGCCCTGCTACGCATTGCGCTGTAACTTTTGCCACCTCGTCAATGACCTCTACACCGACCTGCAGGCACGAGAAGATGGGGGCGGCGGAGATGTCAAAATCGTGGGCGAGCTGAAGAAGTGCTGGAGGCGCACCTGTGCCTTGTATTGGGACACTGAGGACAGTTTTGCCCAGAACTGCGCAGACGCCGAACTACTTCCAGGTGGAGAGGAAACGCGGCCAGGCCAAGTCGAGGAGCCCGTTCCCATTCTCCTCAGGCCTACTACCCCACCACGAAGCACCGTACGTGATACGAAAGAGACCATGGGGTCCAATCCGAGTGATCACTTTGCCAGTCGGCACATGGACTGGGCGCAAAGAGCACGCCACACTCCCCAACAATCGATGAGCTCACCATACGTACCATCCCAAGACTACGAAAACGAGGCGGGCCACCAGGTACCGCTTTCACCCGCAAGTACGCAGAGTATGCACGTGCTCTCCTGTTCGATACCCATGCGGAGTACAAATAGACAGGACAACGCAGTCGAACTCCCCCTGTATCCACACCCAGTCCCCGTCCCAGTCGCCAACCCAGCTCTGGCCAACACTGTTCGACTCACATCCAGTCCACAACAGCCTTCATCTCCGAAGCGCAATCATCGTCCCACTCACAGTCATAGTCACACGCGCAGCGGAAGTTTCTCAGATGCTCTTCGAGACAGCAGGGCGCCGCTGTCTATCCATAAATCCACTCTTGCAGACTATGCCATGTCCGCGGTAACCAACATGCCTGGAACTCTCGTGCGCGGCGGACTCATCCATCCCAGCTCCCCTTATTTTGAAGTCAAAACTCTGCGCCCTATGCGGTCTCAGCATCTCCAGGAATCCGACGACACTGACGTTAGCGACTCCCAAAGGCCAGGCTACGGCTCCTCACCAGGCATGAAGAAGATCTTTGGCAGTGTACGTCGGGCATTGAGCACTCGGCAGCAATCGAGTGGGAGTCCTCATCTTGGTGGCACTGCCCCACCACGGCAGCCACCATACATGCGAGCATCCAACCCTGGCGCCACTTCGACAGTCTCCATCTCTGGAGGAATACAGAAACGACGCATCCCTCGACCAAAGCCTCAAGTGCGTATTGACGTTCTTGCTGCTACAGTCGCCGAGAGTTTCCGAGCAGCAATCCAGGAGCAGCTTGACCACGAGAGTCAGGAACAAAACGGGGTCGAGCCTCCTGATCTTGGTGGCTTCGAGTTTGAATTCGATGAGCATGGTGCCCCGACTCCAAAGGATTTCCAGAAGCAGACCCGTAACCCCGATCCTCGCGTACATAGTACCATAACCAGTGGGAGTAAGTCAATAGTCATAATTGACGACACTGGCGCGCCACCTCCCCCGCCTCTGCCCATCGCAGGTACATTATCCACTGATCTTGGAAAAGTAGCGGCCACGCCCGAATTTCATCGACGAGGGGTGTCTATTGATGAGCGCTTAGTGGGCGAAAACAGACCGCCAGTGCAACACTCGGATCTTTACGATGACCCCGAGCCTCAACCACCACAACAAGAAGAGCCAGATGAGCAGAATACCTCACCGTTTTCCAATCGGCGACCAATGCTGAGGAGGTCCATGTCTGCCGGTCCGGAAGGGATGCATTCCTTCCGGCACAGAGGCTCTTCCAAAGCTTCGTTCGCACGCGCGGGATCGCTACGACGACATGCGTCTTACAACAGTGTACTTAGCAGACACCAAGGATCTGGGAGCATTGCTACGTTCCAGACCATGTCATCCGATAACGATCCTTTCTTTCTTGATCGCCAGCCAATCACTGAGGCTTCTGGACCCGCAAGACAGCTCCGTCGGCGACCAGGAGGGGACCTTCGTGCCGCAGACAACATCCATGATCTTGAGATTTTGCAACGCCCACACTCGACTGGCTCGGTGTCTAATCGCACGCACTCTGTCAGTAATTCGGTGATCTTGCGATCTGACCGTTACACCAATGCAGACGCTGAAGCCTCCCGCAGCATCGAAGGGCCGCCTGAAGCAGAGGTTCCGAGGAAGCCAATCTCTCTGGTTGATACGCACTCTTCGCAGCCCAATCTTAGGCCATCTTTCGAAGCTGAAGTAGCAAAACTCGCTGCCCTGCCAGATGATACGGATGATGAAGGCGGTGTAGAATCAGCCCTCATGAAACTGGAAGGCCGTTATGAGAAAAAGTCACCAAATATAAATTCCCGACGAACCACTGTTGACATCGATGGAGCCCTTCCAACTACGGCTATCGAGCAAATCTTCCGCCCTGACACTGCTGAACAAGACGAACACTTTGACAACGACGATGACTTCCATCACCATCATTTGGCTTCTTCCGAAACGGACGGCGACGGCATGTACCAGCTACCAGATGAGACCAACAACCGCCGTATACCTGCTGTGACGTCGGTCGGTGAGTCGACCGACTCCTACTCCTCAATTCCTCTTCTCGACCGAGGGTTGAGCGACATGGTCACTCCGGAGCGAGCCCGCACTCTCGAGACTATGAGATCTTCCGCCAAACCTTCACCTCTACAATTGGGCAGCCAGTTCCCTAGCATCTCGCCACAGTCTGAGATGCCACCTGGCACTTCATCATCGATGAACTCGTCTGTTGAATACGTTGTAGAAACGGAGAGTATGAAGCGGATACCGACCGGCGGAACTCTGCCAATGACTTCATATGCACGAGAGTCATTTCTGCTTGATGAGGATGAGGACATCAGTGATGCGGCCTCTACACCGGGTGCTAGGTCAGGCTATAGCAGCCATGGCGTGAGGAGTTTCTTTGATGATGAGGTAGCAACTCCTGGAGTGGACGCGGACAACCACCCAACGCACCCTATGCGTCATCCACCCACGCCACCACTTACTGCAAACCGGCTAAATGACGCCTTGCCAGACGCAACAGACTTCGACCGTGGCCCACCCACACCAGGTCTTACACCAACAGCTTCTCGTGGCCAGACACAGCCCAGCCACCCAACTGGCATACCCTTTGACCCGCCAAGCATGCAGCAGTCTGCACCCCGGCGACCAACCAAACATCTTCCTTTTGTTTTGGCACATGACTCTGAAGTTCTTGCTCAACAGTTTACGATTGTCGAAAAGGACGCCTTGGATGAGATTGACTGGAAAGAGCTCATCGAGTTGCGTTGGAAGCAATCGTCTCCACAAATCCGTGACTGGGTACAATACCTGAGAACTGAGGAGGCCAGAGGCGTCGATGTAGTTATCGCGCGTTTTAACCTTGTCGTCAAATGGGTAGTGTCCGAGTGTCTCCTGACCGAGGATATGCACGAACGTGCGCGATGCATTGTCAAATTCATTCACATCGCAACACATGCGCGACGATACCGCAATTATGCAACCATGTATCAGATTGCGATAGCGCTTATATCGAATGACGTCTCAAGCCTCAAGAAGACATGGGCTCTGGTTCCTGCAGCTGAAATACTCGTCATGCAAGAGCTGGAGGGCCTTGTACAGCCTCTGAAGAACTTTCACAATCTGCGACTTGAGATGGAGACTGCAACGGTCGAGGAGGGTTGCATTCCGTTCATTGGTAAGGCAGACGGCTCCGACAGTTGGATGGATGAAGCGGCTAACAATCATCAGGTGTTTACACGCGTGACCTCATCTACAACGCCCAAAAACCCGCATTCATCGATGCACCCGTAGTCGACGGCGAACGGCTTGTCAACTTTGACCGACACCACACAGCCGCCACAATTGTCAAGAACCTGCTGCGTCTCCTCGAAGCCAGTTCGAAATACACGTTCAAGGTTGAACCACACATTATCAGCAAATGTCTCTGGTTGGCTGCGCTCAGTGACGAAGAAATCACGCAGCGCAGTCGCCAATGTGAATGACCACATAGCTTGGGACAGGCGGTTTCTCCTTTTAATTATGGCGTTTGAGCGAGCCAAACCCTCCTTGATGGGCTTTCCCTTGTTTCTTTGCTAATACCCACTTTTGCGCACTATCCGTACTGCATCAGCCCGACACGATGTCATGACCCCCCCACCCTAGCATACCACGCACTTATTGTTTTGTACACTCGGTCCTCTGCGACTACCCACGGGCCTCGAGCTCTGTCTACTTATACTAGATCTAATAGCAAACGGCCGAAGATGGCAATTGTTGTAATGTAGGGCGTTCGATATATACGGCACAAAGACATATACCGACTTGTACCATAGCATAGCCTACAATATCAATATTCTAATCCATCTACTTGCGATGCTCACATGGTGTATTGAAGCTGACGCCGCCTGACTACCACTCACTCGCTTAATCGTTTTGAACACAACAGGCCCGGGGCCGGAAGTCGGCAAAGCTACTGATTAGGCAGAGCGGGCGCGGGGGAGGGACAAGCGCGAGACCCATGACCCATCCCCATAGCTGTCAGCCTCATGATCGTCTCAGCCGCCACAAGCACACACCACAGTCCCGTCAGGCCTCCACTATGGCAATGCACTTTAACTGTCGCCCACCCGTGACATGTTCGTTCTACGGCATCCATGGATCCATGTGTAGCCATAAGAAAAACCTTCACGTGCTGTTTGCCAGTCGCACCCGTTCGTCGTCGTCGCACCTTCTACATTTGTCTGGTTAGATTGAACGAGGCTGTGCAGGTACATCTTTGATAGCTTCGCCAGGTTTCAGCACTTGATGCAAACTGGGAACGCATAATGTCTAGCTCGCAAGCATCGAAGCGAGATCCCTCGCCGCCACCGCCCATTACCATTCAAGACACTGCGACGGGGGAGCCACCGAGCTCAAATGGTGAGTATCGCAAATTGCGCTTGCAGAGAACGCATAGTTGACGGCTAGGACCAGCACCGCGCGCCTTCACCTCAGCTACGCGCCCACGTACCGACGGCGAAAGCCAACTACGCGACCTACACGACCACCATAGATCCACATTTGGGCACCGTCGCAAGCACAGCCCTAATCTTGAATGGAGACAGCCATGGAACAAGGATAGCTGGGCGCAAGGCCGTGTGCTGCTTATCGACTACGTCGCGAGCGAACACTCTGTTGGCGGTAGGCGGAAAATCCTGGCCCAGGAGTTTTGCGACATCGACAGCTTGCGCCGTTTCTACCGCAAAGAAGAGCTCTCAGGACAGGCAGCCTTACGCGTCATCCATGTTCAAAATGCCAGTTGGGCAACACGATATCTTCTACGCAAGTTTAATATCGACGCTACCGACGACCTCATAGGCACAAATTTTGGCCGCTGGGCCCGCGAAGAGAAGCCTCAACAACGTGGCGGTAAGCCGGTACTAAATGGTCGCACCTTCCGCGCACAACGCGATCCCTGGCGAGGCATCTCACGTGCGGCTTTTGGTGCCGATTACCTCAAGTCGTACGACCGGGAAACCCACATCCCCTTCCCCAACCATAGCAAACCCATCATGGAGCTCAATCACTATGACGAAACAGACCAGCCACGATACGGATACGATGTCTATGTACAGCGGCTGAGCGTATACGTGCAATACAGCGACGGGATGCCGGGGCAGGCTGTTGACCCTGACATACCAAACCCGTACGATGACGAGGCATGGGACGAATACATGCGCCTGAAAAAGAGTTATGGCAACGTAAATGCAAATGAGCACCAAGAGAAGTACATACCAAAGCTCAGGTCTCTGGACAATGGAAACACGATAATTTTATTTGAGAACTCCGTCACTGGCTCCATAAAAGACACTCTTGTAGGAGCCCGTCAGGAGCTCGAATCCCGCTGGAGACGTCTTTCCTTCTACCTGCCTCACGAGGAAAGTGATCAAACTTTGACGGCCGAATGCATGGATTTCATACTCCAGGACATTTTCAAGGCCTTGGTCTATAACTGGCACAAGTTCCTTGGCTGTTGTGAGACACATGTGGGTATCCTGGAGGACAAGAGTACGTACTGTTCCAATGCCGAAGCGGCCTCGAAGCATGTCTGATGAATGTTGCTAGTCTATGAAAATCCCGCCGATGAGTCGAGAGCGCCTGAGTTGTGGAAGAACAGCGCACAGTGGCTAAAAGTCGAACGTCTGATTTACCTCCACGTCGATCTCATCAAGGAAATGGTGACCCACCTCTACGACCTCGCTGGCGCCGACCCCAAGAAATCATCAGAACAGCCCTGGCTGGGCTTGGTACCGGATGAGCTTGATAAATTAACCGGACAGTGGGACCGGGATGTTATTCAGCCTACTACTGCGCTGAGCGATTTGATGTACAAGAGCGTGGGTATTAGAGATGCACGGCACAGCTTACAGTTGGGATTGAGCATGTGGCGATTAAGCTGGATCACGTTCATGTAAGTGGATTCGCAGTGTCCCTTTCATCATGCAGGCTAACATGTCAGCTTCCTCCCTTTGACCTTTAGTAAGTCCACCTATTCAAGATGTGTGTGAGAGTTATGCTAACCCCGTGTCCTCTACAGCCGTGGGCTTTTTTGGCATGAATGTGGCAACCTTCGAGAACAATCCTCCTATAAAATGGTGGTTCATAGTATCAGTACCCGTACTTGTCATCGTTCTGATTCTCTGGTACGGCGTCAAGCACAATCTAGCAGGCCAACGCCAAAACCCAATGCGTCGCGGTGTTTATGAGTCATTGTACCACGAGCTTGCTACCACTCACTCTTCCCTGTGGACCAGGGGCGGCCCTCGCCCAGACGTTGTGCCCGTCGGGTGGTGGGGCGGTGTAAAGTGGAGGTTGTTGACGAGCTGGTTTGGCGAAGATAAGTTGAAACTAGGGAGATCCAGCGACCCAGCAACAGAAGAATTCGGCACCTGGTCAAGGACGAAACGGTACCTAGCCCGTCGCTGGTTGGGCGAACTGGCTGTCATGCCTCTCCCACAACCTACCAGTGATGAGCACTCTCGCCCCCCTTCATCCGGTTCCACACACTCTTACAGTCACTTTGAGAAGGATCCAGGCGTGGTGCGCGAGTTACTTCATACTGCAACACCAGTGGGCATAGCGGCAATGGATCCTACGGCTGCTAGTCGACTGCAGAAGCTTGTACCGCCGGAACGATTGAGGAGTTTGAGTCCAAAGACCGACAAGCGGTCTGCGAGTGCGGGGAGCAGAGCGAGTAGTGATGGAGGTGTAATGGTCGAGGAAGAGAAGAGTGGTGACGAAGGCGCTGGGAAGCGGCAAGGAAGGCTCAACGTTCCGCGGTGAAATTACAAATTAAGGGTTTAGGGTGGATATATTTGTTATTGCTTAACAAACGACTAGTTTTGGAAACGGCTGTAGTTGTATCCCACATATGTAAATGTTATTATTCGTCACGTTAGGCACTGTAGCATAGACAAGTCTGCTTTACCTGGAGTTTATTTTCCGCTTTGTCTTGAGTGGTACGAGTGGATGGATGCATGTAGTGTTTGCTTCGTCATAGGTCCGAGCGTTTAGGTAGCTTGCCACGTGAACGCCCGTTTCCCCAAACGCGTCGCGTCCTGTCGGGCTCAATGGCACCATTCCCGCTCCCGCCTCCAACCATGGATCAGACCAAGAACCAGCGGGATTTCCGCCACCCGTTCACGCCCTATGATATTCAAAATGAGTTCATGGGCGCCATCTACAAATGCTTGGAAGACGGCAAGGTCGGCATCTTTGAGTCGCCGACCGGAACCGGCAAATCCCTGAGCTTGATTTGCGGCTCACTGACTTGGCTGCGGGACTACAAGAGACGGACGTTCGAGGAAGGGTTTGCCGTCGATGCGAGTAACGGCGACGAACCCTCTTGGATTGTTGAGCATGCCCAGAAGCAACGAAAACAAGAAGCGCTTCGGCGCAAGCAAGACCTGAATGATCGCATCGCCAAGATCAAAGCGAAAGAAAAGCGCGCAAAAGAACGCTATGAGAATGGGGAGCCCAACTACAAGAGGCGGAAGTTGGAGGCTGGTGAGGCCAGTGATGACGGTGAGGCGCAGTTTGTGCTTGACGATTATGAAAGTGATGAAGAGTCTCACAGGCGAGCAAAAGCCGGTACATTCGACGACTCGGGGTTATCTGCCGAGACGCAGGCGTTGATGGCATCGCTGGGATACTCTGCCGATGCTTCGAAAGAAGATGACAGCGAGGGGCCTGACGAAACCAAGATCTTCTTCTGCTCGCGAACGCACTCGCAGCTGACGCAATTCTCGAGTGAGTTGGGCCGGGTAAAGATGCCACCCGCTATTGCACTGGATGATACGAAGAATGATGGCGGTGTTGAAGCTCTCGTGGAAGACGTGAAGCACCTGACGCTTGGTTCGAGAAAAAACCTCTGCATCAATAGCAAAGTGAACAGGCTGGGAAGCGCCACTGCCATCAATGAACGTTGTCTTGAGCTCCAGCAACGCTCCAGCGCAGAGGCTCGATGTCCCCATATGCCGACCAAGGAAAGCGAACCTCTGATCAATGAATTCCGAGATCACGCACTTGCAAAGATTAGAGATATCGAGGACTTGGGCTCACTGGGCAAGAAGCTGGGTGTATGTCCTTACTATGCCTCGAGGCCAGCGTTAAAGTACTGCGAAGTAAGTTGAATGGCTTGGTATATACAAGATCTTTGTGCTGACTTGACCAGATTGTAACGTTACCATATCCACTCCTACTGCAGCGAAGTGCTCGCGAGGCACTCAGTATCTCCCTCAAGGATCACATTGTCATCATCGACGAAGCGCACAACTTGATGGATGCCATTGCGGGTATCTACTCAGTCTCAGTGACGCTTGATCAAGTACAGCAGGCGCGGACGCAGCTTACAGTCTATCTGCAAAAGTTTCGCAATAAGCTAAAGGGGAAGAACCGAGTTTACGTTGCCCAAACCGTCCGAATTCTCGACTCGATTGTTGCATACTTGCAAACCATCCACACTAAACCAAGCGCGTCCGATGGGTTAGTAGATATGGTTTCAATCATGTCTGGCAAAGGTGTTGATCAAATCAACATATACAAGCTCAATACCTACCTCCAGGAGAGTAGGCTTGCTCGGAAAGTTGATGGCTACACTGCTTACGCCGAGGAAAACGTAAATGACAGCACCATGGTACCCTCAAAGCAAACAGCTAAAAAAGGCCCACGTCACAACGTGCCGGTCTTGATGCATGTCCAGGCCTTCCTGTTATCCCTGATGAACCCATCTACAGAAGGACGTTTCTTTTACTCAAAGGAAGAGGATACAGGCACAACACTGCGCTACATGCTCCTAGACCCAACCTTCCATTTCAAGGATATTGTGGAAGAAGCAAGAGCTGTAGTCTTGGCCGGCGGTACAATGTCACCGATGAGCGACTATGAACAGCACCTACTGTCATACCTCGAACCGTCCAAGATTATGACTCTCTCCTGCGGTCATGTTATTCCGCCCTCGAATCTATTCGCCGTCTCGGTTATGCATGCCACTAGCGGTGCTGAGTTTGACTTTACCTTTGAGAACCGCAACAAGGAAAAGACAATGGTTGATCTGGGAATGGCCATTTTGAACTTTGCCAAGCATATACCCGACGGGGTGGTAGTCTTCTTCCCCAGCTATGCATACCTGGATACCTGTATTGCAGCGTGGAAGCGGATCAAGCCATCGGCCTTGAAAACAACCTTTTGGGACAGTTTCACGCAAGCCAAACCCGTCTTCCTGGAGCAACGCAGCCAACAGCAAGCGTCCGACCAGGTAGCAGCGTCAAAGGATGCAGTCGTGGCTTCTGTTCTCTCTGCATACAGCGCAGCAATTGTCTCGGGCAACGGCCGCGGTGCACTACTATTCGCCGTCATCGGCGGCACATTATCCGAAGGCATCAACTTTAGCGACGCCCTCGGCCGCGGCGTCGTCGTCGTAGGCCTACCATTTCCCAATGCACAATCCGCAGAATGGAAAGCAAAAATGCAGTACATTGCCGCCAAAACAGCAAAGAGTGGCGGTGATGGCAAGGCGGCTGCACGCGACTTTTACGAGAATGCGTGCATGCGTGCTGTAAATCAGTGTGTGGGAAGGGCTATCAGACACAAGGGTGATTACGCAGCGATTCTGATGCTGGATAGACGATATGGGAGTAAGCGGATTCAGGACAAGTTGCCAAAGTGGATTAGGGGAAGTTTGACGACTGGGTTGGGTGTGAGGGATGTTGAAGGCAGATTGGATAGGTTCTTTGAGAGTAAGAAATGAAATCCTTGTTGTGGGTTAGTGGAGACGGTGATAAAAATTATACACATGAAGCAAACTAGTATTCAACGTCACTCCAGAAGTACTCAATTTTCGTGGTTTCGTCAAAGCATGTCTTCTAGACTGTGGTCGGTCGTGGCGCTATTCAACGCCCAATCGGGCATAGACCCGACGCGAACGCCGTCTCACTTTCTGAACGCGTGTCTTTAAGCTTCGTACAAGCTGGGGTTTCTCCATCCAAGGAAAGCTCTAACAATCTCTTTCAATTAGGCAAAGAATCCGTGTCTGGAGAATAATGCCATTAAGAACTCGTAGCTTGATTTGGCGGCATCACATTACCTCCTCTGCTGCCGAGGGCAGGCATCGGGAAAAGCAACAAGGGTGAAGGTAAGCACCGCAACAAAAGAGCACGCATTGAAAGAACTGATAACCATCAACCTACGCAATATCACCATGTCTTCCACATGGCGGCAAAATGGAGAAAACCGGGGTACATACACGACCGTTGCGCAGATGGAGGACGGAAGCGCAGAGTTGAGAGCACACCCTAAAGACGTCGAAGATGCGGACCTAGACACGGATATTTTGGATCCCCCGATTCACATCGGCTCTGTACCCACACCAGAAGACATGCTGTTCCTTCCGCGTGTCTCCGACACGCTTCCGCCCGGCGCATTTCTAGTTGCCATTGTTGAGCTCTGCGAGCGCTTCGCATACTACGGACTTTCGGGCCCTTTCCAAAACTACATTGCAAATAGCGCCGATGACGCCAACGGATTGCCTGGAGCACTTGGCTTGAAGCAGCAGGGCGCAACAGCGATGACGAATTTCTTCCAGTTTTGGTGCTATCTTACGCCGCTGTTGGGCGCCGTGGTTGCGGACCAGTATCTAGGCAAGTATGCGACAATCAAGTGGTTTAGCTTGGTTTACATGGCTGGTATCGCGATTTTGTTTGCTACGAGTTTGCCGTGGGCTATTCAGGCGGGTGCCGCCTTCCCAGGACTGGTTCTGGCAATGGTGGTGATTGGCCTTGGGACGGGCGGCATAAAGAGCAATGTGTCGCCATTGATTGCAGAGCAGGTCCGCTCCACGAAGCCGTTTGTCAAGACGATGGATAACGGGAAAAGAGTTATTGTGGACCCAGAGATTACGGTACAGAGGATCTACATGGTCTTCTACATGTGTATCAACGTGGGTTCCATATCCGCAATCGCGACAACGATGCTCGAATTACACGTCGGCTTCTGGAGCGCCTATCTACTTCCTCTGGCCATGTTCTGCGTCGGCTATGTAATTCTCGTCCGCGGCAAAAAACAGTACATCATCAAACCTCCCCAGGGCGGTGTGATTGGCGACTGTTTCCACGCCCTATACATGGCCTCTCGCCACAACTTCTCCCTCGACGCAGCCAAAGCATCGGCCCAGCACCACAGTGTCCTCCGGTCTAGAATAACATGGTCCGACGCCTTCATTGACGAGCTGCGAACCGCCCTCCAAGCCTGCAAAGTCTTCCTCTTCTTCCCCATCTACTGGGTCTGCTTCTCGCAAATGATGAACAACTTCATCTCCCAGGCCGGCCAGATGGAACTTCACGGCCTGCCCAACGACATCCTAACCAACATCAACCCCGTTACAATCATCTTGCTGATCCCACTCCTGGATCGTCTTATTTATCCCTTCATCCGCACGCGCTTACATCTCGCATTTGGCCCCATAACGAGAATCTCGCTCGGCTTCCTCATGGCCAGCGCAGCCATGCTATACGCCGCCGTCTTGCAGATGTACATTTACAATGCCCCGCCTTGCTACTACGCACCCGCACAGTGCGCAGCAGCTAAAATCAGCGAAGGGAAATACTCGCCCAACAAGATCCACGTCGCGTGGCAGACGCCCGCATACATGCTCATTGCCCTAAGCGAGATTCTAGCAAGCATCACAGGCTTGGAATTTGCCTATGCAAAAGCCCCCGAGACGATGAAGAGCTTCATCATGAGCCTTTTCCTGCTGACCAGTGCGGGCGGGAGTGCGTTGGGCATGCTTGTGGCCCCGTTGGCTAGGGATCCGCATTTACAGTGGTTGTATGCTGGGCTGGGGGTGGCGGCTGCGGGGGCCGGCTTTGTCTTTTATCGCATATTCAAGGACTTGGACAATGAGACGTTGAAGAAGGAAGGGGTTGGTGGGGAGTATGAATTGGCAGCACGAGAAAGCGTGGATGGTCATGCGTCGTAAAAAAGGACAAGTTCTTGAACCAAGTGTCATCCTTTCCCCATCCATTTCGACTTCTCTGAGCAATCAGAATCTAAACAATGGAATTTAGTGTTTGCCGCCAATTAAATCTTTTACTTGGGATACCTTTTTTCTTCTTCTCTCGAATCGATACTTCAGCTCTGTTTTTTTTCTTACCGTAAACTTCACACTCGGCGCCAACTTACTATAACCCTTTGTATCTTTCTTCACCTCTCATAACTGCACAGCGGGACCCACATAACCTATCCAAACCCCCCGTCCCCCTCACCGCACTAGACCAATGGTGCAACTACGGTACCTATGGCAACGACTGGCACACTGCACTTCCTGCGTACGTTCCTCCCTCCCCTCCCCTTATTGCAGGGATATAAATCCCAATCTTCGTTTTAAAACCCAGATTTTTGTCTACTTGTTGCTCCTCTTTTGATGTTGAACTAAGTCGCTTTTTATTTTCTCTTTTACTTCTTTCTCCAGTGCGATGTTGATACCGATATGATACTAGCAACAATTTCCGCTTATCACGAGGAAAAGGTTACGGGAAACGCGGTAGAATCCAACAAGTACTCACACACACACACACAAAACACGAATGTTTGTTCTAGTGGCGTTGGGGTACATCGGATACGACATAGTACCTCTGACTACCGCATTTTTATATTTTGCTGTTACCACAACACCGCATTGTGAAAACTCTGCTGTCAAACATCGACATCACTTATCAATTCACAGGATACAACAAGTTTAGAGGAGAAGAACAAAAGAGTTTGTTCATGATCATCATCAGATTAAAAAAAAGGAATAAGTCAAAAAAGGAATAAATCTATACAATCTTACTGCGTCCTCTTCTTCTTCATCGCACGCCACTTGGGGTTCAAGTAGTAAACAGGAATGCCAAGCAGGAAGATGGCAGCAAAAATGCCCGAAAGCACACCGTAAGCCCATTTGTATCCGTGCTCTGCTACCATGGGCGTGATGCCATATGTCACACCAAAGGAAACGATATTCTTCGTTCCCACCACGACAACGAGTGCAGGTCCAGGATGCTCGGCTCCTGCTTCGGAAGCAAATGTTGTAGAGACGATGAGGATGGTTGTGAAGGTGTACTGGAACAGGGTCCAAGCCATGTACGGCGCCCACCATGAAGGCCCGCCTTTGGCAGTCCAGCCGTAGAGGATGAGCATGGTGAAGCCAACGATGCCCGGCGGAATGAGCGTGATGAGCTGATGCTCTGGCTTGTGAATACCGCGGTTCCGGCGCGCAAGAAACAGGACAAACTTGTCGCCGAGAAAGGTGCAGTACAACATGCCCACAACCGAGCCTATCATACCACCAATGTTGATGAGTCCAACCGACTCGGGCTTCCAGCCATAGTTGACCATGAAGACCTCGTTGTACGTCAGAGACATGCCGACGGCGCAGCCCAAGGTGACAGACGAGGTGAGAATGGCGTATATGATACCAGGCGAGCTCAAGCTTTGCAACATATGCATATAAGTCATGAGCATGATGCGAACCGGGTTCTTCTGCACCGGTGACCAGGGGCGAAGTTTTTGGACGTAGGTTTTCCGCAGGATATCGTTGGGGTTTGCCGGTGCATCTGGCAGTGCAAGACCCTCACGGTTGATGCGCGCAAGGTAATCCTGAGCTTCGTCGTCAGGCACAATCTTTGTCACGCCAAACTCATCTGTGAAGACGAGCAGACCGTCCAAACTTGCTGGCGAACGTGTAAACTGCGTCTCGAATCCACAAAGCACGGCTATGACCAAGCCAATGGCAAGTGTAATAACGAAAACCCAGTAGTACCATCGCCATCCGAGATCCTTGTTGATATACGAACTCGCCAGGTTGACACCGGAGCTGAGCGCATTTTGCACCATCCAGTAGAGTCCGAAGACGCGGCCGCGCTCGTGCAGAAATGTAATCTCGGTGAGCATGAGCGGGAGAAGGGACTCCGAAGCGCCAGTCGCAAGACCCTGGACGATTCGGGCGACCAAGTGGCCATTGTACGAGTTTTGTAATGCGGCCGCAACGGTGGCAGCGAAGAGCACGACCATGGAGGTAAGGAAGACAGGACGCCGACCATACGCCAGGGCAATGGGTAAGATGATGTAGTTGCCTGTACCAGCCAAGTGTTAGCTACAGCTTACATCTGCATAGGGGAAGATGCTTGGATTTGGAGATTTACCCAGTCCTATACACAGCGTCGGCATGGTGATGAGAAGAACCACATCCTCCGCACTGTATCCCTCTTTGCCATACATTCCAAAAAAGACGCTGAGGATAGCACCTAAGCCACCGGCAATAGACAAGCCCATGATGGAAAACCAACAGCAGCAGAAAATGATGCCATTCTTCTCCCACGGCCGAAGGTTGAGTGGGTCGTTGGGGTCGGAGGAGGGCACCGGGATTTTGCGCACCTGGCCGTCTCCGCCGACGAGGAGTGCATTGCCTTTGACATGATTATCGGGCGCATGTCCAGGTTGCTTGACTTCTTCGATGTAGCTTATCTCAGCATCGAGTTTCCGAGTTGCGCTCATCTCCGAATGTCGCTCGGACATGGTGGAATGCCAATCGGGCGTCTGGACTGATGTTGATGAGTGATGCGAGAGAATCTCTCGAGGATGCACTATTCATTGACATTCGCCTTCGGGCCTGGTCTTAAAGGTGGTTCTCGTGCGCCAGCTGGATAGTCCGTTGCCGCTACTTCCCCACATTCCGGCAAAACAGCTGCAGACAATTTGCGGGGAATAGATGGATGTAAAGTCATGATTTCGTCTTAGTCGGTCGGCGTCTTGACAAAACAGGGTCCACGAAGGCTGGTAGCGTGCGGGGACTCCACGTCCACAGTTTCCGAAAACGGGATCTGGAGTAGGCTGAGCTTGTCGCTAACCTACCCTGGAAGACGCGTAGAAAATCCTTCTTGGAACACCTCCTAGCTGCCCGCAGTTTCCGGCGATATGTGAAATAGTAGGCTTAGTCTTCCGCAACTAGCCTCCACACACCCCGCGATACTATTTCTCCCTCGGGTTTGATATTTCCCACTATTATTATCCGTACGCCTGCGAAAGTTTTGTTGCTACTAGTGGTACATTGGCGCCAAGAATACTGAGTACCGACAACAGTCCGTTTAGTTGGCATTGTTGTCGGCAGCCTTGAGATTATTTGCCGTGATGCTCCCGCCATTCTATCGTAGTTTTCCCAGATCTTCCATCAATCCACACAACGCTCTGAGTAGTGGAGGTCCATCATCTCGATTACTGCCTGGATGCGTACTATCAAGTAGTCTCACACCTAATTGCATGACCTGCGAAGGATTCCTTAGATCGCAAATTGCATCTTCCTTGGACGCATCGGCAGCCGTAGGTATTATACGAAGACACGATATGCCGCGGCCAGCGAATATGAAGGCGTTCACGGCCGGTTGTTGCTGCTGTGACGGTGCCTCGTCAAGAAAGAGCAACTGCTCGCCAGAGCTCGGTTCAGGTGTTGGTGTGCATGGGGCTGTTTTGTTGGCGCGGTCGCGCATAAGCATACTATATGTCCACAACACCATGATTGCGTGGTATATGGCGAACGAGTCGGGTCCCCGAAGTTGATATGGCGGTACTGCACGGCCTGCACGGATAACCTGACCAGCATGTGAAACTGCGAGTCTCGATTCCTTTGTACATATCCACAACTGCAGATTGGTGTATGCGCGGTGCGCCTCTCTTTCGCCACATTTGCCCGCAAATCGCGCGATCGTGTCGAGGTCAACATGTAGATACATCTGCAAGAACTCATGAAATAGTTGAGTAATGGCAGGCGATGATTCAAGTGTTGTTGCTGCATGCCGTAGAGATTGATATCTGCATGAATTGAGTAAGTGAGCCTTTGCTTTACTTCAGGTCTACTCACAGCTTCTCTTGGCGCGACCGTGACCAAAGCTGCGATGAAGAATCACTACATCCTTGAAGAAGGCGAGCTTGCTGACAGTGTTCCCATATCTGGGCTGCGATGCCATGGAGATATGCCGAAAGAGCGATGCTTGTGTCGACCTCTTGATTTAGACATAGAATTGCGGAATCGTCCTGTAGCATTTCTCGTAGTGACCAACTAGTGGTCGTACTTCCAGCTTGCATATAACGCTCTCTCCAGGCCTCAGCAGACGGAGCAAGCCAAAGAGATCTAGAGGATGGAAGAGGCAACGTGATCTCGGCATAAGATATGAGAGGCTGCCGATGTTTGATCATGGTCATGTCAATGTCATGCTCCCACAGATGATATACAAGCCTGCGTTGTTAGAAGAGTACTAATCAAAGTATGGATAGAAGCAAAGCGCACCGCCTATAAGATTCTTCTCTGACCCAGTGTCGCCATTTCCGGTCAAGTTCGCCCTCGTCATCTGCAGCGGTAGGTGTTATGACAGAATCGTGACGATTATCGAATCCACCATCGCGACGAATAGCCTGGCTTGTGTTAACGACGATTTCATATACGGAAAGGGACGCGTACAGTCACGAGGGCTTGCAGATTGCTTTCTGCGATAATCATCTTCCTTCTGAATCCGCAGAAGGCTCCGATATCGAGCCATAGCATGCTAGCCTGAAGGTACTCCAGGTCTCGCATCACGCTCTCGTCCTTTTCAACCTGTATAGTTGTTAAACAGAACCTCAAGGTAGTAGAACATTTCTTACAAGCTCCTTTAGGGATACTTGAACAATGTGTTGTAACAAAAGACCAGTCTTGTTAACCGTTGGCAAGCCAAAACATAAGCACCCTGCTGATACGAGGGCAGTCAAGAATTCAGGCCGCAAGTTCTCGCTCTTGAATGTATACGGATGAATCCAAGCATCGCTTTCTGCTCGTTTGGATATGCCAACCTTGATGAGTTTATCGAGAGTGTTAGGCGATGGAAAAGAAGAGAAAGATATATGCGCCGGTACGGCCTTTGATACAAGTTGAAAGATGCGGTCTCGAGTAGCTAGAGAGAGTCGGTTGGGAATTATCACGGCTGAAGCGTGTGGCTGATGAGGTGACGCGGCAAGATTTATGTGCTGTTCGTCCAGGGTAATATTCTCGTGGCCGCTGAAATCGTTATGATTTTGCTCAGGTTCCCATAACCTAAGCAACGGTTAGTGACGGGAGAAAGAAATATATTCATGGTGAGAGCGATACCATGGCGACCGCTGAAAGGCGATATGCCGTCTTCTGGCATCATCATCTACGCCGTCGAACTGGCTAGCCACGGCTGCAATTCCAGTGTCGTTATTTCCTTGCACCGGAGAAATATTTTGATAAGACATATGACTCTCAAATGTCTGGTCGAGGGTGGGAGCGAAATCACTGCCAAAGATATCATCGTCGCCATGCCAATCCATATCCGGCATCCATGTAGTCAGGTCTAGAGGAGGCTCCATGCCCACGCCGCTCATCCAGACGGGATCAGGAACCATGATGTGTTCGAAGAAAGCTGAAATGTCAACATTGTTCCTGATGGCACTTGCATTTGCATATGTGTCTCCGACTGCTTGAGCGTTTGCGCCTGATACACTTAATGTGGCTAGTTGGCCCTGCTCCTGCATGCCCAGGAGTGGGTCAAAATCACCAGTCGGAGAGTAAGGTAGGTGTGGAGATGGGTTAGACGTATTTTGGGTGCCCCGATTTAGTTCTGTGTCAGGGGGGAAATGTCTCGGTTTGTCCGAGTTTGTGCTGCATGGGATGCCCTTTTTCTGGCAACGCTGGCAAGGCCTGCTGTCTTCACACTTTACCTTGGACTGCACGCATGGTGTACACGCCCTATGCGCTCTCTCTGCTCTCTGCTTGCGAGTGCTCTCACTGTCCACGGGGCTTTTCGCATGCTTGGCTTGGTGCCTCACGAGTAAATCCTTGCGATTGAAAGCAGCAGGGCATGCTTCGCATCGAAAAGACCTTTGGTTACGGTCTTGATGTAATTAGCACTACCCATGTCTCCGATATGCGGGGAGAGATACGGACGCGAATCTAAGTGTCGGGTAAGGTGGTCGGCGCGCTCATAAGCGCGGCCGCAGATCTGGCATTGCAGCTGGTCAGGCCCAGAAGTGCGCTGACGCTTCCATGACTGGTCGTTGGATTGGGACATGACCTGGGGTGTAATCTGCGATCCAGAATCATGTCGCGTGACGGATGGAGTTTGGACGGAAAATGTGGGAATGCAAAGGGACGAAAGTGCATCTCCTCGGTAGGTATGCGGCAAGTGGGGGAATGCGCTTATGTCAGCGAATCTCGGTAGCTTTCAGACCATCTATTCACCATCTATCTATTCATCAACTGACTCTACACGCTAGCGCCAATCGCTTGCTGCTTCTGCCACTCGACTGCACCCTTGTACAAGCAGTTGTAATCCATGAACTCGTCTGGACGCATCTTGATCTCATTGCTGCCCTTCTCCGTCGCAGGTTTCGCTGCCTCGCGACTGAACTTCTGTACCAGGCTCGCCCGCTCATATCGAGCTGCGAAGACCTTGGCTAGCCTAGCAGAAATCTCCTCGTCCGTCACCTGTTCTGGCATGTCGCTGAAATATGCGGCCAGTGCTTCTGCATCTTCGATTGTCTGGCTTGCGCCCTGGCCTTGGGTCGGTAACATGGCATGAGCTGCGTCTCCGATGAGGATGACACGCCCGCGGACCCACGTGTCAAGGGGATCGATGTCGCGGAGCTGCCAAAGCCCAATGCTTTGCGCTTGCTTCATCATAGACTTTGTCCATTCTGGAAAGTCTTTGAATGTCTCGAGCATTTTTTGCGAGTCGCCCTCGGTTACCCACGACTGTGCCTTGTCGGGATCCTCGTGCATCTTGTCGTCCGGTACCAGCCCAACCACGCTATACAGGTCACCGTTCCGGGCTGGGCCCATGATGAGCCGACAGTCATGAGCCATGACCATGGAGGTGTAGGGGTCCTCGGGTTTGATGTGTGCTGCGAAATCTGGAGCCTGCTCTTTGAGGGATTGCGAAGACATCATGAGCCGGTAGCAGGAGGAGCCCGTAGGTTTTGGAACGACCTCTTTACCGAGCACAAGCGGGCGTAGAACACTGTGTATGCCATCGGCGCCGATGACCAAATCAGCTTCCAAAGTCTCCCCGTTTTGCAAGGTCACAATGCCAGCGCTACAGTTGCAGTCGACAACGCGCGAAGATGTACGCACTCTAGGAACCGGACCAGCCCTTCTTTCGTCTTCCACAGCCTTCATGAGATGTGAATGGAGATCTTGTCGGTGCCAGACAATGCGATCTGCTCCATACTGTGTTCTAGCGAGTAGCGATATCTCATTCACCATTCTACCCTCTGTGTTGAAGATGCGAAACCCATGATCGACTGTCCCGTTAGCGCCCTCGAGCAGGTCGCTAATACCCCACTCCTGCTGCAGTATTCGTGTCGCATTTGGTTGAAGGGAGATTGTTGCACCAATTTCGCTGCACAAGCGCGATTGCTCGAGGATTATGATTTGGCGGTTGGGGCCTCGTAGAGCAATGGCGGCCGCCAGGCCTGCGATACCTCCACCAACAATGACGATTCGGAGGGGCGGTGGCAATGACATGTTGTGATGTCGAGTAACGGCGTACGATGGTTAAGCACTGCTGAGAAGAAGCGGGAAAAGAGAGGTTTGATGAGAGTTTTCAGCGAGTGAAATCAGTGGTGTTCTGGATGATGTTCGACGAGATAGCAACCTCGATGGACGTCTGATCAGAGTAGACATGTTCGCGCAACGACACACGCGTCGCGCAGCACGAGTATGTCCTCCACTTTACGATTACTCATACCATGCCCGCGATTAAGCTAGCGCTCATAACTTGACGCGGCTGGGACAGTCGGAGCGTGGTGGCCACCCGAGCCACTATCGGATCAGGTGGGCAGTCCGGATGACTTTCGGAATCTGTGGGGGTGGGGAATTGCTGGCACACTCTGCCGCACTACATGCAGAAGACCCTGGTCATACATATGCAAGAAAGGCAGATAAAAGTAGCCGCCAATATCTGCATTACTTTAATCTCACTCTCACTTTTGAACACGCACCTCCAACATACCCTTGTTTCACAATGATCTCAACTACAACCAAGGCACCCATGCTCACTTTGAGCGGCGCCAGGGACGAGCGCATGAAGCTTGACGGAACCGACCCCAAGTTCGGTGACTGGCGCGATGAACTAGCACGTGACGGTTACGCTGTCGTTAAGGGAGCCATTCCCAGAGCAAAGGCGCTCCAATATGCAGACCGCATGTATTCATGGTTGGAGGGCTTGTAAGTTACCACAAACATTGTATCATGGCAAGATGAACATGAACTAACAATATCCCCAGTAATCTTGGGTTCGATCGCAACGATCTCTCAACAGCACACAAGGACAAGCTTCCGCTCATCAACGAGAAGGGCATGTGCATGCACTATGGCCTAGCACACGAAGACTTTGTCTGGGATATCCGCGGTGAGCCCGGTGTGGTCGGCGCCTTCACCAAGGTTTACAACGACGAAGACCTTATCGTCTCTTTCGACGCCGTCAACTTCTCTTTCCCCAGCCGCACAGATCTTCCTGCCAACAAGCCGTGGCCACACCAGGATCAAGACCCAGAGAAGGCTGGCTTCCGATGCCTCCAAGGTCTCGTCAACATCCTGCCCAATGGTCCGGATGATGGTGGTCTAATTGTCTGCCCTGGTGGCCACCTCCTTTCCGAGGAATTTCATGCTGCGATGAAGGACGAGCCGCGCATCCCAGCTTGGACACCAGAGTGGTTTGGCTACACCGAGAGGGGCATGAAGTGGCTCGAAGAAAAGGGTCTCAAGTGGGTCAAGGTCTGTGCGGAGCCTGGTGACCTTTTGGTCTGGGACAGCCGCACACCCCATTACAACCTCAGCTCAAAGACCCATCAACCGAGGTTTGCGACATACACTTGCTACATGCCGGTCGCAGATGCTACACAAGAAGATCTCATCCGGAAGAAGGATGCGTACGAGCGATGGGTCGGTACAACTCACTGGCCAAATGCTAAGCATACGGGCTCAAATGTCGCAAAGAGGGACGGTGCTGAAGACCCACACAACCGTCTCGAGCCACTGAACAAGCCTGTCCTGGATGAGCGGACATTCAAGTTGACTGGCATTCCCTACATTAAGTCGTAGGCATGAAAAGATGATATCCCCACTGTATTCAAGTTCGTTTCACATCATTAGTAGCACAATAAGAAATAAGCAACACTCTAAGTAACCCAGTTTCCCATTCATGAAGACATTCAGGCTTGTGTGAAATAACGTTGTTCCTCACAGTCTTGATAACCTGATAATCTATGCGGAGAGAAAAGCTCTGAGTGGCAGCCTATCACCGCCACGACCAAAATACCTCTCCACGCGTCCTATTCAGCCACTGTCAGTTGTTGACCAATTCTCCCCACAAATTCTCGACATGGTCTGCACGACTTCCACATCTTGGCTCCTCCGAATGCGTGCAACGATTGATAGGGAAAGACTTCTTCCGCAGAAACTGACTCTGATACACGGGTAACTCGAACGGCTTCCTGGTTTGAAGGCTCTTATCTAACTTCCCGCTTTTTCATCATTGTAGCTCGTGCCAGTTTCTCCATTTCCCTTCTAGCCGTCTTTGATTTGACATTTTTTCTTATCTGCTCTTTCAATTTTTTGAAATCCTCTTCGTCAGTCTCCGGCTCTGTGAGAGGTTCCGCTGGTGGTGCATCCTGTAGCGGCTCTTCAGGAGGGGGAGGCGGGATCGGAGGTTCCTCGGGCTCATCAGCCTCGGGCACAGCCACAGCCTCAGCCACAACCTCAACTTCAGCCTCAGCCTCAAGCCAAGGCGCTTCAGCATAAGGTTCAGGGATCGGGGGTCCCTCGGGCCGGGGCTCAAGCTCAGGACAGGGATCTTCATGGTAAACCTTCCCTGGTTCGGCCTCTTCCGGCTGGGCTTTCCTGGGATATATTTGTTGAGGCTGTGGCTTTCCAGGACTGGCCTTCTCAGTGGGTCGTTCTTTAGATTCGCCCAAGGACCCTGAATACTGAGCTGAATACTCCAATGATGAGTAGCTGATAGTACTGAAGTCGTCGGTTAACACAATTTCTGGCTCGAGAGCGTCCTGCTCGCAACACTCTTGCAGGGCAGGTTCGTGTTCATCAGCAAGGGGTGTCATGACCTCCTGCTGCACCGTCGTTTCCAGCTGTGTTTTGACTTCCGAATCAGATGAAATCTCCAACAGTTCGTTGTTCTTCATGAGCATCTGTGATACTTCTTCGCCTCTTTTTCTCAGCGTGCTGACCTCCACACTGTAAAGCTTCAACACAAAGCTGAGCATAAACTCCCTGAACTCCTTGCAGTCCAGATGAGTCAGAAATGCATCAGATGCGAATGCAGCGGGGTTTGCTTCAATTGTAATCATCGCCTTTTCGTGCAGGAGCGAATGAACCGGACTTTCATCCGAGCCAAGCTTGGCGAAATGAGGTTTGATAGATCCCATGACCTCGAAAATATCCATTTCTGAGCAAAAAGTCTTGACCTCGTGCATTGCAAGCTCGGCGAGGCCGAGGATTTCGTAATTCTTGGCCATGAGATACGATAGAAGCGCTTGCTCAAGTCCACCAGACGTGTCAAGCGTCTCATATTTCTCAGTGTACAGATAGTGAACTAGCGTATGTCCAGTTGAGATCCCAATCTCGGGCAGGAGTACTGGATCTGCTCCGCATGGGTGGATCTTCCCACGTTGTAGAAGGTGGCTCGGAACGTAGTAGATTGTCGGCTGCTCACCAATGTGGAGCGTGACAGGAGCTTCAGCATACGGACTGAGATGATCAGCTTGCAAATCGGAAATACAACAGCCCAGAGCGCGCCTTACGAGATTGGATGCAGTTGTGCTGCAGTATCAGAGGTTGGAAATGCAGCTGCTGGAACATCTTCGACCGCGACTTCGGGAATAGCTTCCACCACGGGCACATCGTTCACAGCAGTTTGAGGTGCAAAGGCATCCCACTCGCTCGATGGGTTGTTTGTACATGCTGTCTTCTTCGTCTTCTTCTTCTTCAACTTCGGGTGTGTGGTAATCAATGAACCCCAGGGATCGTTGATTTCGTCCATTCCTTATGAGAGTGGCAAGATTGAATAATCTCAAGAGCCCAGGCAGCAGCGACGACAGCCGAACACCTCACTTTTAAACCCCGTGCGACACAGCTCATTGAGAGAACCAATGAAGTTTCCACACGTTTGTCCAATCGCGGTAGGTGATGGCTTGGCCCCAAGGGCATTCAGGTCGCACAAAAGGCGGGGTCGTGAGATAAGAGGATCTAGAATGTACATTCATGCAACTTCTCATTATCAACTCGGCTAGATGTTAACATACCCCAATCTCAAGGATGCGACTGTTCATCCATGGCTGGAAAGTTCTCTCGCAGCTTTACTCAGAGCGTATCAGATATCATCTTTCTGATTGAGCAGACGTGCTCACTATGAAATGACAGACTCGAAGAGACGAATCTTTGCGCAAAGGCTGAGACCTAGAAAGTAGTCTAGTATGATTACCCTCATGGCCGCTTTGTCATTCGAGGAGTGAATTGCGCTAGCGAAACGCGGTCATCCTGTGAGTCATCTCTCCTTGAGCCAGTCAGAGTGTTTCTATTCTTATTGCAATTTTAGCTGCATATTGCAAGCACTCTATTAATACGTTGCAAGTGGTATCGGTGCTTCACAGCAAATTTTCACAACGCGCGGCATTATTATAGCAATGTAAGGAAGGAATCATAATATTTACTGTAGAATCTATCCAACTATAAACCAAGAATAATACAAAACAATGTACAAACAAACCAAAATCTATCCCAACCTATCACAAATACAGAGTTGTAGGTTTGGATTAGAGTTAGATTAAGGTCTGACGTAAGATAAGCCAGACCTTGACCTAACCCCAAGTAACCTATTTACAAGGGTAAATTTAAGGACGGTTGCTTCCCGAGTAGTACGCTGCGACGTTCCTGAAGGTATTGGAAATAGTTTGCACCGTCTCCATGTGGCATCCGTCTTGCACCTTGACATGGTCAAAGCGCTCCTTGATCCAAACCAGGTACTCCTGCTGTGCAGTCTGCCTGATGACCATGTGATCGGACTCTGGGTACAGCTTCAGGGAGACCTTGCTCTTGGGGTAGGCGGCGCATGTTCGGTTAAAGTCGATTTCGGTGTTGTTGGCGTATACCAAAGGGTCTGTTATGCCTTGGATCACCAGCATCGGTGCGGCCAGAGGATAGGGGCCAGCACCATTGTAGCGCTTCTGCCAATCGACCGCGTCTGGGTGCTGAATCCAACTGGTGTTTGTAAATGTCTGTACGCTGGTGAAGTTTGCGAAAAGCGCTGATCCGGTGCCAATGCAGCCTTGGTCGAGAAGAGGGAGCATATCGCGCACTTGCTTGGTGAGATAGGTTTCCAAGAATTTAGTCTTAGGGTAGAGCTTGTTGAGGGACTGTAACAGGAAGATGGCATTTGCACCACCGATTGGTCCTCCGTTTGCTCGTCGGACGGATTCTGGCATGAGGTCGAGAGGACGGAGCGCAGGCGCGATTGCAACCGAGCCTAGGAACTTGCCTGCCTTTTGCAACGCTTCCTGACCAGGCATCGCTAGCCGCTCATTCGTCCGCCAGGACGACATGCCGCCTTCACTGTGGCCGACGACAACGTACTCTTCAGACAACAAGGAGCCGAGAGCCGTGCGTGCAGCGATCAGTGCATACGCCACGTCTGCTGCATGCAGGTATCCTGCCTCGTACATGAACCCCTGAGGAATGTCTGATCCCTGGCCTGCGTAGTCGGGCGCAATGACTGCGTACCCGGCATGCGCCAAAGCATACGGACCATTCCATTCCTGGTACAGGTCTTTGTGGTTTGACGGTGCGCAGTTCCGGATGAATCCAGCGGTTCCATGAGGATTGACCAGCGTGTTTAGCGGCTTGCCTGGAACAGGCCTCTTGTAGGGAAGCAGTACAAAGGCAGTAGCTGGAATGGCGCTTCGGTCCATATCCTCGGTCATGTACATGAAACGTGCGATGGACATGCCTGCCGGTGCAGTATACTTTGTATTTGAATCTGCGCGCGAGATAAACTCCCAGCGGAGTAGAGCTCCTGGTTTGGCACCGCTGGCGTTGGCGGGTGTGCTGTAGAATTCGTCCAGTGTAACGTTTTTAGAAATCCATGATGCAGACTCTCCTGCGAGTGCTCCCTTGAAGACAGCTTGACAGGTGCTATTGCATGCTTCCTGGGCAGCAATGCTGAGGAAGGAGGATAGCCAAACACTGGTTTGTATGAGTTTCATGATGAAGGAATGAGAATGAGAATGAGAATGAGAAGGATGATGAAGTGACTTGGTTGGGTTTGGTGACGATGTAGACTTTGGGCTACTTTGTACTCTTTATACATAGTTGGCGGACGGCAGTGCCACCATCCTGCCAACGATATACCGACTGCGCCGTTGATACAAGGGTATCCAGAGCATTTTACCCCTGTAGATATTACCTTTTGTTTATTGCGTGTTTCGAGTCGGTACCTACCATCAACCGAAAGAAACTGCCGATAGAACTACCCGCTGGGGTAGTTTCAGAGCTAAGACCAAAAGCGTCGTTGATACGTACTACGATCTTCGAAGCTACTACTTAGTGGCTTCGGACACTTACTTAACAAGGCTAGCTTTGTGATTGCGTTATTAAGACACTGTCCACGAATGGAAGTTGACCAAGTGCTTGGACAAGGGCATTAGAGGGGATAGTGTAGCGAACGGACCGAATGAATCCAAGCAATCCTGCCAGCAAGGCTGATGAATCAGTTTTCATCAACCATTATCTTTCGTGGCTCTATGGGGTCTAGTACATATTTGCTGAGTAGGGAGATGCAGGCAGCCTACCAGCCCATGCGTGATAGCCAAGGCAATTAAGACCACAATTACAAGTGGGAATTGAACGGCGGCTACATCTAGAATCCTTGGAGTTTCTCTCGGCCTGTGCCAAGGGCCGAAGCCCCGACCACCGGTGTGGACGCCTTCTCGAAAACATCAGGTACTCCTAAACTCCACAACGGGGCTGAGAAATAGTGCGCGTAACAAGGTTAAGTATAGAACTGCTTACGCGTACCCTATCCGTGCGTGTAATGCGTTGTTTGGTAGACTGCGCAGCCTTACCATGATAATTTCAAATGACACCCTGGCCGATATTAGTAAGTAGCGTGGATAGTAGGCGACTGCCTAAGGCACACAGGCGGCGGAACTCGGAGTGAGCAGTATCTTACTAAGTGAAAGGGCGTTTTGTCTGGTTTATGTACTAGTCACGCAAGGTGAGGGGAACCGTTGGCGCTAGAACGTTAGTCCCGCCCGGTGGCTGGGTACCCCGCTTACCCCGCCTGCACACAATTCTACCCCATTGGAACGACCCGTACCGCTTAGACCCCAATCCCTGGACGAAGACACACGTGGACGACGGCACACGTGGACGACGGCACTTGATGCAGCATTGCTGGAAACAAAGGTTTCCATTGCCGAGTGCGGTAGTTTGTCGGTGTGTGTTTGCAGATGTGAGCGAGGAAGCAGTCGAGTATGATCCGGAATTTAACAATATCAGACTGTCAAACTTTTATGCAGCAGTCGTGAAGAGGAAACCTTGGCCAGCGCCAAACTTGGGCGTTGAAGAATCTTTAAGTATATACGTTTCCTTAGGTTACACATGGCAAGAGTTTCGAGTCTTGGAGGCTTCTGATAGGCCCGATCTCGTACAAAAGTTTGTTGCAGCTGATCTGCCGGCAGCAATCGCCTCTGCTTACTTATGCCGGTAAACAGGTTAGGTTTAGGGCTACCAAGGCCAAAGTCTTAAATAATTTTATGAATGCTTGGCCTAAGTAGAAGAATGCAAGGCTGTGTGGTAGTCCTAACACTAGGCTACAAGAATGTCCGCATTTCTCTAATTCCAGACTAGAAGTGACTGAATGATCTATAAAGGTAGGCGATTACCAAAGAGGAGTTGTGCATTTCGAGCCAAGATTCCCGGTCGCTCAGCATCTGTCACAAAGGGTGATGTCTTGATACCAAGCAGCGATGGCCCATATGTGAAAATCGGTGCATATGGAAAATCGGTGCCAAAGAGCAGGTTCGTCGCCGGAATATCGTAAGCCAGAAGCCCTCCAACTTGGTGGAAGTAAGTTGGGCCAGCAGAATCCCAGAAGAAACGCGTCCGCAGTACAGCCATAGTCCTGTCGTAGATTACAGGGAAAGATTTCAAGAGTCTATCTGCGACCGAAGGGAATGCGCCCCCGACGTGCGGAATAATGTAGTTGAGATTCGTAAAGTTGAGCATTGTCTGCGTGACGGCAAGATGCTCAAGCATGCGTGCTGTCTCAAAGTAGAACTCGATATTTCCGGTCGGGTATATGGTAGGGTTTGCCTCAACTAATGACCCATTGACACGTATGTAGGGCGTCGTGGGGTGCACATAGATGATTTGCTTGTCTCCGCGCGTGTCCATTGCTTCGAAAAAGGGCTTGAAGGAAGCGTCACCCAAATATTGACCCTCAAAATTGGAGTAGAGCGCGATGCCAGCAGCTCCGAGCGTATCGAGCGCATATGTAGCCTCGGCGACTGCGTTTGGGGTGTATGGAAGCGGAACGACAGCATAAAAGGTGAATAAGTTTGGGTAGGCCCGTGCATATGCTGCAGATTGCTCGTTGATCAACCGCGCAAGCGCAACCGTGGCGGCCTGGTTACCCGGATATACGTTGGCGCCCGGCGATGAGAAGGCCAGTACCGCGTGAGATATGCCTTGGCTGACCATGAAATCAACATGTCCAGTGACATTCCATGATGGCGTTGGATTCCCGCCAGTTCTAGGCACAATCGCGCGATACCAGTCTGGTACGCAATGTGCTGCAACAGCTGTCAAATGCATGATCAAGTAGTGAGACTATGGACGTACCGTGAACGTCGACGAGTCTAGTGAGGTTGGAGACACTGCGCGGCGCGCCCTTGGGCGTATTAATGTCCGCATACGTGGAAGCGATAGTTTCAAGGGTGGAAGATAGATTCAAGCTTGGAATGGCTCTAAAGTCGATCGAGTCTGGTAGAAGATGATTAGAAACCTTGCAACACTATTCATAGCTATAGAAGTTGTACCAGCTGTAGCGCGCTGAATGATCGATTGAATGACATTCGCTGGTTCGTGCACTATAGAGAAGCCGCTTACGCAAGAAGCGAACGTAGCTGCCCATGTGAGCGCAATGAACGGTTCCCTAAACATCCTCATCTTGATGCAACGTGAGAGGAAAAGTGATGATGAGAAGGAAGATACAGATGGAAATTATCTTATATCGCATGTATAATAATC
Organism: Drechslera avenae; assembly: GCA_034640345.1. Taxonomy (NCBI): domain Eukaryota; kingdom Fungi; phylum Ascomycota; class Dothideomycetes; order Pleosporales; family Pleosporaceae; genus Drechslera; species Drechslera avenae. The sequence continues at coordinate 780,930 of JAXRVH010000007.1, forward strand.
GACAGGTACGCGATCTTAAAAAGGTAAAGTATTTATCCCTCGTAACCAATAGGCGCATCTTGAACACGATAAGTAAGCGAAGCCAAGGTGTGTCAGCACGGGAACATGCAGAAAGGCGGCCCGCGCTAAGCTCAGATCTGAAAGACTGGTTATGAAATCTGGTAAGCGACCTGTTAGTGTATAAATCCCATTCTAGAAACGCATGTTGATTGGACTCTCTGCCGTTCTGGCGGGTTGCGTGGGGCTTCATCCAGAAATCTTTTTACAAGTGAGGTACGCCACCAATACCAACAACAGAGAGAACAGGCTACGATTCTCATTGCAGATTTAGCTGCATATTACAATCGTATTAGCTGTATACTACATAGTTTTGAGGAAGAGCTAGCCTGTAATTAGCCTATTAAGCTCTAATCCAATTATCTATGAAAATGTTATCAGCGCGTAACACAGGAACTTGAAAATCTTTACGCTAAAACAGCAAAAAAAAGAGATACACGAAATGACTATAAAAGCCATTTGTAGATTGTCGACCTAGTAGGCTATCGAAAATCATAATGTTCAAAGCCGCACATAAACTTTGGTGTTATCTACGAACCAACAACCTATTTTTGTCTGGTCATCATCCACGACAAGCTCTTTTGTGACTGACTGGAAACATCACGTGTCTCTTGTGAAAGCGATTCGGTACCTCGAAAAGTTCGACGCAGCCGACCTATAGTGTGGCGACAAGGCAAGCAACTGGAATGTCAGTTTGCCTCTGGGAGAACTGGCGAACGCGCCACCTTTAACCGCAAGCGATAGCCATCTTTCCATGTCCGGCACTGTGTTCAAAACATCTTATTGTTGTACAACTATCTTGATTTTGCGTTTGGAGAACGGCCAAGGTCGACCAAAGAAGCCCTTTCCGCGTTCTGGCCAAACCGTCCAAAGAAAAGAGTTGACATGGCAAAGGCCCAAAGTTCAACCATAACTTCAGAACCGGAGTTACGGTTCGACTTGCCAATAACGCCTTTAGACTGTGGTGGAAAAAGCGTCAATCGGGATACAGAACCAGCAAAAAAGAATGAAGCATGAGCTGACGGGTATGTGACAAGAAAGCAACAGGTTCAATGGACTAGTTGTAGTTTCGGTCTAATTATTATGAGCGGAGTAAAAACCCATCTTACAAGGGGTTTGTAGTAAATTGCACTTCAGAAGAGAGAGTGTGAAAAACCGCTAGAGGTTTAGCTATGCACAGACATTGTGAGATAATCTAGGAGTGTGATGCGCCACTGACAGCATTTTATACAAGAAATCTCCCATTTTGGCCGACAAGGACAAGGTAAAAGAGGTAGTAGTAGATAAGAGTCTAGGCAAAGTCGGGCGACTAACTAGAAGAAGAAAGGAAACCACAGATTATATACACGAGAAAGCTCAAGTATCTAACAAAAAAACAAAAACGTTTAGGCCCCGACCCACAACTTGGATGGAACCTGCTAACTTGTCTTACTAGTACAAATAATCATACTCCTTCTTGAGCCGTCCAAACCCAACTCTCGGCGCGTACTCATCAACCTTGTCACTGCCAAAGTCGAAGACGGAGTAGTGTCTGCGCAAAAAAGCTGCGCCGACCAGGGCAAAAGAGTCCTGGCCGGATCAACGGGCGGCATGCACTCGTCGCCCGGGTAGATGAACTCGTCGCCACGCATGCTGAATGACACGTCGTCCTCTGGGTCGGCGTCGCCAAACGTCATGGTGACGGCCCACGAGGCATTCAAATGCTTGCATTCGAAGCGCTCCTCCTGGTTCGTGAGCTTGGTGTAGTTCCAGCCAAGAAAGGAGTAAAAGGCGTAAATGTCTTCTTGCGGAATAGAAAGGCGGCCAGCTCCGGTGTCAAAGACGGCACTTCCTACGCCGTATGTTCCCCATGTCCAGTTGGCTGCCGGGGATGCACCGGGTGATAGGTTTGTCGTAGGAAAGCGGCCATTGTGGATTTCGACGGTGGAATTGGGACCGGACGGGTCCTCGGCAACGAGGAGGCTGATGCTGCGGAGCGGCGCACGCCAGAGCTGGTACTCGTCGTCCTTTCTCAAGGGCGTGTAGACCATTTCGCCGTCGACGTACTTTTCGTCGTGGGTGCCGCCAATCGTCAGCACGCCGTCTTGGGGCCCGTCGTCGGTCAGGTTGGTGCCGTAGAACAGGGAGAAGCATGGGGCGTCGAGTAGACCGTCCTGCATCAGTGTTTCAACCACCGTCGTCGTGTTCTGCTCGGCAATGGAGGAAAAGGCTAGTCCGAGGAAGCCATCGGCAGTGACAAAGGTCCAGCTACTTTCGTTGACGGAGAGAAAGGTCTGATTCCACTTGAGATCAGCCGATGGGAAGCTGAACACGTCCTGGACTGTGCCGCCGGCAATGTCGCCGCCGAGATAAGGGATCTCGGCAGGAAGATGGAGATCAACGGCTGTCAACGAGGCGGATGCGTTGTACGGCTGTCGAATGTAGTAGGGTGCACTGCCATCAGGACACGACGTCTCTGTGCAGTCGGTGTTTAACATGAAGGCCGACGCCGAGCCGGTTTGACGGTGGCATATGAGTTCTTGATGATCACTGGCAGATCCAGTACCGCTGCCGAGGCCGTAGTGGCCACTGCCAAGAGAGTCTTTACGCTCGCTACCATGTCGGAGACGGTGAACCGAGCTGGGAGACGAAGAAGAGAGAGATTGTGATCGTTGGGGGGTGGCTTGGGATTGAAAAGCGATAAAACGAATCATGCAGCGCCTTAAGTAGGGTTCTAAATTTTGATTCGCCATCTAGACCGTAGCAATACGAATATTGTACATTTATGACATGCGTGTTCTATTTTAATTCTAAATATAGGATTTTTTGTAGATCAACCGTGATGCTGCATGGAGCGTGCGTACCGAAAAGAGCCGCATCTATACTGGGTTGTTTGATGCGGAAATGTCGTCAGAGGCGAGCACTATCTCGGACAATTCGTCAACCATCATATCCACATCTACAATTCATTGGTGATGGGAACTACGGCAGTTGAAGCCAAGAAAAAAAAACGGGCTTTTCACGTTGCAGTTTGATGCACAATCCTGGAAAGGGCCTTAGATAGGAGCTAAGTACCGGTAGGAGGCTCATGTGCCGAAAAGGAACCGAGTGTCAAATGGTCCAGAAAAATCTCCGGGCTGACCCACTAATCTCTTCCGGTCAAGGAGGTTGAAAGCACCATGTGACCCACCGTATTACATGCATACGAGCATACAGATGATCACAGGCAGACAGAGCCCCACCATTACGCAATGCTACTGTGCGCTGCGTATTTAACCAATCAAAGCGAATCAGGGCAATGGGAAAGACAAGACAGGAACACGCATGAAAAATGTCGGGGTATGGCTTGCAGGAAACGCAAATTAATTTACCACGAGAAAAAACTCCAGAGTCTGAAGCAACAAAAGAGTTACCCAGGACGCAAAGCAGCAGGAACCAATCAACTCAAATGCGGCAGAACAAAAGATGCGAATCCCCCACGTCAGACTCCCCGGGTCTCACACCGATAAGTGCGCACCGGGTCCTTGACCCTACTCGTACCCTGCGCTCTTTGCATTATGACTCGGCTTCGTCCCCAGCTTCATCACTGGGCTATTAATAAAGTTATCCAGACCATCGTGTGTGAAGAAGCTTTGCGCTTTGGAGATCTGCACCTCATTGGCACCACGTTTCCAAATGCTTTCGTCATACTCGGAGATTGCATCTTTGAGCGTTGCACTCCCATCCTGCACGCTCTTGAGCGCTTCTACGAGACAATGTGCCGAGTAAAAGGCATTATTTGCGCCTTGGCCACGATGGAAAGTCATGGCGTGCGCTGCGTCGCCGCACAGCGTTACGCGTCCGCCACGATTATCCCATGGCACCGTCTTCCAAATCTTGAGTCCATCGCGCAGCACTCCCGTGTCTTCTGAAATCCACTCAATGGCGCTCTTGTATGGTTCCGCCCAGCCATCCCTCTTCACATGCGCCTTTAGTCTTTTGAGCCGGTCGTTGTCATTGTCGTTGTCGTAGTCTTCGACGTACTTTAGCGGCCATGTGGTCAGGATCTGGAACGTCCAGGTGGTCGGGTCCTTTTCGTCGGGCATATCGAGAATGTTGGCACGGATGTAATGGCCAGCGGGGTGAATGGCAATGTCGACGAGCTGGTGCAGGCGTTGCTTGATGAAAAGCGCTTGTTCAGCAGTGTAGGATGCGTTGAAGTTCATGAGCGCAAAGGGAAGCGTCTCCATTTCGCCTTTGCTAGGCAAGAGGCAGCGACGAACCTTGCTCATCGCACCGTCGATGCCAACGAGTACATCGCCCTCGTCGCTGGAGCCATCTTCGAAATAAACCTTGACACCCCCGTCCTCCTTCATCTCGTACCGCGAGAAGCTTTTGCTGTACTGCACATTCAACTGCTCGGCTAACAGTATCCGCAGCTTTCTGATGTTGATCTCTCGTGCATTGGGTGCTGAGAAGGCAAAGGCCTCTTCCCGCGTTTGACCATTGTAAATGACGATACGGTCTTCGCCGATTGCTGCGCAGTCAACATATGGGTCCACTTGGCAGTTGTTGATTTGCGCGCTCAGCTCATCCGGTATCAAGCCAAAGAGGAACGGCCGCGCCCAGCCGAGTGTAAAGGCCCAGTGTCGATGGCGGTAGACGTCTGCGCCTTTGTCGTAGATGCTGAACGAAACCCCAGCTTTCTTCAGACCATGTGCGAGTGCGCAGCCAGCAGGGCCTTGGATGTTGTTAGCATCGGAGGCAGAAGGTGGCAATGTCCTAGCTACCTGCTCCGATGATTAGGACCTTCATGGGCTTGGTGTCGATGCTGCCCATGTCAGTTGGGGTTCTTGTCACGATATCTGATGTCAAGTCAAGTCAAGCAAGAATAGAGGCAGCAGTAATGATAGTTTTTTTGCGGTCGCAGGTTATGACGTGTGTGTATGTATTCAGGCGACGATTTCAGGCAGCAGACGGAGGCTCTCAACAAGACAGGCGGTCGACAAAGTATATTTCACCAGGGCCCTGGGTGTGGCTTGCGGGCCGGCTTACTGTCTTACTGCATACTAATACGCAGATCGTATAGGGAAGCATCGGAGCGGGAGCGGCCGGGGCCTGGGTCTCCCGCCGGTTCTCCGCCTCGTGATTACCGTGCCGAACAACGTCGAGCCGTTTGGAAATCATGCAAGGGTTTAGCAAAAGCTCGTGGTGTTTTCAGTGTGGATGCATTCCAAGATTCATGAGACGGGAAAAAAAGGCATGAGGTCAAGCGAAAAGCAAATGCACGTGACTTGTCATTTTACTCGAGATCCATCGTCACAGCAAAGCAAACAGCCGCCCTGACAATCTCCCGCACGACCTCGACCTCCTCCTCGTCCCTCGGCGCATACACCATGATCCAGCTGGGCGGCGCAATCCAGGTGACAGGGAAGCGCTGCCCCCAACCTCTCTCCATGATCAGCCTCGCATCCTGGGGGCTAACGTAGACGTGCAGCGAGTTCTCTGCTGGATGCACATGCGCGACTTCGTAGAAGATCTTGTGCGCGACCGGGTTAATGGTTTTGACGTCTGGCTTCACGTAAATGGCAGGTCCGGTACCGCCTTCTGTCTTGCTGGCCCGCGTTTCAATGTAGTGCGAGTAAGGTTCCGAGCCAGCAAAGTGTTGCATCAGGTTGTGGAGAGCGGTAGCGGCCACTGGAGTAATCTCGTCGGGGAACTGGCGCTGGGGAAGCGTCCAGCGTGTGAGTGCTGGTCTGCTACCGACACGGTCCGGAATCCTCTGCGGTTTGATATACGAGGTTCCCAGCTCGGGCAGTGGAGATGGATCAAGGAGGTTTTGGCGCGTGTAGAACAGGTAGAGTCCCCATCGCCGGATCTTGAGGTAGCCCTGCAGCGTCGACGGCGTGCCTCCGGTGCCTGACAGGTTCAGCAACTAGGCTGCCAGGGGAGAAGAAGGATTAGGCAAACCAGCACTCTTCCAGCTCGTAAAGTCGTACCAAAACGCGATTCCTGCGGCCGCGATACCTGCCAAAACGTACTGGGCCGTCATTCTGCCGACGACTGAAGGCGTCCACACGACAGATTTGTCACAGGTGAAACCTAGTGAGACGGTTCAAGGAGCTCAGGAACTAACATTACCAGAGCCTAGGAAATTGAGTTGTCGCGAGTTGCAGCAAGCCTGAGTCGGCAGTCGGGCATCACGCCGGATCCCCTCCGCAGCCAAAACCGACCGGTGTTCCGCCCGCACAACACATGCATCCGCTCCCTGTCACTCTACGCTGTACCGGTGGCTTGTCAATGCCCACGATGACGACACGCAATTGCGGCCGCTGACAGTCGCTCACGAGTCGCTGCTGAGACTGGCAGACAGCAATCATGGACACCAGAGCAGTGAAGCTTGCAAGAGCAGAAGAAGTTGAAGGTGGCCGCGGTTTCACAGCCTCACAGCCTCGTGTTTCCATCAACACGCTCAATGTGTCTGATACACTCCCTCTCCCGTCCAGACGTTTGAAGAAACATCTGCCCGCGCGGGCTTCATAAGCTGGGTCAACCTCCTCAGGTCCCAGCTAGATGCCGCAAAAATTGATTGCGCGATAACGTGTCCATGGTCCTCTGCAACCGCTGCGCTGCCGAAAGCTTTCCCATCAACGTCTTCGGACCACTCCCACCACCGCCTCCCCCCCGTGTCTCCTCCCTACACTTTGCAACCCAACAAAAACACCAGTCCCACCAACAGCCCGTACGACGACCAGTAACAGTAGCAGCAGCAGCAGTACAACAACCACAGAAGCCCAAGTTCCAGGAAGTTCAAGCGACTCTAGTATCCCAGTTGAAGACAATCCTGCAAGCGGGACCAGAACAACAACTCGAAGAAAAGCAGCAACAACAACTACTACAGCAACAGCTACTACAACAGCAACTACAGCAACAACAACTACAACTACAGCAACTGCAACAACTACAACTACAACACAGCAGACGGCGCAAAACACTTTCCCAACCACCACCACCTACCTCCCCCCGCCCACTGACTCCCAAGCCGCGACGACTCATCATGTCCCTCCCACCGCCCCTGCAACAACAACTACGTCTCCTCATCCGCGCCAACCATATCCTGCACCACCACAACCTTGTCGACGCATTCGGCCACATATCCGTGCGCCACCCGCTCAACAAGGACCAATACATCATCGCGGCCTACGACCCAGGCGCCCCAGCCCTAGTCAAGAACGTTGGCGACTTCATCTCCTACTGGGTCCGCGACTCGAGTCCCGTCGACAAGGACGCGCCGCAAGGCTACTCTGAACGCTTCATCCACGGCGAAGTGCTGCGTAAGTTCCCACAAGCAAACTGTGTCGTGCACTCGCACTCTGAGCATGTGATCCCCTTTACTCTCGGCTCCGAAGACGCCTGTCCCGTCCGTCCAGTCTTCCACATGGCGGCCTTTATGGGCGTCGGCGGCGCAAGAGTCTTCAACATGGACAAGCTGTATCGCGACGCAGCAGCAGACACATCATCATCATCATCCCCATCCCCATCCCCCCCTTACTCGCAAGACTTGCTCATCAAAGACGCCCATCTCGGCGCGGCGCTGGCCGAGCATTTCACGCCCGAGAATCCAGTCGTGCTGCAGCACAAGCACGGCTTCACCACGTTTGGCGCAAGCATCGAGGAGGCCGTGTACAGGGCGCTGTACACGCAGAAGAATTGCATGCTGCTGCAGCGTGCCATTGCCATTGCCGGCGGCGACGCAGACGAGGTGGCGTACCTGACGCCGCAGGAGATTAAGGATTGTGCGATTATGAATAAGAAGACATTGGACAAGTCGTTTCGCCTCTGGCTGCGAGAGGTGCAAGTTAACCCGCTGTACGAAAACGAAGAGGGGGAGCCGGAAAAGGGTCAGGTAGGAGGCATGAAGATGTAAAGAAAAGAAAAATGTATATATACATATACATAAATATATCATAATCATTAATATACATTCGTCCAACCCACACATCTTTACTACGCCTTGAACTCGATGCCTTGCTGTCCGTCACAGCTGCTGATATTTCCAAAATAGAACAAATGCCTCGAGACATCTAGGCCCAAATCGCCCGCATTGCCGCTCAGGTTCAGCGTGCCCTCGAGAACCTCGATATCGCCAGTCGCCGGCTGCACGCCATTGTCGCTGACAATATAGTACTCGGGGGAAGAGTGCCTGTAGCCGAGAAGAGCAGGAGGGAGCTTGGGAACGGGGTCGTCCTTGTGTGTGACTCTGAAGTTACCCCCCTTGCCTGTTGCGCCAACAAACTCGCTGATGCCTTGTAGGCCAACCCTAGGCGCGCCGTATGTGTACAGGTCGACAGTGATGTTTTGGCTGCGCAACACAGCCGCACCCAGAGTTGCGAGCGCACCGCCGAGCGAATGGCCAGTGGCGACGACCTTGAAGTCTGGGAATTGCTTTTGGGCAGTGGCAATGGCGCTCAGCACGTTGGTCTGCGCCTCCAGCCAGCTCGTCCAGAAACCGATGCTCGCGTCGCAGGCTGGGCAAAGGGAGGTCTTGATGACGGGAAAGCTCAAGTTGGTGATCCAGTTGCGAACGCTCCTTGACCCGCGGAATGAGAGGACAATGAGTTTGTTGGTAGTGTCTGTTGCGACGAACCCGGTCACGTCGCTCTTGATGCTGTTCTCAAACTCGGTCAGGGTGTTGGTATTGGCGGCTTCAACAAGCGGGCAGCTGCCCTGTGGACAGGTGATTTTGTTGTTGGGACTGTTGTTGTTGCCGAGACAGTATGCCGCCGCCGAGTATTGGGAAAAGAATGCAAGCTGGCTCAGAACACTGGCAGATACGTCTGGTAACGTTAGCAAAGGCATGCTTTTTGGGTGTTTGAAGAGAAAGGTAACATACCCCTCTGTTCAAGTTCAACAGGTGCTGCGGTGACGGAGTGAACCGCACCGAGCAACAAGGCTCCCAGTCGAATGATGGAAGGCATGCTGTATAAGGCTCTTTACTACCTAGGGCCGACACGGTTGGCAGAAAGACAACAAAACCAGTTGTTACCAAGAAGCAGGAAGGAATGTAAACTGCGCAGCGCTCCACTCCAAAAACCATGGTGGGGAGGAGACACCATCTATATACCGCACGCTCTCTCGGTACACCATGCTATTCGACTCGTGTACTACCGGTGGTCACTCGCTATATTGCGTGGTGAACAACCCTAGGCTGTGATCGGCAGCTATACAAAAGTACGAGACCGGGGTGAACTGGCGCTTACTGGGTTTTCCTCAAACCATGACTTGCCGGATACAGGCATTGACCCGCTGTCTGATCGACGCCACAGAAAAAAAAGGTACCCAATCTTGCATGTCAGACACGGGGGAGTTGGAAGTGCTGGTGTTCGCAAGGCTGTGCTAGTAGTGAAACTGGTCTCTTCAATGCCGTATTGCCGTACTATATTCCAGCAAATATCCCCAAGATGGCCAACGGCCCGCATTATTCCGTAAAGTGCTGCCACTCTGGTGCACGCGGGCATCCAATGCATGAGCCTACCTACTATCTCATGCATAAGGTGGGCGTTTACAAGTCTTCGCCGCGAACAACAGGCTTAGTGGTCCTCTACCCACCAATGAGCTTCTTTCTGGGGTAACCACGAACACCCTCGGCTTCCGAACGGTATGTACGTGAACGTGTCATGACTGCGCATCGTACTGCCCCTGCACTAGCAGCACATTGTGCCTGAAATCTCCACTTGGCTCGTCCGTATGAGTAGATGGCGTAGTTTTATTGCACCCCAGGCGTGCTGCAGCATGGAGAGCATTCCTTTGGCTAGTGAACATGTGCCTGGTGTTTGATAATGTAGGAGCCAGGCGTCCCTTGGCAGGCTTGAGAAACAAAAGTAAGGTCCGGCTACTCCACATCCCGGGTCGCACATGGCAGGCATAGCGAGTAGTCCATTGCGGATTTGGTAGTTCAGTCTGTTCCTGACTCGAATGTAAAAAAGGTCCGGCGTCAGACCTCGATATAGCTAGCGACAGGTGCGGGGTGCATCCAGATGCCGAATAATTACCAAGAGATCGATGTGGAGGGATTGCACTAGCGGACCGCTCGCACTCCGAGCAACTTCCCAGAGTGTGCGAATGCGCCAGCTGGAATGCAAGTCAGCTGTCCACGGGCATAATGGCAAAAGAGGAAAGAGGGTTGAAAAGAAAGATAGTGATTCGGCAGAATGTTCATGTATATTTTTGCCGAAATAAAGACTAGTCGCTAAACGTCGAGAAGTGGGGGTAAAAGAAGCAAAAATCACAGAAGCCAAATGGTATCACGGAACGTGCACAGGGATTGGACGGCGACAAATCGGCGAGGCAATCGTGCCGTCGACGCCTGAGCCTCAAAATGGTCCCTGTTTCCAGGAGGCTGTCGCATCGTCGTGTTGTTGCATCTAGAGGCCTCTAACACGTATGCACGGTCCCTTGCCGCACCTGAGAAGGTTCGCGCAGCACGGCTAGGCTTTACTGCGGAGGCACAAAGGGCTGGACAAGCATTTCGCTGAATCTGCATTGATTGTTAGCACACTACTCGGCGACTCATGACCAAGCAACTTACTTCTCCAGCTTCTCTTTGCCTCGCACCTCCTCGACCAGCAGCGGCATCTTGACCACGTTGAATTCGTCGTATAGCTCTTCAATCTGATCGAGGTACTTTTTCTGCATCTTCCGTCGCGCATTGCACTGCTCGCACGGGTTGTCCTGCTTGGGAAACAAGAGCTGGTTGACGACAATGGAGTGTGTGTCAATCTCGTAGCTGTTCAGCTCCTGAATCATTCGCTCCGTCTCGTACAGACTGAGGAATTCGGGGATGCAAACGCAAACAAACGTTGTGAGGTCGGCGTCCTTGAACTGACCGTTGACTTCGCCAATGGTTTCTCGCAGGTTTTCCATCTTCTCAATCAGCTCGTCCATGTTCTGTCCGTTGGGCAGTCTGCCCGATGCGCCAAGGAAGGAATTGAGCATAGGACCGAACTGGCGAGAAAGTTGAGAAACTTTGGAAAGGGCCTTCTCCATGACAGTGGGGAATTGCAGGAATCGGAGCGTGTGGCCCGTGGGTGCGGTGTCGAAAATGATGACTTCGTACGACATGCTCTTCACTTGCTTGAGAACTTCCGCAAACGACATGGCCTCGTCTACACCGGGAATCTGCCGGGTTAGTACAGACAAGCAGACATCAAAGGACTTGGGTGCCTACCGAAAAGGCCAGATCCTGCATCATGCTGCCCATGCCGCCCAAGCCGCCCATGGGGTCTTGTCCCTCCTCTGCTCCGCTTGCCAGCAAATCCTGTATACTGCCATTCGGGTCAATTTCCATGGCGCTGAGGTTATCGAAACCGTTGACTAGCCGCGCATCCTTGCCAAACTTTTGATTGAAGGCGTCAGAAAGATTGTGGGCAGGGTCGGTTGAGATGAGTAGAACGGATTTGCGGTGCTTTGCAAGCTGGATAGCGAGCGAGCACGATGTCGTCGTCTTTCCCACACCACCCTTTCCACCGACAAAGATCCATCGGAGCGTCTTCTGGTCAAGAATCGACTGGAGCGTCGGCGCCATGTCGGCGTCGATGAGCGCGGTAGAAGCCATGGTCGCGGTGACAGGTGAGAGTGGGGAATATGAAGAAGAGAGCAGTAGGAAGCTGCTGTCGTGATCAGACAAGTTCAACGTAGCTTTACGCACAGCGGAAGCTTCCCGAATCTTGAGAGGGGCGATGCGACATGCGTACCTGGTCTGACTACTCCACAACGGTTTCTCGTTTCTTATGTAGATAACCAAGACTATCTTGTTTGCGTTATGGTCCGTCTTGAAGTAGTGGCAACAGGTCGCACAGCAATTCGAGTGCAGGTGGGATTGCGGCGGCGGGCGCGTCAAGAGCTTGTGCGTCACCCCGCAGCTGTACCGCCACCCCGCACCGCCACACCATTTGTGCCACACTCATGTCAGCCAAGTAATTTCTCGTCGAAACATTTCCATTCTGTCTATAGCCAAAAAAAATTACACATCAAGGATGCCAACAAAAACACATTTGGTCCCCGTAGACCTAAAACAAGCTCAACATGCTGGAGGTTGAGTGGAGCCTCTGTCCGGTCTTCATGTACGCCGAAAACACCATGCCATGCGCATTACGTGCACGTGGGTAGAAACAACCCCAACCGAATCGAGTACACTACTTCTTCTTTCCCTTGCCCTTGCTCTTTGTTGCTGAGCTCTTTGTCGCTGAACTATTCGTCGCAACACTGCTCGCACGAGATGGTGTCGCCGAAGCAGGAGAACCCTTGGCCTTGACAGTGTCCAGTTGCTTATTCTGCGTCATGTTAGATTTTTTCAGATTCAAATAGAAAATATATATCCACATACCTTGACGCCATTCTTCGTCTTCTTCTTCGGTTGCTCTTCCTCCTCTTCCTCCGTCTCTTCTTCCTCGTATCCGCGCTTGCCATTCTTGTTCTTCAAATCGCCATCACCGAGCTCGCGGACAATAGCTGAGATCAGCGTTGTGCAGCGACGGCCAATCTCCTGGGGTGTGCGCGACAGGAAAAACCAGTCAAATCGGAACAGGGGTGATTCGCGGATCTCGTCCCGGATCTTCTCATAGATGAAGTCGCCCTCTACGCCGTACTTGTGTAGCATGACAACGAGGAACTTGTCTTCTTCTTCCGTGTATACCTTCTTGTTCGTAGTCGACACGGTGTACTTGATCTGCATTTGTTGCAGAGGCATCCGGTACATGCCAATCTTCTTGGCAATCAACCGTTTCTTCTCTTCCGACTGTCGAACTCGTAGCTCGCCCTCCTCAATCACACCCAAGTGCTTTTGCCAGTTGTCTAGCGTCTTGTACTTTTTCCAAAACACCTTGGCGTAAGCTTCAATCTCCTCTGCATCTTTGCCGTCGACTTCTTCCGAGATGCCTTCGTAGTTGGTTCTGCCATACTTGGCACTGCCATTGAGGAATTGCTGGAAGTCACGCTTGTTCCACTCGGGAAATCCCTTTTCGATCAAGCGCTCCTTCTCTGCCTTTTCCTCTTCTGTCAATGGCTCCGCGTCGTCAATCTCCTGTTGCGCAAGTTGTTGATCGGCTTCACGCGTCTCCAGATCTTCGTCAGGGCCTTCGGGCAGAGGTGCCTTGAGGTTGTTCTCCTTGCGATACCATGCCGTCTCTTTGTCCTGGAGTTCCGAGAGTCGTTCCGGGAAGAACTGGTAGTCGTGGATGATGATTTGCTTGGGCGCACGAGGTATCCTAGGTTGCTTGTTTTCCGTCCGTCCTCCTGTGACCAGCGTCTTTCGGTAGTAAGAGTCGATGCCGTAGTTTTGCTCTTTACGCTCACGTTTCGAGGGGTTGATCCACGAGATGCCAACCTCTTTCTTGCGGGGCTGAAACGTCTCACCATTCCACTCGTACGTCGAATCCGAAGTGAATTTCTGCAAATCATCAAGACCAAGTGTCTCGTACCTCTTGTTGAGCTTCTCGGTCATCTCTTCACCACGGCGCATGACAGCATCAAAGTCATCATCGGCGAGCTCGCCATCAGCTGCTGGACCGACGGGACCCTTGCTCTTGAAAACGGCCTCTGCGCCGTGCTGAATCATGGTCAAGAGCTCGTCCTTTGATGCTGCGTTCTTCGCGGGCTGCTGTGTGCGACCTTGTTGAATGACCAGCTGATCCAGACGCAGCTTTTGTGCGGCGCGCTCAAGCACCTTTTCCTCAATAGCCATCTCGGTAACGAAGCGGAAAACATAGACTTGCTTGGTCTGACCGATACGATGGGCGCGGTCCATGGCTTGCAGATCGGCTTGCGGGTTCCAGTCGCTGTCAAACAGGACGACAACATCGGCCGAAGTCAAGTTGATACCCAAGCCACCGGCGCGGGTGGTCAAGAGAAACAAAAACTTTTCTGAGCCTTCCTTGTTGTAGTCATCAATGGCCTGGATACGGTCCTCGTGAGCAGTCGATCCGTCGATACGGCAGTATTGATATCCCCGCATGACCGAATAGTCTTCCATGATGTCTAACACACGACTCATCTGCGAAAAGATGAGCACACGGCTGCCTTGGGCCTTCATACGCTTAAGCAGTTTGTCCAACATGACCATCTTGGCGGCATTGGTAACAAGGTGCTCGTCGGTGGTGTAAGGCGGACCAGGCTCGGCGCCTTCAAAGAGATAAGGATGGTTACAGCACTTGCGCAACTGCATGACAATGTTCAACAGACGAGTCTTGCTCTCTTTGTTGCCAGCACCCCCATTGACAGCGTCAATGTCCTTTTCCAAGATCTTCTTGTACCATTGAACCTGCATGTCAGACATGCCCACGTACAAGTTGATCTCCTTTTTCGGCAGCAGTGATTTTTCCACATCGGCCTTGACACGTCGTAGCAAGAAGGGTCGCAGAACCTTGTGAAGTTGTTTAACAATCGCATCGGAGTCGGCATTCTGCTGCGAGAACCAGTCATCAAAGGCAGCAGAGTCTCCAAAAACGTCTGGCAGCAAAAAGTTGAGCAGAGCCCAAAGTTCGTGCAAGTTGTTTTGCAGAGGGGTACCTGTGATGAGTAGCCGGCTTCGCGAATTGAATGCGCGGACCATCTGTGCAAGCGATGAGGACTCGTTCTTGATACGATGAGCCTCGTCAATAATGATGTACTCCCACGCAAACTTCTTCAGGTGTGACTTCTCGCGCAAGATCATTTCGTACGAGGTGATGCAAACGTCGAAGCTATCGGGCACCAGACGCTCCTTGATGAGGTCTGCGCGATCGTCCTTGTTGCCCTGGAGCACCAAGACGTTGACCTCGGGACACCACTTTGCAAATTCGCGCTTCCAGTTGTCCAGGGTGGACTTGGGGACTGCAACTAAATGGGGACCGGTAATGCCAGCAATATATCGCAGGTAACCGATGAAAGAGATGGTCTGCAGCGTCTTGCCGAGACCCATCTCGTCGGCTAGGATACCAGAGATACCGTTTTCGTGCAGGGAGATGAGCCAGTTGAGACCGGCAACTTGATAGTCGCGCATTGTGCCGCCCTTGATGAAGCCGGGCGACTCGCGGAAGACGGTCTCGTTATGTCCGCCATGCTTCTCCTCTCTCACCAGCTCGGCGTCCTCCTCCTGTTCAGTCTTGCGCCGGCGCTCAGCAGCAGCGCCCCCTTTGCGCACCTTGCTTGCTTTTGACTTGTTGGTCTCTTCGGCGTCCTGGCGGTCGATTTCGGCGAGAATCTCCTTGATGCGCGGGTTGGGGTTCGTGTCGATGAAGTGGCGGAACAGGTCAGTAAGGCCGAGAAGGTATCGAAAGCGGCGGATTGTGTCGTCTTCCTATAAACAAGGGATACTGGTCAGCCAAGTGCACCAAAAATGCGATGCGCCAGGTGATGTCGCGTACCTTTGATGCCCTCAGTCCCTCGGCCTTCTTGCCGTACATGCTCTTTCGCATATTCATCTCCTCGGCGCGTCGCTTTCGCCCGTCTGCTGGCGCGCTATCTCCTGCGACACTGTTTGCCGTGGTGTTGGGGTTGGTGTCCGAGTCCTTTTTGCACGTGTCAGTGGGTGCCTACAACGCACCAGTGGAGAATGCGTCTTACCGTGTAGTCCGGGGTATCTACATTGTACTGCGACTGTCATGTTAGCCCGTGGCTCCACCATGGTCGTGCCTTTGTCCAAACCTCATGTCTTGGGAGTCATTGAGGAGAGGGGGCGAGCAGCCGTTGCACTTACGCCAAACTTCTTGAAGCCGCTCATCTTGTCATCTTGCTGGTCCTGCATCTCGACATCGGATTGCGCCGATACATCGTCCGACGAAGGCTCCTCAACCTTCTTTGCAGCGCTCTTCCGCGGCATATTGCCTATTTGGGCTGGTCGCCGCGTGCTGTTGGACCAATCTGCTCGTCGTCGTCGCCGAGTGTCTTTTCTCGAGTGTGTAACTGTGAATGGGCGTCGAATTTGATGGTCTGGACGCGTTGGCGTGATTGTGGCGGTAGATCAATGCGCAGTGTATAGCAGGAGGAATGGGAGAATAATGTGCATGGCCCTTGGCGCGTCAGGAACGACGCTATCACCTTTGTGGCGTCCGCCCACGACCCCAGACATCCACTACCTTTGTCCGCCTCCTCTCTTTCGGCTGCCGTCTTCCATTTCAACGCGTTTTCCAAGGCGACAAACTCGACATGAACAGCAAAATCGCCTTCCTCCCTTGATGAATACGTGTAATGACGCGGATCTCCAACATGACGTCAGTCGCAGAGAAGTCAAGGTAGATGGTTTCATTGGGCTACCGTGCTAAACATGCTATCGATGCAGTCTGTACAGCGGCAGGGAAATCTATGCCAGAGCTAATCATGGCCTGATCAACTCTGGACAATGAAGATCCGAGTATCACACTATCCGTACCTGATGGATCTACTACATTGCCATTGCAGATGTTTGTTGTAATTCCCAGAGTAGCATGAGCCATCAGGGAGGTGATCAGCCAACCGCTCGGTTTTGTTCTCTGCGACGACGTGGATTGCATTCGGTGATACAATTTTGTAGATTCTCACGTAGCAGATCCTACATCAGCGTTCGACCTTGTGGAATATTGTGATTGGTGTAGCAACGAGGCTTGGAAATAGTGCCTCTTCGGCGTCAACAACAATCAGAGCTTGACTGTCACCACCCGGAATGATGCCAACATGGACCGTAATTTTATATTATAGGGCTATGTCGCAGTGTTGGGACGGCTCCGCTCTCCCTCCCGGCGCCACGGGCGGCTTCCGACGTGCTTCTACCGAGTTTCGGGCTCGCTTCCTTTGCCCCCGAAAACTGCACACTGCTCTTTTCCGCTGCACGCCACAATGACCATCAAACAATTACTAAAGACGCCAGCCTTTGCAGCGTGTTCCCCGCAGAGACTCACGTTATCGCCTTGTCGCCCCGCTTGCGATGCAGCAACTCCACGCCAACCACGCGATAAGAACATCGTCGCCGGCACGAGTCATGGACAACGGCTTCGGGAAGCTATCATGCATCATCCACCTTCCTGTTTGCGCTACCAGCACACGCCTTTTACGTACTTGCGCTGCTTCATACGACAGATTGCGATAGCCAACGAGTAACGGCCAAGGATCGACTGCTTATCTGTGTAGTGGCATACTTTGGAATACATGCGCTGGGCTTTACAGCCGTCGACATATCTTGGTCCCAGTCCACAGAATCTTGGTATCAATAGTGGGTAAAACGGATGATGATTTGGGGGAGATCATCGTGGCTGGGCATACCTTGTTGACCCGTACTTGTATAAAACCTAGCCTGTTGTTCTGGCAAGGCTGGCGGACGACTGTATCGCGATCCGACACGTGCCATTGGGACCTCGTCGGGAACAGTATGCGTCTCCTCCAGCTCTTGGGCATAGTGTCCTTGATCGTTACTAATGTGCAAGCCGCTGTATTCTCAACTGGTTTCACTGTGTCTTTGACAGGCATTGACTACTTCCTCCCCCCGAAGCCGGTCGCAAAAATATCCCGCTGTGATGAGCTTCAATCAATGTTCGAAGATGAATTGTTTGTTCCGTTCACGGTAGTGAATGCCAAGGGCTATGGAGTCGATATTGCGTCTCTTACGGCTAGCTATAACGAAGACGATGTTTGGCAGACTGGATTCATGGAAGGCATGTCTGGGCGAATACAAATTACAGGCTGATGCTAACTTGGTATGCAGCACTCTACATACAGGGTACCGGCTTCAAGCCTGTGAATTCTTCGACAACAATTCTTTCCGGTACCTCATCCTGTGGACTCGCGCCTGGGCCATACTTTATCAATGCGGCGGGCAGTGTCTACGAAGCCTGGAGGCTCTATTCTGATGTTCAGGGCGCTTTCACTGAGTCTGCCATTGCTAATGGCGACGGCTCATACTCGGTTTTACCTGCCGGCACTGTTGGCCAAAAGCATGCAATCGCCGTTCCATCTCGACTGTACTTTAAAAAGACTGTCGAAAAACCCTTGGCCGGCATGCGAATTGGAATCAAGGATATCTACGGTACGTACATTTATTCAAGAGAAAATCTCAACCTCTTGTTCATGTTCTTCAGCCAGGTACGGCTCATAGACTTGCAGAGGTTGAAGATATGCCTGTTGTTGAGCGCCTCACTGACAATATCCCTCTGTAGACATCAAGGGTCTACGCACCTCTAACGGTAACAGGGCTTGGTACTGGCTATATCCTCCAGCCAACGTTACCGCACCACCTGTTCAAAATCTGATAGATGCTGGAGCTGTTATTGTTGGTAAGATGATCACATCTCAGTTTGCTAACGGCGAGACTGCTACAGCAGACTGGGTTGATTATCACGAATCTTTTAATCCTCGTGGTGATGGCTACCAAGACACTTCCTCTAGCTCTTCCGGTGGCGGTGCCGGTACTGCTTCATACTCTTGGCTAGACGTCAGTCTTGGCTCAGACACTGGCGGCAGTGTGCGCGGCCCGTCGCAGGTTCAGGGCTTGTATGGCAACCGCCCTTCGCATGGTCTGGTCTCCTTGGATCATGTCATGCCGCTCAGTCCGCTACTCGATACTCCTGGGTTGCTTGCGCGCAACCCC
Source organism: Drechslera avenae (assembly GCA_034640345.1). Classification (NCBI taxonomy): domain Eukaryota; kingdom Fungi; phylum Ascomycota; class Dothideomycetes; order Pleosporales; family Pleosporaceae; genus Drechslera; species Drechslera avenae. The sequence goes on from JAXRVH010000007.1 coordinate 799,537, forward strand.
CGCATTTGGAAGGAAGCTGCGCAAGCCATGTACGGACCAAACATTTCCATAACCAACACTTACCCAACGAGCATTCAGACTCTTGAATGGCCTACAGAAGCTGACAGTATCGCCGATCAGCTCTTGGTTGACTTTCTCGGCAACGTGACCAAGTTTCTGGGCGCCAAGGCGACCGCATACAACGTCTCGGCAGAGTTTGATGCAGCAAATCCAGAGGTGGCGCCTCTTGCGACATTCATGAACCTTACATATGCGCTCCTCATCACCAAGCAGCAGACCGAGCTTGTTAAAAAGCCGTTTTACGCCGACTACGCGAAACAACATAATGGCCGTCTACCCTTTGTCAATCCTGTACCCTTGGCACGATGGGGATGGGGTGAAAACCGAACAGAGACTTTGCAAGATGGCATTGCCAACAAAACCATGTTCCAAACCTGGGCCAATGAAACCTTCCTCGCTCCCTCGCCCAAGACGTGTTCCGAGTCCTTGGTCATGTACGTCGGCTCAACTGCCCGTACCCTCTATCGCAACACCTATCGGGATGCACCGGGAATACCTCTTGGCTTCAGCAACAGCCGTATTTCGGTCATGGCTGAGGTTCCCGACTTTGTCGTTCCTCTCGGCGAGGCACCATACAACTCTACCGTTACCGGGCATGTTGAGTACCTCCCTGTGACGGCCGACTTGTTGGCGGCAAAGGGATGTGACGGTATGTTGTTTTCGCTCATTGCCGATCTATACGATGCGGGCATACTCAAGGAGAGCAAGGCCGGCAAAAGTGGTGTAACAGGAGGAGAGATCTTGCTTAGGAGGGACGTTTTTGGGCATGAGTAAATCACATGGGTACAGTTCAATAGCTAGGATAGGAGCAACGAACGCAGATCTTTACTCTCTTTGGTACCCTGCATGAGTCTTTCTTCAAGCGCAAGACCTAGTAATGGATAGAAAGCTAACATTCACGGTCCTTCGTCGTGCGCACCGCAAGTTCAGCAGCACTCATCATGTGTTTCAGCTTCAAACACGAATACGAGGACAAGCTAGTGTCTTCAACTGTTGTTTGCCTCATATGACACACATGTATATATATCTTATCGGGTAAATCACGGAACGAGATATTATAAGAAGCGATTCTATGAATCTTACGCTAAGACCAATGCGACAACAATCTGACGCAGGCTTACGGTAAGCCCCTGAGGTTGAAGACTGGGCCTTCTCGTATCGAAGATCGAAATGCCTGGGCCCGTCTGATATCGCAGTGTTGTTTGCGATGAGATTCGGACCGCAGCTGCACCGTCTCTCGCATTCCCCCATTGTTTCCCGATTGCTGTTTACTGCAAGCGACGATCAATCGGGCCGTACTTGTCACCTTTGGGGTTGGCATTGTCTCGTTGTGTTTTTTTTGGAAGCATACGTCTCTCTGTGAGTTGGTTTACTTTCTGATTTCTTCAAGGCCCACCAAGAAGTATCAGAGTCGCTGCAACCGTAGTTGTTCGTTCTGCTCCAGATTATCACTGTAGCAGAACCCGTGGGAGATTTCGCATAATGCGACATGAAAGACGTTTGGAGATCGATCAAGGTACCCCTACATCGACTAAGCCGAGGGACATACGCCTGTCTCGTATTTGTTCATGAGGATCGCGATGTGGTCTTCATGGGGAATAGGCAGGGCCTCCCTGCGGAGCTATAGCGGGTACTAGAAGTTGCATATAAAAGGATTGGGTACTGCTTGTCTTTGGAACACACACCCAACAAACCATCATCTTCTTCTTCCTCTTCTCTCCAACCTCAAACAAACCCCAAATACAACCAACCATTCACCATGAAGGCTACCCAGTATCTCACAGCCATGGCCCTCCTCATCCCAGCCGCTTTCGCCGCTTGCGGAGAAATCAAGGACGGCATCTGTATTGAAGAAGTGGGCATCACCTTGCAAATCCTATCCTTGGAACTCAACTAACAATGCAACAGCAAGTAGCTATTACTGTACGCTAAAGGAGTAAATCCATAGAAACCCTGCCTTTTTGCTAACACCACCCGTCATCTAGTGCGGCGCAAACGACACTCCGCCATCACAATGCAGTACGTGTTCAATGTTCTTCTTTTCTCTAGAGGGGTTTTTCCTTTCGGGAAATAGTAGAAACAAATAAAGCTGACGAGTCTGTGATATCTAGAAACTGCCGAAGCGGGCCCACCTACCTACTGCTGCACAAATTACAAGCCAAGCACCTGAAAGTCGGAAAGATACAAGGCTCTTTGGAAAAGAATTAGTAAACACTTCGGGGACCACAGGGAAAGAGTGTCGAATGGGGGGGAGTAGAAAGGGAAGGGTTAGCGAAACGAAAGCAAAGTGGAGAACTGTGTACTTAGTGTGGAAGAGATAAGAGTGAATACCCATGTAAAATGAAGAAGTTGTAGCCTTTGTCTTTATTTCTCCATTGCTCCTTGTGTCAGGTATATATACACCTGGTTTGACCTGAGCGATATGGGAAACGAAAACGGCCTGGAGTTTTCTGTGAAGAAAGTTTATTTCATCCAAACCGTTCGAGTCGCGGTTGGTTCTGGTATGTGACTCCTGCCCAATATACCAATCGTAAAAAGGCTGAAGCAGCTTTTTCGAAAATCTTTTTGGGTCCATTCTTAATTGCACCGCATTGGACTTTGTTATCTAATATATCCTTGTTCTCTCAAGATATAAATTTGTGACGCGTTTATCTTTCATCATGTCGGAGGTAGGTTGCAATCCTAAAACTACACGCAAAGCGGTGAATTGTAAATGCCGCCACAGATGCCGCTATTAATAAAAAAAAAGGTCCCTAGAAGTCGACGACGCCGGTTTGGGGGTTGGGAAAGCTGCGGCTAAACTTATGAAAGCGCTCAGCAAGGTGACGGCGTTACACATTCGGCCTTGCCTTTTCTTCGCTCGCATTCCCAACACTGCGGGTTGAGGGTGGACACGAGCATCTTGTGTGCCACGCCAGGTTCATATTTTTGTGGGGAGCAAGGTCTTCGAAACACATCGTTCTTGTTCCTGTCTTGCATCAGGTCGGGGGCGGCGACAACTTCGGGGAGGTGCTCGAAATGTCGTCGAGGTTTAGCATGACCAGCGTCAAGTGGCTCGTTGTCATTGACAATGTGCATAGTTTAGTTCAAAGCATAGCTTCTATTGGCAGACAACTTAATTAGTCATCGTCATTGATTTGGGTGTTGCGGTAGCCAGTTGTAGTTTTGTCTCGCGGTGGCTCTCGCCAAAATCTTCATGTGTTGGCAAACGGGAATTTATAGTCACCCCTAAACTACGCTTGACGCCGAAAGAAAAACGAAACGTGATACATCTGTCTACCTACACCGCCTTCCGAGCCCGCTGGTTCTTCTGCGACGAACGTCGCACACCTGCTCCACTCCTTCTCGGACGTCGCTGCGCACTCACGTCTCGAGGCACTGGCTCACACACGAGCTCGAGCGTATCAAGCATGTCAGGTTTAATTACCCACTGTTTAGAGCCCGCGTCTTCGACATACGGCTCCTGTAGAATCCATTCCCGCCATTTCCTCACAACCTTTGCTGCGTGCGCCTCCTCCACTTCAAACCACTCCTTATGCATCCTCCCACAACCATCGCACGGCCTCCTCCTCCGGAACTCCTTGAGTTCAGTATGTACTAACTGTTCGACGCGGTAGACGTGCTCCATATTTACCTGGATTCCGTCGTTGGGATGGTACAAGTGTTTGTGTTTGCAGCTATTGTCCCACTCTCGAAGCCTTCTGCTTAAATTATTGGTGTAGCCAATTTTGACCATGCCAAAGTGCTGCTTGTCCCAGAAGATATATACAAAGCCTTCTGCGTGGTCTTTCTTGGGACCTAGGGGAGAGCTTGCTTTTTGGCGCAAAGCGAGAGAAATGGAGAGGTTTTGGGTCTCTGTCGGTTGGTAGAGAATAAAGTGAGATGAAGAAGAGAGTTGGACTGGTGTGTAACGGTTCGCAACCTCGGGCTTAGGCTGTGGTGATGTTTGGGGGATTGTTGCAACGCTGTAAGTCGCAATTATCGGGCGATCCACTTCTTCCATTTTCGTGACATCTTTGCACAGTACGCGCAATTGTTTCAGCGCTACATTTTGATGGGTGCCACACATGGATGCGTGTACGAGTTCCTTGATAAGGTCGAGCACACCACAGTAGTCTTCTTCATCCTTGCATCTTGCCAGCTTCTCTAAACCTCGAAGTATTTCACCCAATGGCCGTTTAGCCTTTTGTTTGTAACCGCATCGCTTAGAAGGGTTCGTTACAAGAGATGCAACACATAGTTCTGGTTTCTCAGCAAGCCTTGCTTGCATATCTAATGGCAATGTGTGTTCCAATAGCTTCGGCAGTTTACTTTGTGAAAACAGAGCCTTTTGGGGCTGTTTGGCATTGACACTGTTGTTTGCTTCGTCGAGTGTGGGTTGTACAGCGGGAGTGGCCGATGAGAATTTGCTTGCCTTCGAAGGTGTCCGAGAACTACCGGCGCTGTTGGTGTCAACCGTGAAATCGAATGATGGGTAGATGCTGTAGTCTAGTCGAGCTGCTGCTGCATTTTTCCGAGAGACTGAAATGCTCAAGTCAGAGGAGATCTCTAAAAACTTTGGAATGGTTTTTACTCACTGGCCTCGAGCTCATCTGTCAAGCGCCGGAACAGTTTCTTGGGTTCAAAAACGTCACCCTCTGATGAACTGCCGCTCTTTTCGAGGAGCTGCTGCTTGATTATAGGACTTGCTCTTATATCAAACGAAAGCTTGGGAGGTGGAGTGCTTTCCAGCTTCACACGATAACCAGCGGGCGTTGGTGGTGTTATTGGCGTCAGAAGCCTGTTAGTAGTGGCTCTGCGCGACCGGCCGCAGGGTGTCTCAGGCGGGTCCCATATATCATCTGACGCTGCGGGTGTCGATACAGTAGAGACTGAAGTCATCGGGGTTAACCGCATAAAACTCCTCGATTCGAGTAAAGACAGAATATCAGGCCCATTACGACTGGACGGAGTTGCCGGTACAGCAGTCTCGTGAAGCTTTTGTATAGCAGACTTTCCGCCACCTTCGTTCTGGGGCGTTTGATGAGGGCGTTGATGGGTATTCTTCTCCTGAGAAATGGACAGCATCTCGACAGCTCAACAATGAGATTCAACGTAGTGGTGACAGGAAAACAGTCAGAAGTTAATGCCAAAGTAGATAGTGGTACTGTTGATGTTTCCAAACCATTTGACCTCCTCGATTATATATACTCGACCTCTAAAGACTCCATCGAATGACACTTGAGGCACTGGGGCTGTACAGACGTCCTACCACCCATACCATTACCGAGATAGGTAGGTGGTAGTGTTTCCGAAGCATCCAAGACCAACTGAAGGCAAGATGGATGCGTAACCTCGAGGTTTGCGCGTTTTGAACTTTTTATCGCTGCATGAACTGTGCCGCAAAGCCGCAGGCACTAGATAATTTGCTCAGCCTACCTCTGTCCTGAACATCCGGACGATTATCGATGGCCCATCCTCTGAACTCAATAACCATCAACTATCAAAATATTATTCTAGTCTCTAGATAAATTCGCGAAGTCGTTGCTGTGCAGCGGAGAGTGAAGCGAGTAACGAGCACTGTAAAGATATTCCAGATTGCAACTGCTCGCGACGGCTGAGGGATTTGGCCCCAACTAGAAACACAAGCCTGGGAAGGTCAGCTGCTGCTCTGTTCTGGGAGCATAAACGCGCGCTCAGCCCCTAGGTTGACATTGCGTTAGATGTGTTTCTTCCCATTGGCCTTTTTCCGACATGTATGTGGGGTCTAAAACACAGCTCACAATCTCCAGAGTGACACTGGGCTGTGCGAGGATGCGCGCCGTCGGCGAAGACTGGGCATAGGAAAGATGCACAGGTAGTGATGCAGTGTCAAACCCCCCAGATGTTGGGCCTAGGGCGGTACGGCAAATCCCATTCACTATTGTTCAGCTCAACAACAAAGTGCCTCTAGATGGGCCTGGTGGCGGACGTCCAGATGATGCCTATAAGCTTCGGACATGTGGGGTTGAAATTGAATGTAATGGAGCTTTGTATTCTTTAAAGTCCAGGTTGTATGAGCGGAGAGAGTGCGGACGATCCGCCCCACGCGGGTGCTGAACGGCAGCCGGCGGGGACGGGCGGCGCATCGCCGCACTACATTCAAAACGCCAGCCACACGCCCATCCTGCTGGAATCGATTGCATAATCTTCAGGTGAGACTTTGGTAAAAGCTGGCATTGCCGCAATGCTAGTGAGCGGGCATGTTGATGTTGTCTACAACTAGACGTATTAGTTCTGTAAGCAGTGAATGCGACAGAGAACTTGTTAGAAGACCTTCTATTCCACGACAATTTTTTATTTTTTAAAAAAATCTTGAAGCGGCTGCTATCGTCTTATTCATCATTCCGAAACTGTGGCTGACGTACCAAGTGCGTCCATGCTGAGCTCCTTTGGTTGCGCGTCCAATAGTGTAGAGGAGCCGTACAGCCGCGCGGCGCAGCAACGTTGCTAGGATGGATCGAGCTAGTTGGACCATCAATTTGTGTGGCAGAGAAAGGCCCCAGGGATTGGTGAGTGCCACAATGAGACCTATAGTGTTACAGTGGCAAGGAACTGAGTAGCTAACCAACAGCACTGGAAGGGACATCAAGACAGGCTAGTTTCATATTCCGTTACACTCTCAGAACGATTGCACTACGAACTGAACTTGGGTTGTCTCAACCCTAACAAGAGGAAGCCGAAGAGATAGCAAAAAGATTTCCAACCCCATCGCTTGATAGTTTTGTATGTTTTGCACAAAGCAGCCATATGTTCAATTCAGTTGTAATGTAAGGGAATAGATGAGAAGCGAGGATGCTAGAAAAATGGGAAAAGAAAGAAAGAAAGGCGAGTAAGTTTTAATAGTGTAGACCGCCGTGGTGTATACGCATTTTCTCTACTTGGACGCACATGTAATAATTTATTATCACATTGATAGCAGGAAGTCATAGAGATTATACCATGCTCCTTATTTTAGCAATGAAACGACAGGAGGCAATCACTACACATAGTATTGCTAGCTATTCTTTTAAGTGCCAAACCAGTAGCATCTATAGATATCTTGTATTAGAATCTTTAAAGTATACCGTACAATTTCAGACGCCAGAAAACTATGCAGTAGTACTTCTTTGCGTCTTCTTTGAAATGATAGAGAAGCCATCTTCTTGGATAGTTTGTGTTTTTTAAAGAATGGTAGAGATCACAAGACATATAGATATAACGATTTTTGTTATAGTATGCATTTTTCAAGTGAACAGCCAGCATCACTCTTTTAAATATTTGAATTTCAAACACCACATAGAACTGCCGGATCATGCTTTTATTTGATTATTTTGTAGATTCCCAAACGAACAGCCAGCATAGGCTTTCTGCATTTTCGATTTCGAGGCACAACAGAAAACGCCACATAGGTGGGTGTTCTTCAATATTTTTAGTCCTCGAGCAAACCGACAACATCGTTTTGTAGTGCTTGACAGTTCAAAGTCGAAAAGAGGAAGACACCACATCGTAACCTTCGACTATGCTTTTTTTTCACGAGTAAAGAATGTGGGGAAAATGTGTTTCTTGACAAGGAAAGAGAGAAGAGAAGAGAAGATACAACATGGTGAGGAGGTTTATATATGCCTCTTCCACAGCCACAGTCTTGAGCGTGCGCTAGAAACCATGGTGCAGACAGAGCATAGCGGAGACTAACCAAGTTTTTTTTCTCCTTCCATGGTATTTCGAAGAGTTTACATGAGAATATTTTCGATTCGAATCTTGTGTTTGAAAGCAGAAAGGTCCAGGGTTATGAGGAGTAAAGAGGAGTAAGTGGAAAAATAATTTTCAAAGGTTTTCAGGAGACATTGCGTATTGGAAACAAAATAAGAAAAGAATACATTAAATGTAAAGCAGAAACGCCTCTATTCCATTCTTCATGCCCCTCCGCCCATCTCCCATCCTTCTCTGTCTTTCTTGATTCCCTCCGAGCCATATTCATTATTATTATTATTCTTCTCCAAACCCCCAGCTCAACTCCAAAACGGGCCAAAATCCTGCATCTGGCTTAAAACGCGCTGTCGAGCTTCGGCGTCCGGACCCGTGCGAGGTACACTACAAGGGTAAAAATACAATCAGTCAACTTTCACAGCATTTCCTCCCAGGACAAAAAAAACCTCGCCGAAAGCCATATCAGAGACCGGTCTTACAGCCCCACTGTTTATACCGTTCCCGGTGGATAACTCGTCGAATGCCAGAGTAGCGGATAGATTGGATTTTGAAAGATGATGCATGGATGCGAAGGAGAGGGTTGGGAAGAAGAAGGGTTCACATACTTGACCTCGGCCAACGCACCCGTCGCGGTATCCAGCACGTACCCGATAAGTGGAATTTCTTTCCTCACATGCGGTGATGCTCGTAAGGCTTGGATATCGGCGCGGATGTTGTCTTGGATGGTTCCCGGGGACCACGGACAGCCTTTGCGATTGTTGTTAGCCCAGGTCACTGTGATGCTAATTATGGTGTTGATGATGGGGAAGAAAAGGGGCATATTGTACTGGTATGCTGGACAACTACAATCATGCCGATGCGGTTTGCTTGGTCGGCATGGTAGATGTTGGCGACGGTGCCTTCGGTGCGGCCGCCGGGGGTCTTGAGGACGGACGTCGTGTTTGCGGTGAGGTTGAAGTGGCGGGCTGGGTCGAGTTGCGGGTTGGATTCGCTGCAGGTGACTGGGGTTTGTTTGTGAGTAGATGGGCATTGCTGATGGTGGTGAGGTGAACTCACTGACGACAAGAGAACCGGTTGTAGACATATTTTTGATTGCTGGGAATTGGATTACGGCGATGGCAGGAAGGGAGATGATATATCACTGCTGTTGCTGACTGACTGACTGTCTGCCTCTTTGCCTCGATACTTGTAATCTTATACAAGCACGCGTAGCTCTAATCAATCCAGCCCAGCCGAAATATCTGCTTCGGTGGTATTCCACATACTATCGTGCGAAGTTTGTGTTGCTGACTTGATCCATAGTGACATACACCCACCCTGTCTATGAAGAATGCTTATTCCGAGCATGTCGCGGTGAAGAAGAGTGATTACATATTCCTTACACGACCTTGATAGTGGATGCAGGGAGCATTTGTTGATCACCAACCAGGATGTTGGTAGAGGAAATAAGTAAGAACAACTGGTGTGGAATCTTCTCTCCAGGATTAATAATAGACGACACTGTCAAGAAACGTTGTGCTAGCCAGCAGATGGACTGTAAAAGAAAGCTTGGATACCCCAGGGCCAGTAAACGAGCCAAGACCATGCTGATCACCCAGGGAAAAAGTGTGCCGAGTAATGATGATGGTGGTGGGCGTATGTGCTTTGTTACACACTCCTAATCTGTCACCAACAAGTGCAAGTGGCGGATATCGTGGGCGAGTAACGAGGAGCGGCTAGCAAGCGCAGCCATGGGTGATTGGCCAGGGTACTCTATTCGGGTCCGAGCTACCGAGCCTGCTCGGTCGAAATACCATGTGCATACAAGCCATGGATGCTGCAGCCACAAAGGTTGGGCTTGGTTTAGATGATGGCGACCCTACATGATGATGATTCTGTGGGGGTCCGGTACGGCATCTCTCGTCAGGTACCATGTTTCCTGAATAAGCAGTTTTCTTTTTCACCAGCACTCTTTTTTTAGCGTGCACAGCCGTGGTTGGCTTCTCTAATGCGCAAGAGTCACGATTAGGGTGATTCCGAGAGGGGTGTGTGATTGCAAATGTTGGCATCGGCGCATGCTCTAGTGTACGACAAATTCGGTGCCGAGTTTCGTGGTGCTCACGGCGGCACATCTTACTAAACATCATCAACATGTTGCTGCTGCCACGCGCGTCGCTCGCAAAGACGTCGGCATGTCGTCATGCCGTCGCTGCCCCGCTGCCCCAAAGAGGCAAGGCACGATGCAGGCAGATGGAAAGAAAGCCATGTAAGCTGACATGCCGCTGAATAACCTGCTTGGACGCTAGGTAAATCGTGGGCGCAAAATGGATCGCCTTGGCGATGCAGAGACGCGGCTGCTTTGTGATTACTGACTGTTGCACTACACTTCACGATACGATGGTGGCTGCAGCAAGCAGCGAAAGGGCCACTGCTCCTACAGGTTTGTTTGGTAGCTGACGTACGCATTGTAAATGCGCCGAAGAGAGCTAGTCGTGTGCACTTGAAGCAATCGGGCTATGGTGGAATTATAGAATTCGTAAGGCCTGACCAAGTCTGTGATAACTACCCGGCAGTGCCTCTATTAATTACTCCATGTCTCTTCTCCGACCTTGTCATCATTATACCCCTTCCTGCCTTGTTCCATAATATTCAGTGTAATGTGGTGGTTGTGAGCGATCGTTGCCATCCCGCGACAGGGTTCGGAGTGGAATTGAGGGATATGGCGGTGCCGCGTCTGTCTTGGCTTGGTATGGAGGCGGCGCCTCGTCGTCCTGGGCCGGATTCGAATTTGGGCCAGCAAGAGTGGCATCACTGGGTATACACCTTGCGTGCAACGTGTCGGTCCAGCCCTGCGCATTCATTGCCTGTGCTTGTTCTCCGTCCACATGTGCAGATTTCTTCGAGCGCCTCCTCCGCCGGCATATAAACAAAGACAATAGTCCAACCGTGGCGATTAGTGCGAGGAGGAGTAAAAAGTAGTAGTGGATAGGATCAAGGTTGATACCCTTTGTCGAAACTTGGTGGTCGTTGTAGTCGTCGTCGTCATTGTCGGACTCGTCCTCTTCCCGTACTACTAATGATGCAAGGGCTTGGCGGACTGTGATGTGGTGTGTGTGAATAGGTAGGCGGGCAGCGAAAGCCATGTGGGCATGTAAGGTGGCAGATATTGGAGACGGCACCATGGCAGAGGAGGACGGACCAAGGTCTTGTACGTGGATACAAAGCGAGGCGGTTGGACATATAACCTAGAAGCCAAGATGGCGAGCGCAATTTCCTGTATACGTCCCCGGCCATGGCATACAAACGGCAAGGTCTATATGAGGTTGGTTTCGTAAGGCGTCAGCAGTAGAGGAGGTTGCCGTTTCGCAATCGACGAGCAGGCGCGAGGCGTACGCCTTGGACCCGTTTGGACATGTTTGCATCGTACGATCAAGACGTCGTCTGCCGGTTCCCACTCCTTCTTGTCATATCCAGTCCAGCGCATCTGGTGTGGCAAGAGTGATTCGCATAAAGTGGGGAGCATTGGCGAGCGCTCGGATGCTTGGCGGCGCAACTTCGGGCGCAAGGCTGTCGTGTCACATGGCTCGCACCCTGTTGTCCACCCTGCCTGGTCTTGTTAACCCACACCCCGCAAAATCTCGTTTTACTCCATCTCACCATGGTCAAAGCTACACGAGGTATGCTTGACAAGTCAAGATTAACATGGCACGATACCCAACCATATGTAACTGACAACCTACAGGCATCCTCGTCAAATGCGACGCGTCCATCAAAGCCATGCTGGTCGACATTGACAGCAAGAACGGCAACGAATACATCATCGAGGAGCTCGACGAAGAACACATTTTGGTAAAGGAAACGAGGATCAATGAGCTCAAGGCGCGTCTGAATCAGGTGGGAACTATTTCATTCACGACATGCACAATGCTGACTTGGGCAGATGATGAAGGAGCGTCTTAAGGAACCGGAAAGTTCGGATTCTGAGTAGCAACAACGACTTCTCGTCCTCACCCGACCGACCGCCGCATCCTCTCTGCTCGATCGCAACTCGTCTACGTCATGCCCTGCTTTTGCGCAGCACCCTCGCACGCGCCAACCCACTCGGGCTTGTCCTTGACAAACAACTCGGCGTTGGCCTTGAAGTTGTTAAGAATGCTGGGATCGTCTAGAGTTCCAACCTGTAGAGAGTTAGTAGAGCTCGCACAGTCTGATAGCGCAATATACCTTTACGATGCGCTTGTCACCAAAGCTGGTGCCATAGCGGAACATGGTTGAACCGCAGTCGCCACTATACACACGTCAGCACATGTCTAGAAAAGGATGGTTACTGGTACACACCAAAAGGCGGAAACAACATCGTTGCCACTACCACCCTTTGTCTTGTACTCTTTTGGGGTGCCCTTGGTAACCTTGAAGGACTCTCCAGAGTGCAAGCTGTTGCAAGAGTAGGTGCTTCCGCTAATCTTGCGGCAGTCGAGGCAGTGGCATATAATCTGCACTCTATTAGGAACATGGAGACCAAACAAGACACATGACGCACCTTGGCCTCGGGCTCGCCTTGCACCTCGTAGCGGACGTTGCCGCACAAGCATCCTCCGACAGCCATGTTGGTGGGTATTGGGAAAAAGAGGGGAGAGGAAGATAAGAGAGTGGTTATTGCGGCTTGACAAGACGCTGGTACAGAGAGTCGATAAAGAGACCCTACTGCTACACGACGAGGGACTTTATACCCACAATCTACCCCGCCGGCTCGACTGACTGCACACGCGCCCTATCCCAAGTTCCCCACTACACCGGTGACTTAGCGTCAGCGTCAGACCCCTCGCTCGACTGTCCTGTTTCGCGACTTCTTGTGACCGACATATAGCCGTAGGATGAGGTTCTCGCCCGATTTAATCTAGAACGCTTGGCCCCGGACGTTTCAGAACCTCCGCTGGCGCTTCATGCGTAGTTGGTAGTCATATTGGACTAACGTTGCGGTAGAAGCCGAGGTCCACGTCCAAAAAATCCTTCTCCGGGCAAAGCTCCGAAGAAGGCTACGACATTTTACATAGCGTTGTTGAACTGTAAAAGATGCTCTATTCAAAAAAAAATGCGCAAAAGATGTGCAAGCAGACTGCAGTTGCTGAGCGGGATTTTTCCATTTGATTATGCACGTGACTGCGAGACATTTTGGCGTTGTTGCGCCAATGCACGTCGCAACCTCTTGCCAGGCCTGCGTCACTATATGCTCGACTTTTGTATCGCCTCCACCCAGATGGCTGATACTCCCAATGTCTGGACGCAAATGAACTATGTTCCTCCACGCGGCCAATGCAATCACAAGGCCTCTCTTCTCTCGTCCACGTGCCCATGTTTACGCTTCATGCTGCATCCACTCAAGGCAAGTCTTTGTGAGCTTGTTGTCGTGTATTTCCTAACATGTACAGGTAGCATCATCCTATGAATGCGACGGCTGCGGCCACCACGCCTCATTTCACAGCATGGAAAACAAGGCGGAAGACGAGATTCGCAAACGATGGGAGGTCGAAGCCAAGGCCAGGGCAGAGCAGGAAGAGCAGCGGCCAAAGAAGCGCATACGCGCCATTGAATACCAGGATTTGGGACAGAAGCTCGTGGACAAGTCTCGGGGTGCGACGCAAAAAAAGACGACTAGAGCCATGGGTGCAAGAGGAAAGACCAGGGCGACAGATGTGGTAGACGACGATATGGTTGAGCTGGATTAGACTGGAGCGGGATATTGGTAGCGAGCATGAATATCGGCGTTTGGGTCATGGTCATGGCTTAGATTACAGTATACCCGCGAGCTTATTCGCAATAAAAGCATCTTGACTGGCAACTCTTGGAAACGTGTGGGGGGGTAACGCGTCGATAGTGCGTGCCAAGGCGTGCCCGCTTCAATCTGGAGCTTCGCGCCCTTGCTCTGTCCAACCTTGTCACGCACAATCTCATTCTTCAGCCACACACTCACTACCCTCTACAAATGACATAGAACCTTGACTTTGTGGATACGACATACACGACGCCCTCCCAAAATGGCAACGCCTACACCCAAGGACGAAAAGACGCCATCTAAGAACCACAATGCCTTTTCACCCGCCCCACGTAGCGTTCCGCCCATGATGTCGTACGATTCGCCCGCAGTACTCAACATGCTCAATGACGTTGCAAGCTCGGGCATGGGCGGAGTCGGCATGGGCATTAGCATGAGTGGACTGGGAATGTCTAGCTTGGGTATAACGACAAGCGCCATGGGTCGTGCAGACGAGGCAGAGAGGACACGCCGACTACGGGAGATTATCGATGTAATCGGAAAAAAGCCAGGCCGCGTCAGTGAAGAGGGCCTGCTTGCGCTCTGCAAACGACTGGGCATACCGTATGAAAAGCACATGGACGAGGCAGGCACCTGGAGTCTGTTGATTGGAGACGAGGCCTTGTGCGACGTCACGTTCAAGAATGATGAGATTGCAAGCGTAAATCTACAGACTGGCTTGGACGATTCGAGGCCCGATCTCAACTTTGGCGCGACGGGCTCGGAGATTTTAGTACGAAGCCTAAAGCCGCTTCCGGGACAGAGCAAGCTCAACATTACACTCGAGCGCTTCTCCGAAAGCCTAGAGAAGCTGCTGACACTTGATAAGCTGGGTTCACCGCAAAACGGAGGAGTTAGTTGCTACAACGCCATTGCCGGTGTCTACACCAGTCTCAGGAAGCTCTTTGAGCACGAAAAGAGTGTAGAGCTTGCCAACCGTGCGCCCGACGAGCGCTTTAGAACATACAAGGCTGAGAGGGAGGTCTTGTGCAAGAAGAGTGGGCGACCACGGCTCAATGGCGGTTCTTGTCTGGGACTAAGTGTGGAGTACTGGATGGACAGGCGCAAGGTCATTTCCAAGTCGACACCAGAGCTTTCGGACAAGGGCAAGGAGAAGATGGGTGCCGACACGAAAGCGTACATGTCGTATCCAGAAGACGTTGTCGGAAGTGATAATCACTTGTATTCGCTCACGATTGAATGCGAATCCTCGCCCTCGACCCTCTACACGCCCATTCGCATATCCAATGACTGGATCAGCGACCAAGTCGAAAAGACGACGGATCACCACGACGCCAGTACGACCTTGGACAATATCCTCCTGAATACCTCGTCTATAGACTGGCTCGATCCCAAGCCAACTTATCTGGAAGCACCCGAACAATCACACGACGCCATGAATCTCGATTCTGCTGCGGGAAGGCTACCCAATGTACGCTTCGTCGCCAAATTCAACCCGCCACTGGTCGTACCTCTCGCGATACACATGCAACTACACCAGCTCGTTGGGATTGAGCCTCGCACTGACGAGTTTAGACCGACAACCTTTGTGGGCCTGGCGCTACGACCCGGAACCGTAGACCCGGGCATGTCGAGCACAACGGGCGAAAGCACTCATGTCCTAACCAGCTCACGGCTTGTAGGAACCGTTGATCTGGCAGGCAACTATGCAGAGAAGCGGCACAGGACGAGTCTCTACGTGCCCAAGCTAGAGTATAGCCGCACCTTGGAAAGTCTACCATTTAGCCACCCAAAACAGCTCGTCGAAATCTTGCCTATACTGCGACAATATGCGCACGTCACGACGCTTCTGCGCGACGGCTTTTACGAGCCCCCAACAAAGCCCACACCAACCCACAAGCTAGGCCAAGACCTCACACCTCCAGTTACACCAAGAACCGACGATGATGAGCCCCCGCTACCAGTCGATGTGACACTTAGCTACACGCCGCCAACTCCCCGCCTTAGCCTACACGTCCCACACCCCGATACACCCACCGCCGCCGCCAGCAGCAGCAGCAAAACGGCATCCAGTCCAGACGCGGTATCGCATCTCCTCTCCAACCTTTTGTCGGACCCCGTCGCCGACCTTGCCTACCGCGAACCCCTCTCCATGACTCTTGACATGCACGCCAACGGCGAGCTAGTCGTCGTAGACCAGAATCTGTACAGGGGGGCGTCTGCCTTTGAAAGCAAGCATGGCGACATCGACATGGAGCAGGCAGAGGTGCTGGATGCAAAGATTAAGCGCCTGGGATGCGTGCTGGATGCCATGGGCCATTTGGGCGCGTTTGCAGAGTGGTTGAGGCGAGAGATGCCGCGTATCGACAAGGAGGTTTAGAAGGCGCTGGATTGAGTTTTATGCGCCTGGGGGGAAGGAGAAGGAGAAGGAGGAGAAGAAGAAGAAGAAGAAGAAGAAGAAGAAGAAGAAGAAGAAGAAGAAGTGTCTGTAAAGAAAAGGCGATGATAAAGAGAGAATATGACGACGAGGAGAGAAGCGAGCTGGTGATGGTGGTGGTAGTAAATGGGATGGAAAAAAAGACTTGCAAGTGACTTTGTAATTACTAAGATACCCCTAGCCATGGATTAAAGGCGCCGATGTTACATTTTTCTTTCTTTCTTTCTTCATTGCTTGTCGACATTGGTGTAGCCGACTTGTACAACATGCTATTATTGGTACATCATCCCAAAAGTCAAAAAAAAACACAGCAATGTCATCATCAAATCCATGTAAATTCATTGCTCATGCCCATTAGATTCCATCATTCCAGGCCATGTAAAACTATAAAATAAAACTTGTTCCAAAGCCAGCTTTTTATTTTACGAAAAAGCGGCCACATAATCCAATCCAACACGGTCTATGCGCAAAAAGGGGGTATGAAGAAGGGAGGCAAAGCAGACTAGACGTCTATGGCTTGTGAATGTCAATCACCATTTCCGTCTCGACAGTCTCGGCCTTTTTGGCAAACCTGGCAACATCGGCGCCCTCGACCTTGCCGTACATGGTCTCGGCGATTATGCCAGTGATTTGGTATGGGTCGCCGTTGGAGGCGGGGCGGCGGTCCTCAAAGTAGCCCTTGCCCTCGGCAGCGACGGCGCGGGGAATGCGGACAGACGAGCCACGGTTGGCAACACCCCAGGTGAACTTGTCATAAGAGGCAGTCTCGTGCTTGCCAGTCATGCGAAGCTGGTTGTCCGAGCCGTAGACGGCCATGTGCTCGGCCTGGCGCGTAGACAGCTTCTCCATGGCAGCTTCGATAGCCTTCATGCCGTTGTCGGCACGAGTCTCGTTGGTGGAGACGTTGGTGTGGAGACCGGCACCGTTCCAGTCACCGGGAATGGGCTTGGGCGCAAAGGTAACCTTGGCACCAAACTCCTCGGCGACGCGGTGCAGGAGGAATCGCGACATCCAGAGCTGGTCACCGAGGTCAATACCGGGGCAGGGCCCGACCTGGTATTCCCACTGGGCGGGCATGACCTCAGCGTTGGTACCCGAGATGGCAATCTCGGCGTACATGCAGGCCTTGTAGT
The DNA here is from genome assembly GCA_034640345.1 of Drechslera avenae. Lineage (NCBI taxonomy): Eukaryota > Fungi > Ascomycota > Dothideomycetes > Pleosporales > Pleosporaceae > Drechslera > Drechslera avenae. Next base: position 816,626 of record JAXRVH010000007.1, read on the forward strand.
GAGCCTCTACAATGTCACGGCAAAAGACTTTGCCGGTGCCGACACCGCAGTAGTATGGGCCCTGGGGGGCGGGGAAGCCGTTCTTGGGCCAGCCATATGGCCAGCCAAACTCGTCGAGCAGGGTGTACTCTTGCTCGAGACCGAACCAGAAGCCGTGCTCCTTGTGCTTCTCAAAGATGATGGCAGCGTCGTGGCGGAAGTTGTAGGCGTTGGGTGAGCCGTCCGACATGTACGTCTCGCACATTACCAGAACGTTGTCGCCCAGACGGAAAGGGTCGGGGTAGTATGCGACGGGGCGGAGGTAGACGTCCGAGTTGTCGCCGGGCGCCTGGCCGGTTGATGAACCGTCAAAGTTCCATTCCGGGAGGTCATCGAGGCTCTCGACCTTCTTCTTCAGAGTCTACAGCAAGACGTCAGCGACCGATCGGGACATGACAGAGGCGCTGGTGATGCAGCGAGCGAGGCAAAATGAGGGGTAAAGCGGCAGGCCTCATGCAGGTCCTGCCGTCTGCAATCGGTGGCTTATCGTGGGGTTGCGATAAGGAACGCCAGGAGTTTGTGCACAGGGAGCGATTGGACGGATGTACGTCATGGGCGCAGACTTGCACCTTTGCGGCTCCCGTACCCTGGAAATGTGTATCGCAACCACCCCAAAGTGCATCGGGTGGTGGGGGACACAACCGGACAAGTGGAAGAAAGAAACTGACCTTTGATTTTGAGCGGATGCCGTTGGAGCCGTCTATCCAGACATACTCGGCCATGACTGCGCCCTTTTGGGGCAAGTCGAGGTACTTTTTGAGCTGTTTGTAGAAATTAGCAAGGGGGTTTCGTGGCGGCAGGCAAGCAGGGGAGGGGAAGAGCAGCATACGTTGGCGGCATTGGAGACGATTGTCGAGTTTGCCTATGAACTTGTTAGCAAAATAGTCGCGTGGGCACTCAAGACGAGAACCACGTACCATGATTGCGGTTGGTAGATGTAAGGCGGCAAAGTGTAGTGGATGGAGGAAGGGGAAGCAAGTTCACGTCTACAAGGACGGCTTTATGGAGGGGTTGTGGTTTGAAGTGGGGAGTTGTGATGGGGAAGAAGATAAGGATCGCGGGCTGGGGCTTTGATTATAAGGTAAGTGTCGTGGAATGACTTGACTGTCTCGGCCTGTAGCGGGGCTAGCCGTGGTCAGATAATCGTTGGGCTAGCCGTAGCCAAGGGCCGTCGCCGAACTGCTTCCGTGGGATGGAGGAAGCAATCGCTGCTCTAAACGCGCGACTTTTTTCTTCCTACGCCGCCGCGCACCCCCAGTAGTCAGCCCCCCGCCAAAATGCTAGTCTCCCGCCACACAGTGGACACGTACGGCTTACCTGTCCCGAGTGCTACAGGATTACCACGCGTTTCCCCTTGCCGGCTCGCCATGTCTTTGCCGTCCAGAGTTGCTTCTGCCGTCCAGCACAAAGCAAAGGAACGCATGGACCGGTTCGGTTTGGCGCGGCGCCCCAGACGCACAGCCTCATCAGCTTCCGACTTTGACCGCAGCCACGCTGGATACCGTCGCTACATTGTACCTATATTTACCCGCGCCATAGTACCAGATTGGTCATGTAATTCCCCCTGACCCAAGGAATACCAGACTATTGCACACACCGCTGCCCCACACCGTCGCAGAGACTACTGACCGCCGTCGTGTCCTCAACTCTATGCCCCAACACGAGTGGCATAGGCCCGGGGGACCCTGAGCTGACTGTGTACCATCTTTTCCACACCTGCATACCTGCGCATACGGCCGCCGCCTTCTTGGGGGGGGCACGGCGCCGCAGCCTCGGGTTGATGTTGGGAGGGGGGGGGCCGATAAGCAGGACCTGCAGCCAATCGCCGCACTTTCATTACACGCCCTCGTCATTGCAACATCATTTTCAACCTCTTTTTTTTTTGCAACTTATTCCCACCACATGTTCCCACAAAGTGCCAGCGTAGCACGACCGACCTTGAACTACCCGGCACCGCGCCTCCGACTTGTTCTCTGGGCCGAGGACGTGCATTTGTTCCAGAAGGACAGCATGACGAATGTTGGGTGCAGCCTATGCTTCCAAGCACCGCCGTTCCAGGCACGGACTGCACGAGTTGCATGTCAACCCCACAGTTTCTGCACGCCCAAAAGTAAACGTCGACTGTGGTGAATCGCACGAATGGCCGTCAATGCAGTTTGTAATGGCCGCTGTTGCCCAGCAACTCTCGCCCGGCAACCCCACGGCCGAGCTTAATCTAGCACGTAGAAGAAACAACAGCCGTGCCGGTGCTGGTAGGAAAAAAGCCGCATCGCGATGTCGGCTGAACATAATCGCGCGTGGACGTTGGGCTTAGCGGGGTTGCGGGCCTGTCGTCGATCTGCCAAGCCCCCAAGCCCGCCCCCCAAGATAAGGGGAAAATCGCTTTCCAGTGTTACGTTTCTAAATCGAGTAACGCCGCCGGCCACTGAACCCGTGTTTCGACGGCCTCACGATGCCCCCGTTTTCACCGCGACAATGCCTTGTTTCCAAAGCCCTTCTCAGAAGACACTGTCTGAGAAGAATGGCAGTCTGACAGTCGACGTGGAAAATGAGAACCGTGCGTCTGGTGGGTGTACTGGGTCAGCGTTGATAAGGCTAGAGGTCCGTCCCATGCCCTGGGAGGGATGTGGAAAAGGCTTATGTTTTTCCCCAGATCATGGCTCGCTGCTGATTGAGAGCAAGACACATCCAACTGGTTCGCGCCAGGCTTATCCGATAGGCCGGGTGGTTGCTGGGCCGCCGCCCTACGTGTAGCCTACACTGATGGGAAGTGCAACACCATGCCGGGAACCAAGCAAATTCATGGTAGCCAGGGTATCCAGTTGAGGCCTCCCATGTAGAGTCCTCTTGTTTCGTATCTCCGGCCATCGCCATAGCACGACGACGCTGCTCCACGCAATGACACTGATCCATCGACTGCCTTGCTCTCCATGCAAACGCTGCCACCAATTTCGCACGGCCCCCTTGCTTCGGACCGGCGCAAGATATGACTTGCAGCCATATGTGCTTCTGGGTGGGGTGGCTCCAACGGGTGTACCTGCAGGAGGCAAAAAAGCTACGTTCAGCGAATCGCTCAGAATAGAACGGGGACGATTACGGACAAGGCCGGCTTTCGGGGCAGCTAGACGCTTGCAGATGGCGCCAGTTGCATGACGCACGGTTTTCCTGGGGAAGACTGGTTGGTGGTGATGGTGGTGGTGGTGGTGGTTGTGCTTGTCGAGTTGATGAGGTGCCGCGGAAGTCGGTCATGTCACATTTGTCATGGCCATGATCAAGTCTTTTCTTTCGTATGCCCACGTAGCAATTGGAGCCATGTCGATTGGGCAGCTATTCTCCGCGTGGGGTTTGCGAGGCCCTGCGTCGAATCTGGTCCTTGCTATTACTCATCCGGGGGTGGCAGTCGTCGCACTAGATTCTCCGACATGGGTCTTGTTTTGTTTTGCGATGAGCTGTTGAGCTGATATCGCGACATTGAATTGTACATTGTAAGGTTGACCCAGAGGGTTGTTTGATGACGTTGAAATTGCTGTTGGCTTGCTGAATGTCTGATGGTACGGTTCAACTCCACACGACTACCACGGTTGCTTGATGACTCCAGAGGTCTCCTTGTAACTGTGATGATGCCTCTCGAGATCTTGTTGTAATATGATGGCGATGACTCTGGTCGCGATGACTCTAGAGTTGCGCGAGCATATTCCGACATGGGTCGACGCCCCGAAAACAAAAGTAAGAGAATCGATAGGTAGAAAAGGTGAAAACCAATTTTGCTGATGATTCCAGAAAGCTTGGTCAAACTTGCTTCTCTTCTGAGCTCGCACAGCGCCGCCTTAGCATGGGGGGGGACGAGGCCCATGGAAAGAGGGGTGCCTTTCCACCAACGTATACGCCAAGCTGATGTCGCTGCAAAGAAAAGAAGAGCAAGCTGCAAACAACTTGTAGCAGACAGAGTGAAGTGGTTTTGTTGTTGTGTTTGCAAGTTTGCAAATTCCCAGGGCAAGAGGCCATCTACAAAACGTCAGTATTTCTGTGGTACCCTTTCCTCTAGACCTACACAGCAGCAACCAGGCACGCCGAACTAGACTGCATACATGTGCTGGGTTGAACACGTCTACCACCGGCCTTGCTCTCATTGGGGTCGCGACCAGTTTGTAGGCGAGCCTTGTTGCCGGTGTCGATTCGCCAATGGTCATGACATTGCATGCGCACATGTCCAAGACATGGGATCAGTCAGTAGCAACGAAGCGTGTCGTGTTTGCAAGTACCGCCTAGCTCATGGAGGAACATGTAGGCCCTTGTCTCATGTCATAGCGTTCCAGAGGGCCAGACTGCAAGAGATGCTACAGCAAACAATGGATGATTTGCAAGGTCCATTGACTGGGCCTGTCGCGGACGCACGGGGGTCGATAGGGGTGGCGCTGTAATGTGGCATAGGAGGAAGAGACGGAACAATCCGACGACTTCTCGAGTCTGTTGATAGTCGGTTCAAAAGATAAGAGCCATAGGATTATCCAAATCAAAAAAAAGCTTGGTTCGGCGTGGCGTCTTGTTCACGAGCACGTAGGTACGAGTGACACAGTCCTGCCATTCTGAGGCCCTTGCCTTGTCTCGGCGGTAAGAACGAGGAGGAACAGAAACAGAAACAGAAACAGAAACAGAAACAAACACCTCGAGATGGAATCAACGAAGGAGCTGCCCCATGGAATGAATAGTGTTTGCTTCAAGCGTCGTGGACATGTCAAGATGTTAGGAAAGATGAGGGGATATGTCTTGGCACCCCATCTTCGACCAATAGCAGCCTGCCATGAGGTAACAGCAACTAGGTTGCTCTTTCCTTTGCAGCTTTGCGGCATGACCATTGTAGATAACAAACCCAGCATTGATATTCAACCTGTTTACTGCAGATGGCCGACTTTATGAAGAGGAAAGATCACATGTTATCTGGGCAATCAATTGCGGATGCCGGAAATGCACGGCACAAAAGCCTCGGCACCACCAAACTTACATAAGTTGTGAATACGGCTTCGTCTATTCGGATCTAGGCACGACCATGTAATTATATTACTGTCTCTTGGCCACTCTCTTCTGTGCCGCTCCAGTGTTTCATGTAGAGATGGGTGTGAGTAAACCTTGTACGGACCGCGCCGCACACATGTCAGTGTAAGAAGAAGAAGGAGGAAAAAGCAAATACACGGTTGTCGGATGTACCTGGCAGTTGGCTCAGCACGAGCAGCAGCAGTAGCAGCAGCAGTTATTGATGACGGCAGTGCGAGGTTTCCCCTGAGATTAGCGAAAACCTTGCCAACTACAGACTGACTCGTCTGGACGGACCACAACCAGCGCACCGGGACAGATCATCCGGAAGATCATGTTTGTAAAGGGAAGCTCGGCCAAATGTCGTGGACCACCACGAGTATGCTGGCCGCGACCCGGACAGGAATCGGGATCAAACGTGAGCGTGGCAGAGGACAGGTGCGGCGGGTGCAGGGAAGGATTGTAGTCGCGGCCTGGCGTCTGTTTCATGGTGCGACGACTCCCACATGTGCACAGTGTACAGTGTACGCTGGTTTGGCACACGCTTCAACGGCTGTACCGGTGCTCGCGGACGGTGGATATAGTATGGGTTTCTTGGCCCCCGGCATGTACGAGTCTGCCATGTTGTTAGAGTATTGCTTGCCGACTCCAAGTAGGTTCTGACAACGCCCGTGCACGGAGCAGCAAATGCACAAGCGGCCACGTGATGGTTCGGCCATGGTTCCAGCCATGCACATTGGATCGAGCAGTCCGTAGTGTCGCACGCGGCGTGCCACTTGTTGTGCCAGCAGAGCGCGACACAAAGCTCGCGGCGACGTGTGGCCTTTATTATCGTTGTTCCCATGATTCAGGGTTCAGGCTACACGATATTCGCATTGCGTGTTCCGTACGAATGCAGCCAGCATGTCTTGAGCCTAGCGAACACCAGGGTCGATTGATCGCCGGCCGGGATGTCTTCTCTTCAGACAATACCCCCGATGACATGACACTCGTTCAATCTCTCGTCTCACACCCCCGTCTTGTCCTTTCGTTATCCTCCCCCCCCCCCCTCTCCCCTCTTGCCTTGAGAGATTGCGTACCACCATGTGCCATTGACGGCCTTTTTTTTTCTTCTTCCTGCAAGCTGAAGTCACTCGTTGGTCGTTTGGACGTCTCTTGACCACCAGCATCACTACTTACTACTCCCACTTCTTCCGCCACTCGTTGCCCTTTTTTTTCCTTTTGCCGTTGCGCATTCAGCTGTAGGGTCGCAGTGCGATAACCGCCAACGGGCGCGCCGCGACATCACCTGCGGACATACTCGCTTCTCGTCACATTTTCTTTTGCAATGCACAGGCATACACATTCCGAGACGGCCGCCATGCCGTCACCGCGTCCGTGCCGAACTGCGAGCTTCAGCAGCGACAAGGCGCCTTCGCTGGCCAGCTCCCTTGGTTTCCAAATGCCCACGACGGTCCGCCCGTTGCCCGCGTACATTGCTGCCTCGGTCGCCTCGCAGTTGGTAACCGACCATCACAATGCCCAGATGCGCGAAGAGGACGTCGACAGCGACGAGCTGCAAAACGCAATCTTCTCCGACCCCGCCCTGGCACTCATCAATGCCTTTCTCGACCACCTCCTCTTTGCCTTTTTGTCCTCGGCGCGATCACCATCCTTCGCCGTAATCCGACCCGCCATATCCGATGTGCTCAAGCCTCGACTGGCCCGCGAGGCCATGGAAGCCGCCGACGAGGAGCTCGATGGCCTGCTGGCCGGCGAAGACGACGAAGACGCCAATCCACACGAACCCAAGAACCTGGACCCGTGGACGGTGGAGAAGATGTGGAAGCGCACCCGCCTACGAATCATGGTGTATACGCGACTGGGCGAGCTCGAGGACGAAGACGAAGACAAGTTTGTCCAGCAGGAGCGCGGGCTGAGCATGGACGACGACGAAGACGACGAGGCCGGCATGGTGTCCTGGTCTTCGGCCATTTTTCTGACTTCAGTCCTCGAATACGTCGCCGAGCAATTGCTACTCGTTTCGGGCTCGGCAGCGCTTGCTCGCATGGCGGTTAGGATGAAGAAGCTGGCAGCACAAGACGAACAACCCGTGATTGAGCGTCTCATCATCGAGGAGCCCGATGTAGAAAAGATTGCGCTAAATTCGACACTGGGCAGGCTCTGGAGGACATGGAGGAAACGCGTCCGATCTCCTCTATCGCCCCTCTCTCCCGGGCGAGGTGTGCGCGCCTCATCGAGCTATACGAGCCTGCTTCGTCACAGAGCCAGCCGCGACACAATAAACACCTTGCACAGCGACCCCGAACCGCTACCCGAGCACCCTCCGACTGAAACCGACATTGCGGCTAATATACCCCTTCCGATTCGGGAGCGCGATGTGGATGAAATCGAGGTGCCGGGCCTGGCCCCGACCTTTGAAGACGAGAGTGAGAGCTCGAGCGTGGCTACATCAATATCACGAGCGCCGCGGCCAATGAGCGTTTTGGTGCTGTCCCCAGTGGAATCTTTCAAGAGATCCCAGAAGAAGCGTCCCACGTCTACGCCTCTGCGTCCACTACCACAATTTGCAGTGCCCGAGCAACGACCGAATCAGGCCGACGAGACCGCTCACGGTCAAACGGAAATTGCCGAGCACACTGCCAAACATGTTGAAACTTTGGACAAGCTGCAGGGCAGCGAATACGGCGAGTCGGAGCGACTAGGCGATAGTTCTCCCGAACCAGGTTCAATACCAAATAAGCTACGAGAGCCGGTCCAAGCCGAACTTTCGCCGGATCCTTCCATGGTGGCTTTTGCCGCGACTACGGGTATGGGGTTTGGGATGCACACGGAAGAAGCCGTGGCATCCGACGAGTATGAGAATCATGTACATGTTAGTCCTCAGAGCGAGGCCAAGGTCATGCGCTCAAAACGCATGTCTATTGAGAGACCCGGCCCTCCCGGCCTGGTGCGTACCTTTTCAGCGCGTAGTACTCGTAGTGGTAGCGCCAAATCACCGCAATCTACGCCCGGAACGACACCGAGGCCGACGGTGCACAAAGAGGCAACTTCGTACCTGGATATGGGCCAGTCAGACGACGAGACGGAACCAATGGCCATTGGCATTGCCAAAACCTCGGATAGCGCTATACAATCAGCGTCGACTACTCCACAAGAGTCGCCGCACGAACGGTCCAAGAGTGGAGGGTATGTCGAGGTGCAACCGCGCAACTTTACACCAAAGCCACTTGCCTATGCCAGTACCCCTGACGGAAAGCACGAACGTCGACCCATTGTGCCTGACCGGACCCCAGCACGCAAAGAAGTTGCGGCCAACTTTTCTCTAGACGCAGCCCCCACCAGCGCGCCACGGCGACCAGATGTTTCTCGCAACGTGTCGCGCGGTTCATCGTTGCCTGCTCTGCAGGAGGTGGACAGTAGCCCACCATCACGCAAGGAAAAGACGATTTCTGTGTACACCAACAGCCGCAGTATACATACGACTGACAGTCCAAAGCGTAGCCCCACTTCTCTTGGCCAAGATGGACATTTGCAGGATAAACGATTACAGCGCGTGTCCACGGAAGATTCGACGCGTGAAAGGTCTTCTTCGGACAATACTTCATTAGGACGTCACCCCTCGACCTCTTCTTCTGTCCGGAGATTGGGTGCCGTTCCCATTTCATCTAGCGGGCGAGAATCTGTATCCAGCCACCGTTCGCGCGGCCTCAGTGGCCGCATGTCGGAAGAAGATCGGGCGCGCGAGTTTGACTCTCTGGTCAAGGGCAAGGATACAGTGAAATTTACGTTGACGCCGCAGAATATGCGAGACTTGGATGTAAGCTTTTGCTTTTTTCTCTCTGTTTTCTTTTTGCTTATCTACTTATTTGCAATTTACTAACGAGTCAGCCACCACCTGTGCAGAAAAAGGCCATTTCCCGCAGACCCTCGACATCTTCCATTGTCGTGTATCCTCGCGTCAATGCAGACGACGCGTCTTTTGGTACTGCAAATCTACCAGGCACGTCGACACCCCGCAAGGGCCCTGCATCTTCGAATCACAAGCCCTCTCCAAGCCGGAAAGTGGTGACACGACCGCTAGCAAGGGATCCAAAAATCGAGTCGGAGTCGATGCGCGACTTTGCCGACTTTATACGATCTACCGGCCCTTCCCCTGGGCAAGAAAAGCCTGTGCAGCCCTTTGTCAACATTAGCGGCAACGGCTCCAGGTCTGGAAGTGTGTCGACGTCATCCTTGGGACGCAAACTGTCTTTGAAGCAATCCGGCTCTGGCGGTGCAGTTGGTGCGTCTGCGAGGACACGGCCCAGCATGGAGCCGCGTAGTCCAGCAGGCCTTTCCAGTGGCAATGGCGATTTGATTGACTTTATTCGCCAAGGTCCACCAGATGCCCACAATGGACAGCCTAGGATCCCCCGAAACGTGGCGCCCTTTCGCACCACTGTAGACTCAGATCAGTTTGATAGCATGCTAGGTGGGCATGGCAACGTCGAATCGGCATATGGCTCTGCTGCCTCTACTCTAGAAAGCAAGGACAGTGCCCAGACAATCAATTCGCGAACTGGCCTTATTCCATCTCCCAGTGTTGTGCAACCGGCCTATTCCAACACTCCGCAACAACTCAGTGGAAACATGTCTGCTCCAAGCAACCAACCGCACGTTACAAAGACTCGCCGGCGCGTCAAGGACCCGTATGCCATTGACCTTTCCGACGAGGACAATGAAGACGAAGATGAGGACCAATTGACTGCACTCCCATCACCTAGCCTACCACAGGGATCGAGACAAGCACAGCCAAAGCAAGAGAGCTTCATGGACTTCCTCAATGACATGGAGCCCCCCACGAATAGCAAACCCCAGCCGTTTATGCTCAGCGAAGAAACCATTGCCGCCGCACGAGCACGTGCGAATGCTACGCGCAACGGCAACAGTGTACCACCACCAAATCCAGCATCGTCGACGCAGGTAACTTCGGACACTCCTCGCGCGTATAAGCCTAGGTTACAACCCAGGGCTCCGGCAGTCGCTGATGCCGCAACTATGAGCTCGCGTACAGCGACGAGTGACTTGGCCGACTTTTTCAAAAACTCCGGCCCACCCGAGCCGCCCGTGTCGCGTGCACCAGTCAAGAAGGAAGAGGAAAAGAAGAGCCGCAAGTTTTGGAGTCGCAAGAAGACGTACGGTGACTTGCCGTGAGCCATGCAACTCGCTCAAAACGAGCTTTATGAATATATTTACGTATACCCCGACTTTCTTTTGTTTGTTTCTTTTTTTTGCATGTCAGATTGGAGCGGTTTTCATTCTGGAAAAGACAGTGGAAGGGAAGGGCTCCATGGATTGTAGTTTGTATAGTTGATGAAATGCTTTTCTGCGATACCCCTTTTTTTGTACTACACCTTGAATATTGCAATACTGCATGCAGGTTTTGTACAGTACACCATACAATGAAGCATATTTTGACTAAAGGCTTTTTCTTGCAAGTCTGGAGGAAAGAAAAGTAAAAAGCATGACGGAAACAAACTGTCATCTGCTTTTCCCCTAGATCCCCCCGAGCTTTTTATTGCTTCCAAACTCTTACACACAGCACTCTTATGGCGTCCTTGTTTCTACCATCACTCAACAAGACGACATTGATAACCTCGTCGCTGGGAGATTAACAGGCACGATATTGAATCTACAGTAGTAGAAGACCCGTTGTCAATTCGCAACCCCAAATCCAACACGTCGAGCCAAGAAAACGTCACGCCGCTCAGGTAGCCAGCCGTCCTTTGTATCCCACGAGCACACATGCCCTCCGTACCCTGCACGTGGTCCAGGGGCGAGACTCTGTGAGTGCGGAGAGAGAGAGAGAGTATAAAAGCTACATCTTTTTCATATATATATGCGGCTCCTAGGTTCTTTCATTGTTCCTAACTAAAGCTTGGGGAATAACTCTTTTCCAAAAAAAAGGGAAAGGGGAGGGGGGTGGGTTTAGTTGATAGAGCTTTTTCATAGAGTGCTTGCACCTTTTTTTTCAAAAATACTTGGAAACCCCCCCCCCTCCCTTCCTTGAATGGTTCTATTGATTTGTCTACGCCGGAATTATATTACAAAGTGGATTATCAAAGTGGATCCAAGAAAGAAAGAAAGAAGAATACCGTATCTATTATCATAATCGCGTGTTTCTCGAAAACTTTTAAAATGCCAAGTTTTACATGTATACTTGACATCATCGTGAACATGTACGTTCTTGTGGACTTTTCTTGGGGCGAATAAATACGGACGGACGACTGATGTGAGTCTACTACTACCTGTCATGATCCTCTTTGCTAGTGAGATTTGGCAAAAAGAAAAAAGAAAGAAACTGGTCTGTCTCTTCTTCTTCGTCTTCTTGTAGTGTTTTGGTGGCTTGGTTGAAAACTCAAGTGTGGAAGAGTACTATATTGTCTGCTGGAGCTCTGTGTGTGTGTGTGTGTGTGTGTGTGTGTGTGTGGACTGTTTGGACGAGGGTGAATGGTAACATCTTCTCTCGTGGTGTGCAAGGGACTTTTTATCATTATTTGATAATTCCATTCTATTATCAGCATGACATTTGTTTACAAAGAAACTAATGTTTGTCTTGTTGTCGTGCCCACACTGAGAAGAAGAAGAAAAAAAGAACATGTCAAAGTTTTGCGGATTCCTTGGGGTCGCCCGTCGCACCAACCTTCTTCAGCGCATCCCAAAGTTGCAAGGCATCATTCAGCCGCGTATCCTCCTCAACAACCACATGACCGGTACTCTTTAGAGTTCTCAGCTGCAGCGCATGCCGTGTGCCCCAAGACAACTCTTTTCCGCTCAAAAACCTTCTTAGCGGTTCGTGGAAAGCCTCTTGTGCAATCTTCTTCTCCTCGTCTGTCAGTGAGCTCCAGAACCAAATGGCCAAGTCGGAGCCGTGCGAGGCACCAAAGTGATTGGGCAAATCCTTGTCAACACACTTTGCACGCCATTCAATGCGGTACCTGTGAATCAAATGACCAGCACCATGCTCGACAAGCGCCTTGAGCATGCCCCGCTCCAGCGTGTGAATCTGAACGTCGGCATAAATGTGGCCAAATGCTGCTTGCCAGCTCTCGTACTTGCTCGGCAACTCACCGTGTGGAAAGTAGTGCGTCATGAGGACCTGGCATGCTTTCCGGGGATAATCGGCCTGAAGCCGAGAGAGCATGTTTTGGTAGCCTGGCTGTGGAGGTCGCCATAGCCCATAGACGTGATGCTCATCGCTGCACTCGCCAATGATGAGGTGTAGATTGCGACGCTTCATGCGGTCTGCATATACACCATTCGACAGCTCCTCGAGCAATGAATGGCGTACAAAGGACCCGTCTGTGACGGCTCGAAACTGATGGAGCTGAATCTTGCTGCTTGCCTCAACAATCTCTCGCGGGGAGCAAGCCCGTAGCTTGGCGAGCTTTTCAGCTGGCGACAAGCTCGAATCGATACGTAAGACTTGCAATAGTTGATCAAATTGGTCTTGGGCCTCGTCAAAGCTCTTGGGCTGTAAGCCTGGCCCATTCGATAGCATCAATGCCCTCTTGACAATCGTCTTGTGCTCGGCCAGTCCGAGATCGTACGACAGCTGGTGAAAAACTGAATGGGAACCCGCGGAATACCCACCTAGGGAGATGTTGCTCGCATCGCCGCCAAAGTAGCTAATGTTTTCGTGCGTCCACTCAAGTGCCGCGCGCTGGTCCCAAAAGCCGAGATTGACATGGAAATCTCGACACGAATCGACGAGTTGCTTGCTGGCAAGGAAGCCAAACACGTTGAGACGATATGCAGGAGCGACGACGACGCATTTAGTGGGGGATTCGCTCAATAGTGCGCGGAGGTCGCTGCCGTTTGGGCTACCCCATTGCAGGAACCCGCCATCTACCAGAGTCAGTCATCAGGGCTGCTTGCTACGAGGCCACTTGTTCGGCCGGAGTTGAGCGGTCACAGTTGGCGCGAAACGACGGTGGCAGACACTAACAGCCGAGTTGGGCCAGGACGAGCTTGACTTACGGATCCAGAATAGCACCGGCCAGCCTAGCAAGCCCGAGTCAGCACGTCAAAGTGGCTTGATGTCGGTTATAGGGGACTTGGTTCACCTTGGGCTGGTGCGTCCCCAGCGGGAACCCAAATGTTGGATTGTAAGCAATCTTCGTCCCACGAGTCTTGATCCAGCGTCTCGGCACTCGACCCTGGCTGCGGACAGAGACCACAGCCGCGCGTGAAGCGCCCCGGATGTGCTTTACTGCCGTAGCGATGGCATGGTGGCAGTGGCTGTGGTTTCTGAAATCGAAGGGGGCCGACGGGCGGCAGGGCATAGGGGACGCCGCCAAAGTAGTGGCATAGTGGCTGGCTGTCACTGTCGAGGTGGGTGAGTCCCTCGGCAAAGCCGCGGAACGAGAGGTTGGCACGATACGGGATGGATGGCTTTTGCATGTTGATGGAAAACAAGTCATGCAACATGTCGCGGATGGGGGTGAGGTCAAAGGCCGGATGTACCTCGGCTACGCTACCGGTATGTGTGTGTGGGGGGGTTAAGTAGGCTACCTAACAGACCCTGGTGCAGATCACGGACGTGTTCGCATCTCCGTGCAAACTACCTGTGCCAACCCGCAAACCTGCTTTCCGGGTACCTGGCGACGATTCCACAATTAGAAAACAGTCACGATCCATACGCATTGGCAGCTAGAGCTCCGTATCAAGACGTCATTATTGATAAGGTTTATGTACAAAACAAAAAGAGCCATTCATCAGACCCAGTCGCTATGACGTCGCGATGAAATGCTCTTGCTATCCGCCGTCACGCTCACGTGTGTCGTCTTCGTGATGGATTGGTCCGAATCTTTTCGTTCCCGAATCACGTCCTCGTCTGGCAGGATGCCGAGCTCGCTATCATCGTCTTCAACGTCATCCTCTCGTCGTCTGGACTTGTCGTTGAGCTTGGATTTGGATTGGGGGAGCTCGTAGCTTTCAACGGATCCCTTTGGTGTGCGCGAGGCTCCTGTAAGGCTCACGGGCAGGACCTGCTTGAGGAGATTCTCAAACGTCTTGCGCAGAGGCGGCAACGAGGCTGTAAAGGCGCCAACAAAGACCTCGGAAATGGCAAAGATGCTGAGGTTGACGGAATCATAGGTGGGGTCTTTGGACACATTCAGCGACTTCATCTCGTAGAGCTTGAGTGCCGAAATCGTCGTCGTTCTAAACGTGTTAGTGGAGATGACTCGAGGGGCCGGGGGAAAGACATACACGAGGCCGCAGAGAAAGACTGCGCGGACACCCCAAATCGTGCGCTTTGGAAGCTGCACGCGTGCAATGTAGACGAGCGGGGCAAGTGTGTACAGCATATCCGTCAAAATGTTGGTTGCAGCTCCCGAGTATCCAGAAATGACTCTAGGTTTGGCGCCCCAGCACGAGCCAGGCTTGGTGTTGGTGACGTCCCAGTGCTTCGAGTATGGTGTGCATTCGCCGAAGAGGATGACGGTAGGAAAGATGAAATTGATGCCGAGATGAATAACGACGGACACCCAAATGATGATGCGGAAGCCTTTTGAAAAGTCGAGCATGAAGATGTAGGCGCAAACACTGAGCTTGATCAAGGCCATGCCGTACAGGTTGAGTATTTGGCCCAGCCAGAGAAAGTAGAGGTATTTTTCCAGATTCTGCGGCGTCATGATGGGATCCCAGACGTGTTTACCGCCGCCAACTTCTGCCATTTTGTAGCAACAAGCGGCACCTGCAACAGCGAGAGCCTGCATACTGTCAACAATGTACCCAAATGCCTTGCGACGTCGACTTACATATCCGGTCCATAGCAAGTGATCTGTGAGCATGAAGAAGTTCTTGTTCCTCCAATTCACCCCCAAGCGAAGACATACGAATAACGAACTGAAACAAATCAGGCATATGATGGGAAGTTTGAGTTCAAGTGAGCGGTCATCCAAGGGAAGCTTGGCTGGAGGGGCCGAAGGAGAAGCCATGGTGCAAGAGAGACGATGCGAACAGGTGTTCAGCTCAAGATACTGCAGCGTAGTTGTAGATGAGGCTGCACGGGTGGCTCGGCATCTACTGCACGGGCGGGACCCGTGGTTATATTTGCTCTGTTAATGGTATCCAGACGGGTCCATGAGAGAGCAAGGGCTGGATGCCGGAGATGTTGATCAGCCAATCTCGCAAGCACGCAACAACCTATGCATGAGGCGTTTACACTACCCGTCTAGCTCAAAGTTCGCAATCTCTAGCGTTGTACATCAGTAAACACATCTTTGACTGTACAGCGTGGTTGTTCCAAATATCTGCAGAGGATCAAGCTGAAGCAAGGCCAGCCGCGCAGGGCTGTGCACATGGCCGATTTCAATTGGTAGTCTTGTTCAGGAGTCTTTGAGTTTAGAGAGGGTCCAGATTTCTGGATCTAGATCGGGTGACCTGCCCTAACAGAATCTGGGGTCATAGTCTCCCAAACTTTTCACCTTGTAAACGATCCATAGACCTAAGCGCGCCCGTTGTAATCTTCTTGCCGTAGCTTCCAGCAAGTGATCTGTCACTTTGTCAGCTATGGCTTGGGAACCTATATGTCCATGGATGGGCTATATGTCCATGGTTCGCGCCGTTGCATTGGAGGTTGGCCTAGTCGAACAGCTAGGCCAAAAGCCATTGACCTCGAAACGGCCATGCTAGGCTGCGACTGCCGTGTAGATCTCGCTGCGTCACGGCTTGATAAGGTTGAAGGAGAAATGAGTCGATCAACGGCCCGCCTTTTGGTCGTCTTGCGTCGTTTTGTCTCGCGATCACGGCATGTCGATATGATGCAGCAGAAGCCGTAAAAATTTCAGCTTGCAAAGTCTGATGCATTACTACGTAAACAGAATAGGGTACCAAAAGGTGTTAAATGTGTCGAGAGCTATGAGACCCAGGTCGCGTCACAGAACACGAACGCGAGAACGGATCGGGCTGATCCCCGGACGCCACCTATAGGCTAGATGGCGAAATTTCTTTTGGAAACCTAATCTACTAGCACCAAAAGCCAAAATATACAAGCTAGCAAGAACCGGCATGCATGCGAGAAAAGCAGTGGCGATGCTGAGGAAGGGCATATGTTGACTTTCGTGTTCGTTTTCGCTTGACAATCTCATGTCACATCAACGCCCTCTTCCGCTGGCCCGTGATGAATTTGTCAACAACTTGCGTCTGTTTTAACTTGCTGTAAAAAATGGCACATTTATGACAAGACAGGGCCCGTCATGTCTCACGCAATCAGCGTACGTCATTCCCAGGCACGGAGCTTTTCTGGACGGGAGCCAACCAAGGATCTATACTTTTATTGCGCTACCCTGCATGCAGCACACTTTGGCCGCATTGGCAAAACTTACACCATGGAAGTTGACGAGTCTCGGCCCTCTTGGTCGACATGGGAACATGTTGCCATTTCCGGCCGACTATTAGACAATGGTTTGAACTAGGTCGTCTTTAATGGTCCATAGTGTCGACGCCATTCCCAAGGACCTGGCCAGAGTCTTGACAGCAGTTGAGCCGTAACGATCAGTTTGCAAGCGAGACATATTGGCGGCAAGCCCATCAGCTCCTCCACACGGTCAGGGGTGGTCCCTTAGGGAAAAAATCGGCCATGATATAACTAACTAACCCACCCATGACATCTAGTCTTGCGGACTGGACAAAGTGTCGGGCCCTTCGCATCTACACCATCCACCCAGTGATTTTGCATGCACCTGCCATAATGGCGTCCTTCCTCTCGGGCATATTCTATCTCTCCACTTTTGTCCCGCGTGTCATCTACGACGGGTTGAGTGGAAACAATGCCAACGAAGCCAATGTTGCCGGCCAGTCGTTTGACTACATTGTCGTCGGTGGTGGACTGAGCGGATTAACAGTCGCCAACCGCCTGAGTGAAGACTCTTCTCGTGAGTACAACCGTTGGTATTTTCTTTTCCACATCTGAACTGTGCAGGTACCGTTCTCGTGATCGAAAATGGCTACATTGTCGACGACATCACTACCCGAGTGCCCTCTTTCGCCAACAGTATCAACCAACAGCTCATGTACGACATTACATCCGAGTACGATGTCGGCACGGGTGGCACACACCCTGTTTGGGTAGGCAATGTCGTTGGTGGTGGCTCAGTAGTCAACGGCATGGCCTTTGATCGTGCATCTGCTGCCGACTACAATGCATGGGAGGCACTTGGCAACACTGGCTGGAACTACAACAACCTCTTATCATATTTCAAAAAGTCGACCACCTTTACCCCGCCCACGGCCAACAATATCAAAAACTTTGGCACTACATACGACGCCAACTACTATGGCACCAATGGACCCATTCAAGCTTCCTTCCCCAACTTCGAGTACGAAGATACAAAGACCATTTGGGCGGCATTCAAGGCTCAGGGTGTACCATTGCCCAAGGAACATGCGGCCGGAAAGGCCGTCGGCGCCTTTTGGATACCTACTGCCCTATGGCCCAAGACACAAACACGATCTCACGCAAAGAATGGCTACTACGATCCCATCAAGACTCGCCCAAACCTGGTTCTCATTACTGGCACGACTGTGAATGAGATTTTGTTCACCACTGGCCTCTTGACTGGATACACTGCCAATGGTGTCCAGTACAAGTCAAGGACAGATGGGTCCATCAACAAGGTGTATGCCAAGCGCGAAGTCATCATGGCTGCCGGTGCCGTTTTTACGCCTCAAATTCTGCAACTCAGCGGCATTGGTCCCAGAAATGTCCTCAACGCTGCAGGCATAGACGTCAAAAAGGACATGCCCGCCGTTGGTGCCAACATGCAAGACCATCCCAATGCCAACATGTATTATGACCTCAAGGACCTTTCCTTTCCAAATCCCTTTAGCGGTCAAGATCCAAGCTACAATGTCACAGCATGGTCAGAGTACGATGACAACGACTCGGGCCCTCTCACCCAAGCCCATGGTAGCAGCCTGGCGTTTTTGAGCTTGCAATCCGTCACGGAGAAATGGAAAGCGATTGTATCGACTGCCAAGGCGCAAAACGTCCGCGCCTACCTCCCCTCAGTCTACGACGACTTTGCCCTTCTCCGCGGCTTCAGCAAACAACGCGACATTATTGCCAACCTGCACGCCAGCCCTGATGCTGCTGTGGGAGAGTTCCCCATGGTCCCCTTTGGCCTAGCCATTAGCTGCCTGCAACGCCCCCTCTCTCGCGGCACCATTACCATTGACCCTCAAAACAAGTACGGAAACCCCAAGGTCCAATTCAATGCGCTTCAAAACCCCGTTGACCGACAAATCCTCGTGGAAATGGTAAAGTGGACTCGTAAACACTGGACACTGACCCAACTCAAAAAGTTTGACCCAGTCGAGATTACGCCTGGCACCCAAGCGCAAAGCGATGATGAGATTTTGAACACGCTCATGCAGCAAAAGGCGCTACAGGCGTCGTTTGCGCACATGTCGGGTAGCTGTTCCATGATGCCCGAGAGTTATGGTGGCTGTGTGGGCAACGACTTGGCCGTCTATGGCATCGGAAGTTTGAGCATCGTCGACGCGAGCATTATTCCCTTGATCCCTGCCACCCATTTGCAATCTACCATGTATGCTGTTGCAGAAAAGGCGGCAGATCTCATAAAGGTGAGGAACAGTGTCGATATTCTCAACCCCCTGTCCTGGGGCAATGTCTTTCGCATGAAACGATACCGACCTTTTTAGGGTTTTTTTTTTTCCTTTCTCTCTTTTACTTTGTATCTAGCAACTTGAGGGCTTCTCGCACGACTCTCCCCCCCTCCCTTTCTTTTGTATATATGATATCCCTTCCTTTTGAATACCATCTTCTTCTGTTTTTCATACAAGAAAGAAAAAACTTGACTACGTCGTCCCTGTCCGTCCTTTTGCTGCTGCAAATCATCTTGCATCTTCACTACCCGGTGGCTTCCCGTCAAAGTATTCACACAGCGGCATCCTATAATAGTCTCCCTCTACAGACTGCCAAAAGTCCGAGTTGGGGACATAGCAAAAGTCCGTTGTCAAGCTCCACCACACCAGATCCTGATCATCGCGTGAAATGCATTGCACGTAGACTTCCTGGTCAAACTCGTACGTCTTTTCCACCTCGCACGTCGTGTTTGCGCATGAGCGGCAATACGAGTATTCTTCGCCAACGGTAACGTTGACAAGGTAATTTGCAAAAAACGGGCCAGGAACAGGTTCGGGCTCGCGCTTGTTGACGGCGCTGGTTCCGTTTTCGTTGTTGTGCCATAGGTCTTCGAGAAAGGGGACGGGGCCGCAGTTGTCGAGGCGGGCTAGGTTGGGCGGTTCGTAGAGGTTCTTGCGAGCTACGTAGCAATTGTTGCTGGTCTTGAGCCAGTACCTGCATTGGGTCAGCTGGAGTTGTTGTTTTTGGTGAAGGAAGGGGGGGGGGGGGGTTAACTTACGGATCATCGATGATGACTTGGCCGTCGGGGTACCAGCATGTTAGCTCAAGGTCGACGTCTTCCTTTAGGTATGAAATCGTGTCGCAGCTGAGCGTGGGGCATATGCGACATTCGGTCTTGTACTTTGTGGTTGCATCGGCAATGGTCAAGTGCTGGACTTCAGACGCGGCGCCACAGTATGCGAGATCGGTTGTGTCTAGTCTTGTCAGTCACTGCTTTGGCTTTTGTAGTTGGCATCTTACAGTCTCCAGGGTACTCGACGACATCGTATTGTGTGACGTAGCACCCGGCTTTGCTCTTGAGCCACAAGTTATCGCCCATGATCTTCGTGCCGTGCGTCCAGCATGTTGCATTAAAGGTTTCTTCATAGTCGTAGTAGAGCTGGTTGGGACATAGCGACCGTGGGCACGTTTTGCATTCGGTTCGGTACTCTGCTTCCCTGGGAATATACGGCTTGATGGCGCCATGTGCTGTTGCTAGTAAAATGGCCAATAGCGATAGTCGATGCATGATGAAGGCTATAGCAGGGTACGATATTGAACAGCAAGCAGGGTGCGACAGCTTAAATACTCTTTTTTCAACCACTGCATCTGCAATCTATGACGGAGGATTTTTCGTCTTATTGGATCCCACCCGAGATTATATGAAGAATGTATTGGAATGTGGTCAGCTTGCTGCAGGTGAGATGATGTGGATGAGGAGAAATTGAGTGCACTGCGCAAAATTTATTTCTCCCAGCGTCTACGCAACACTACCAATGTTCCACAGTTGAGCAGCAGCACATGATGAGTCGAAATTTGGTAGTCATGTTATGCTTGTGTTAACCAAGGTTGAGATTCAGTTGAAGCCAAGGCTTACGTTTCGACACCTAATGCAGGTGAGATGCACCAAGATAAGTGTGACCTGCCATATTGAGAAGTATGAGCTTCCGGTACTCGTATTCGAGAGTGGGAATCACAATTACAGCGAAAGAATACTGTTGGTGTATCCCAACAGCTGCAAACAGGTTTATATTTAAAAGAGGGGTTGGACGCCCTATGCCCCTGCATGGTCAGCGCCATAGATTGCAGCAAAGGCTCAAGGTGGGGCCATTGCAGTACGCTACAAGGCTGGCATCAAGTCATTGTGCAAAACGATCAAACCAGAGAGACAGAGAAAAGATCAATCGAAAAAGACGAAACCAACAATGTTGACACGGGTATGAGCCGTTTGGGGGGCTGAAATGGCGTTGGCACGGGCCCACTCCAGCTGCAACCGAGCCGCTCCACAACCCGTCTCTCTCACAACCTCGTTGCATCATCACACAACAGTCATTCATCACACCGGGTAAGGTAGTACGGTTGCAAAAGACCAAGGATGGTTTGGATCGACACATGTTTGATCCCGACGCTCCCTCCTAACCGATGACCTCGCCCCCACCATGACCATGCTCTCATCAGAGGCACTAAAGCGAAGCTCGCTCAAAAAAACCTTTGCATCGTCCTTGGGACTACAGAAATTCAAGCGCTACCATAGCGCGCCTATAAGCACCACTACACCATCCGAGCCTGAAACTGAAACCTCGACGACGTCGCTGCCCCGACTGCAATACAGCCCTCTGGACCCGGCCAAGAAGAGTGTGCGACTCTTGGAAGTTATCCCAGCACCAGAATATGAGCCGCTCAAGGCAAACCTAGTCGTGTGTGACCTGGATGACAAGCCCTCGTATATTGCGCTATCGTACACGTGGGATAAGGATGGCGTGGAAAAACACGTGCAAATAGATGGAACAAGCTTTGCCGTGGGCGCGAGCCTATGGAACTTTTTACAACAGTATCGGAAAAAGGATTTTCTAAAGACGTGCTGCGAAGAAGAACCACAACGGAGTGTATCGTTGTGGATCGACGCCATTTGTATCGACCAAAGCAACATTCCCGAACGCAACCACCAAGTATCACTCATGCGCGACGTCTATACTGGAGCGCAATCCGTCATCGTTTGGCTCGGGCTTGCGCAGAAGAATGAAGAACTGGCCTTTTTGCTGGCTCGGTACCCAGACCTAAGACGCGTAAAAGAGTTTTATACTGCGCTAGCCGACGTGTTAAACAAGCCATATTGGAGTCGGGTATGGGTCGTACAGGAGTTTGTCCTCGCTCAATCCGTTGATATCTGGTGCGGCGACTTTGCAGTGGATGCTGCAACAGTCGAAGGCATTTGGCGAAATGGCCTCACCTCGACGCCCATTGCGTCACCAACTGGTTTGATTTATACGAGCCGTGGCTATCTGCTGTTCAAGTATCGCCGAGATTTCAAACACACCAAACACTACCGGAGAGACATCCTGGGGCGGCGGAATAGCAAGACGGTGAAGGCAACGTTTCGACTACGCGATCTTTTGCAGGCGTTTGCATCATCGCAAAGCTCAGAATCGTTTGACAAAATATACGGCTTCTTGGGGGTTGCGTCCCAAGGCCGTGGAGAACGTATTCAGCCCGATTACAACAAGGCGCCCGAAGAGTTACTCGTCGATGTGCTTCAGAATCAGTTCCACGGGGTCGAGTCCAAGAGGAGCGACAAGGACGACTACCAGTTCTTGGCTTTTCTCATGCAAGCTCTCAATGTATCCCGCGAAAAGCTAGCACAACACGTCCTGTCACTTGCTCCTGATGCACAACCTCACATCTACGTTCTCGTTGCTACGCCATGCGTCGTGCCTTGCGTATCCTTTATTAGTACCATTACCCAAGTGGGCGAGTTTCTGGATTACGACGAGGCCTTTCACCCCAGCACGTGGAAAAGTACCTGGTCTCGGTCGAAAATGCACCCTCCAGGTATTTCATCTCAAGACATTTACGAGCTGGGTGCGCATATCCTGTCTGAACAAAAAGATGTGGTGCTGGGTTTCGCGGACCCCCATGTGCCCTCTGGTAATCCTGGGCCTACTGAAAAGATTCGCCGGCAAATGATTGAAGAGTCGGCCGACTTGATAATTTCCAGTCTTGTACAAGCTCCTGCGGAAAAGAACCGCGCTGCCAATAACAACACTTCCAATGGCAGCATAGTCATGCGCGATATTTTTATCCGAAGCATAACACTCGACGCTGCAAACATGTATCAGGACGCTCGAAGCAGGCTGGCTCGGAGAAACACTGACCAACGGCATACGCGATACACGTCGTTTGTGGGCACAAACGGCATCGCTGGCCTGGCATGCGGAGGCGGGCCTGGATCGTATGAGATTGGGCCTGGAGACCGCATTTGCATCTTTTCCGGCATCACCGATTCAAACAATGCGTTTATCGCGCGTCTGGATCCAACCAGTGGGAAATGGCTCATCTCGGGCTTTGCCATCATACTCCTGCCCGAGGCCACCAAGACTGCTGGATCAGACGATGCGGAGCTCTGCTTTCACTGCCATTTGAGCGACTTGATGGAGTTGCAGCGTTGCGAGCTCTTGGGGCCAACACAAATGGGGGTTTTGCTGGAACAGACGCTAAGAAGAGAGACAGAAGGCAAGGTCCACCATTGTTGCCAAGGGACTGGAGAATGCGATATACTCGAGTTTGGGCTGTAGCGTCTCTGCTGCAGTCGAGTTGTACGACTCTTGTTACATCTTGCGTTGACTCCCGATACCCACACAATGCCATCTAAACGTTTGTTTTGTCGAGAGAAATTCCTACACAATCTCTCCTCACCCACACTCGACCTTTTCCACCTACTGCGTCTTCTTCGCCCTTGCACCGCCACCCATACCCATGCCGTGTACATAGACCAACGTACCCCCTAGCGACGCCGCAAACACGGTCGCCGGCATTGCCAAGACACTAGAAACCAGCACGTTCATCTCACTCGGCACAAACCCGGGGTTCGCCCTGCGAGTATACCAATTGTACGCCGCGCCCGCAATCGTCATGTAATTAATGGCAGCATGCGCGACGGCAATCTGTGCTTTTTTTGTATTGAACCCGTCGCGTTTGATGAGCGGCAGCATTTGCGGGATCCCTGTTGCGACGGCGGGGACGGAGAAGAGGAGCGTGAGGACGGTGGTGTAGTAGGAGAGGGTGGGGAACAAGGAGGGGCTGAGGACAATGTCGAGGGTTTTGACTGGAGACGTGAGTTAGTATACTGTCTAGCAGGAGGGGGGTAAGGCAGGGTGACTTGCAGGCAGAAGCTACCATGCCAGCCGTGGGACCGTATTGCGAGAGAAAGTAGACGCCATCGAGAGCGGCGGTGGCGAGGGCGGCGGTAATGGGAAAGTGCACAGTGGCTGGGTGAGTTGGTTTGCCCATTGTGAATGCAATCAGTTGCTCTCACGAGAGCAGGGAATTGTCGTTGTAATAAACGTCAAAGTTGCAGACGTCTTTGTCTGACATTGCGGCTAGTTGTAGCTCGTGTAATCGCAGCCCATGGTGGAGAGCCGAGTGGCTCGTTCCGTGACATGACGGCAAACGACAAGGTCCGGATCGCGCTTTGGCGTCATGGATCCGGGAACATGGATCCGGGAATACGAGCGGCGGTTCCGATACGCGACCGACGCGACATGAGAGGGTGCTGGGTCAACGGTTTCATTATGCTGTGATTGGCTGTTTGGGTGGCGGGGGCCGTCTCGGAACTTCACAACGACGCGGACTGCAACACACTTTGTATGTTTTATGTTCCTTCTTTAGTGGGCACTTTCTAGCAAGGTTAGCTATGTATGGTTTGTTCTAGGCCTTCGTATCGAGTTGTATGAGTGATAGCGATGCTTGGCAATCGATTTCCACCACGTGGTATTGTTGTAACAGCAATTTTCAAACAGAGTAGTCAAGGTGCTATTCTAGCATCCTATGTTAAACAAGCCGCATTGGTCACCCAGTGGAGCGTACGCCGGAAGGCTGGGCCTTTGTAGATTGGGTCGTGTTGCTGTGCATTCTAATCGTGTCTTGGCAATGGGGCCACTGATCCACTAAGCACCGCCCGTAGTTTATGCGCACCAATCAGAGCAGCGCGTATACGCATACGCATACGCTTCATGCACAACGGAGTACTAACCATTCTAGAATCACCCTAGAAGAGGCAGTGTCAAGTGGGAAAAAAGTCACATTTATAGGGCAAAGGAAGCGTTAACTCTACATCGTTGTCTCTGCTTTTCCCTGCTACCTTGCATATACATTCGCTCTACATATTCATCGTTCCTTGTCTACTCCCCGTTCCTTGTCCATCCATTGCCAAACGGCCCGAGAATATACAAAGTCGCAAAAATGGCGGGAGAAACGCTCGATTTCAAGCTCTATCGCTATGATCCGTCAATGGCAGCGGCTGCCATTTTTGTTATTCTGTTCTTCCTCGCCACACTCGTACATCTTTACCAGATGATGCGTACTCGGACATGGATCTTCATCCCGTTCGTTCTTGGCGGTGCTTGTAAGCTTTCCTCCACACAAAAAAAAACACATTGTACGACGCATCAGACTAACATATTGCAAAGTCGAGGTTATAGGATATATAGGCGTACGTACACAAGCGTTTCGAAAAAAGCGAATCCAATGGCCAAAAGCTAATCCGCAACCGTGTAGAGAGCCATTTCCGCAAAAGAGACGCCAAATTGGTCCGTCGCCGTTTACTCTTTGCAAACGATTCTTCTGCTGGTCGCACCCGCCCTTTATGCAGCGAGTATCTACATGATGCTTGGTCGCATCATCTTGGTCACCGACGGTGAACACCACTCGCTCATCCCCAAAAAGTGGCTTACCAAGACTTTTGTTGTTGGAGACGTGATTTCCTTTTTGATGCAGGGAGGAGGTAAGCGTCATCCATATCTTGTTCTACTGCAAAAAATACATTGGCCTCAGTAACTAACACATTCATGCAGGAGGTGGTATCATGGCAAGCGGAACAATCGCCGCCGTACACCTGGGAGAAAAGATCATCATTGGCGGTCTTATAGTCCAACTCCTCTTTTTCGGCTTCTTCATCATCACCGGCGTCATGTTTCACGTCCGCATGCTGCGCGAGCCGACCTCGAAAACCTACTCTGATTCGATCCCGTGGAAGAGACAGCTCAACACGCTTTACGGAGCCAGTCTGCTCATTCTCGTCCGATGCCTCTTTCGCCTCATCGAGTATGCGCAGGGCAACGACGGATATCTCATCTCGCACGAGGCATTCTTGTATATTTTCGATGCTGTCCTCATGTTCGCCACAATGGTTTTGATGGCGTGGATCCACCCGAGTGAGATCACCTCGCTGCTGCACAACGGCAGGGGCAAGGCGGTACGCAGAGTGGTTTCAGTTTACTCTTTGCGTTGATTCAAGTACATATGGGGGGGCTTTCGAGGGGAAAAGTGATTGGGGAGACTGGGGGAGGCGTCATGAAAAGAGCATAAGAACCGTCACCAAAACCCGATTCTGAATGCATGGAAAAAATTAGATCAAAAACAGTAATCCTTCGTGTATAGTTATCTGGTATATAATACACAAAACAAATTTCAAACATCATTAAACAACTCTCTGGGCCAAGCTTCCAATGTACAACTTAATGTCGCAATCATCAGCTCAACAGCTCGTCGCAAAACAAAACAGATGATACACAAAATCAAACACTTGCGCAGCGGAGCTGTAAGCCTTGGAAATTTCCCGAAGCGTTCCCTGTGTCCACTTTTCTATTTTTTTTTCCATCCCTTAAACTTTATTATAATCCGTAGTTAGCACCCCCCAATACCCTACCCATTATTGCTGGTACAAGATGGCAATTTTCGGATGCCTACATTGCTATCAATACAGTCTGCCTAGTAGAACGTTTCTCCGAAGTGCGACTTGGCCAATCACCCGGCCCAAGGATTACCCTATCGTATAGGCCAATCACCTGGCATACATTACAGACATGGATTAACTATGAATCTTGCTGGGCAAAAATACCACCATCTTTCTCAGCAGCACGCTTGGCCATCTCCATTGGCCACTTTGTTTCCACTGCCCAATCGGGGCCCGCCGCGCGGACGGATATCGCCAAGTGCTGGATGAGGCTGGCTCCGGTTCGCTGACCCCACCAACGATGGCGTGTATGTAGCAAGAGTACACCATAGTACATATAGATGAGTTGCGTCATGACATCACCGTGTTTGAAGAGGTTCATGAGCTTCTCACAGTTCTCCGATGGCTGGAGCGAAGCAGGCCAGCCCATGATGCGTCCGAGGTGGCTCGATACCGTGGTAAACGCAAAAGCCACCTCGAGGCTGTGGATACTGGAGAGATAGACTGAATGGCGGTTCCCGTTAATGGATTCGGATGCCAAGAGAGTATTGGATCGTTGACGGAGTCTTTCTAGGGCAGCCTCCGTCTCGTCGTCGGGCCGGATGTTCGTCGGGACGTCTCGGTAGAATGAACCAAGCTTTCCTGATCGGTATATTGAAGAGGTGCTGTTGTGTATGAGACCTATGCCGCGAATAAGCTCCAGCATGGTCATGATTCCTTCAGTGTGTGATGAAGGTGCCGAGTCTGAACTCGTGTTTGGGAAGGCAATCGCCATGAGGTTGACAAGAACAGAATAAGCGAAGAGCGCAGTACAGTTTTCTTCGTTGATGTTTCCAAGGTGCCTGTTGTAAACTTGCAAGGACGAGTTTTGGTATCGTATGGCGACTTGGGTGTAGTGTGAACGCGAATTCGGGTTCTCGTAGGCAAAATGGAGCGCGGCCATTGCTAGGAGCCCGTCCATGAGAAAGTGGTGCTGTACAGCCTCTTCTGGAATCGTCTCTCTCCAAGCCACAAGATCGTCGCCATCATGTGCCAGGGTTTGGCTTGTTTTGTTCATATAGCACACCATCAGCTGTAGCTCTTGTTGTCTCGAAATCCCAAATTCCGAGAGAAGGTTAAGATCTTGCGCATAGGATGTTGTCGAGAACTGTTGCGACTCTACTTCTGATACAGAGTGAGGTGATTTGGCGTCATCGGAGCTTGTAGCTCTAGCTAGCATCCCAGGACTTGGTCTAGGAGATATTCCATATTCACAAGTTATATTTCGCACGATGCAGTTGTGGCACGTGGGCACTTCTTCACCGCACTAGAGTCGATGTCGGTAAGCATGATGACGTTATCCACGGTGGCAAGCTCTCCGATTTACCTTGATATGTCTCCTCTTGCAAGGTGCGCAGCCAAAACGTGACTTGGTGTGGGGTTTGCGGAGTGGCATGACCAGTACCGGTACTTGATGTACGGCCGTGATAGCTTGGTGAGGCTTGATTATCCCCTGTAATGGCTAAATCGAATAGATCCGAGAGCGGGTGTGAAATGTCGGAACATATGCGCAAAGTCATTCGCGCATGAGGCAGTTTGGCAAGTTCACAGCCGCGATCCTTTGCAAAGTAATATGCCGGTCGCTGCCGAGGCAGACGGGCCGACCGGGCGGCACGCCTAATAGCTTGGTGCAGCATTGAACCTTCAACACCAACCACATGATCGCGACCAAGAGGCTGCTTCCTGCTTACCATATTCGAAGCCTAGAACAAAATGCTTGATTCGCGGATTGCGAACAAATGCGGTGTTGAGAGCCTGACGCGCATGGCGGCCCAACAACGTCGTACGTGGCTACCGGGAAGCCCTCCTCCCCCCCCCAATCCTTCCGGCCCTCTACAAACTGCCATGTAATCTCTTGATGTTTTTACATGCGCTGAAATTTTTCGAGTTCAAATCACTATAAGCTACTAAATAACACGATACGTGAGGTTACCTTGAAATCTAGAGTACTGGTGCCTTAATCTATGGGCTCGTTCATGATGATTCGGTAGGTAGACCCGGAATTTCCGGCCCCCACTTTTTTAACTCTCTTTCACCGTCCCATCCCCTCCACTCGCCTCTTTTCCCGGCGCGCAAAAGTGATCTGAGGCCTTGTTTTGTTTTGCGACGAGCTGTTGAGCTGATATCGCGACATTGAATTGTACATTGTAAGGTTGACCCAGAGGGTTATTTGATGACGTTGAAATTGCTGAATGTCAGTCTTTCGCCATTTCTAAAATCTCGAAACGACTCTCCCTGCTCCCTGACCTCTTTCACGATGGCGTCAGAGTACCAGTACAAACCATTGGCCATGGATCAGAGGCAGATTCGTCTGGTTCAGTTACTACCTGGCAAAACGCACCCCATTTCCATCAAGCTACTTGTCTGCGACTTAACAGCAGTAGCATTCGATGCGCTCTCATATGTATGGGGTGACATGACCCGTAAAATACCTCTCGAATGCGAAGGCTCCATCATTTGGGTCGGTAACAACTTGGCTTCTTACTTGCAATCGCTACTTGAGTATCCAAACATTCGGCCCCTGTGGATAGACGCCATCTCTATCCATCAAAATAACGCCTCTGAATGGAACTATAGCATGCCGCTAATGCCGCTAATTTTTCAAACGGCGCGCCGCACGCTTTGTTGGACTGGGAGTGAGCTTACTTGCGCTCTGCGAGAATTCACGTCTGCGACACTTGAAGTAGGTGGTTATCAGGCAAAACTGGCCGAATACTTTTCAGGTGTCGATGTGCTCCTCTCAACGTACAAGATCGTGGAAGACGACTTGGAAGTGTTTGGGAAAGCAGCGGAAAAGATCGATACCAATACCTGGCGCAAGGTAGATGCATTTCTGGATACAGCTTATTTTAAGAGGTATGCATAGCATCTGTTCCGAGAACTAGACTAATACAATCCACACCAGGATCTGGATAGCACTAGATATTATATGTTCGCGAAATCCTATTATATTCGATGGCATAGAAAGTATACCCTGGAGTCAACTATCAAAAGCTCTGCTCGCTTGGCTATTCCTCAGTCCTCAGTCGCGGCTTCGATCTCCGGCTGCCATGTTTGTGCTCAAGTGTGAGTGCATGCGGCGTAGGTACCTCGGATTACACGATATGCATATCACAGTGCCAGATCTTCTATTGGCAGCAAAGAGCCTCCCAGCTAGTTGCACATATAAACAGGATTACGTAATGTGGGTTTACGCGATGGCCAATCACGCATCTCTCAACAAAGTGCCTGTGATTAATTTTAGTATGGGTACGGAAATCATGTACACTCAAGCTTCTCAACAACTCAACATTCTCTCCGGACAGCCGCTGAGTCTTTCCCTAACGGACGACATTCGCTCAGATCAGCCATCCTGGAGTACGAATTGGGAAACTCGTATAAAACGATTCTTGTTCAATCAATCCGCGAGTAGCTTCTCTGCATCAAAGCAACCAGATTCTGATCACCCTTTCACGGAAATCACACGCCCCTTGGACTCCACAGAACCTCTTCATCTGAAATATACGGGCCTTGTAGTTGACGTGATCCGAAAACTGAGTGACTACCTTCCTCCACGGCGTCACTGCGACCACTATAATTTGAGCGATAACTGCTTCTTCTTTGTCAACTGGTACGAGTTTGCAAAAGATTGTTCGCACCTCACCGAAGATACAATTTTACTTGACTATGCCGACACTATCCAAGCCAGAGGTTGCGGACACTTGTGGGAAAATTTGGCAATTCCATCTCAAGACCGGATTCAAAAAGCACGAGCCTTTTTGAATTTCCTCACCGATGAAGACGCCGAGGGATTCGATGCTACACACTCCGTTCGACTGTTCCACGCCGCCTGTTTTCCTTCTCATGACAGAAGATTTGCAGTCACCAAGAACGGCCGGTTTTGCCTCGTACCCAAAGCTACCCAATGCGGAGATCTCGTTTGCATCCCTCGCAATAGTCGAGTACCATATATATTTCGACCACTTACAGAGGGCTATGAGAACATTGGAGAGACGTATGTTCATGGAATAATGCACGGAGAGACAAGTGAAACCGAGGGTTTGGAAGAGACAGAATTCCTTTTGTATTGAACATGTAATTACTCAGACACAATGATGAGATGGTGGGGGGTTTCTTTTCCTCAATTTCCCACCGCAGGCCCTCCAAGCCTTGCCTTCCGTATGCCCAATTTCAAGGCAAGCCGTTTCAATGGCGATCTTCGTCCTTGATTTGCCTCTGCCTCCAATGTAAAAGCCGTCTTAGATGGTTCTGAAAGCACGATTTTTGGCTTTTCCATATCATCGGATTCAGAGTTGGCAGCCGCCTGGGTGACCTTGATTGATGGCTGCATGGTACCCTCTATTCCATACTCTGACACGATATCGACAAGCTCTGCACTGAGAATACCAATCTCTACGTCCTCTTTCTGCAGCTGTTGGATTGCGTCGGCATGGTAAACATATGTTTCATACAGTGCTGAGATATGATCACTATATTCTTTTTCATGAGGCGCGGTCTTGATCTGAGAATACAGGGCTTTGCAGATAGCCTCATCTGGATTGAAACCAGGTGCTGCCCACTGTCTAATGTCTGTCGTCGGTAAGAGCAAATAGTCTCGAACCGTTCTGTGCAGAAAGTCCACTGTGTATTCGAAAAGGATTGCCGACGGCAGTGAATCTTGCTCTTCGACCGCTCGATGGTGTCGAGCTTCCAGGAGCCCTTTACAGCTTGCAACCAAGCGTTTATTTGCATCTTTGTGTCTTTTGATTGTCTGTTGCATTTTCAGTGGCAGACGCTGCTTTGGTAAGTCTTCGCCCAAGAACCAGTATGCCATTAGTGGAAGATTTTCCTTTGCCTCCAGCGCCACTAGAAACATGTGAGAAGCCTGGTCACGGTAGGAAGTTTTCACATCTCGAAAGATTATGCGTTCAAACAGCTCCTCCAGGTTTGTGGGCAGCTCTCGGAGACGCCGTTGTAGACGAGCAATGCTGTCTGCTTCGCAAAGACCATCCTGGAGGGAACTGACAACGAGTACGACCCACAAGAAAACCCCGTTGGCGGAGGCAACAATCTCTTCGATTAGCGCCTTTCCGAGCGTCTCTTTATCCTCTAGCTCTTGATAATTGTCGTCGTTTGCGAACACGTCCTCAATGTATGCGTTGATGTCTTGATAGTTGAAATCTTGCATGTACAGCTTGTTTGTACGGTTTTTGCCAAAGGCATCTTCAAACTCGTTCCACTGCCGACTTGAAACACACATCTTGACATTTTCAAGATCTCTCAAACCCCGTACTAACTGGATTACGTCTCGCGAATCTCCCGCATATTCGTCTAGGCCATCGATGAAAAGACACAGGCGCTTTTCAGACTGCGTCAAAAGTTTACACGTGCACTTTAGCGCATCCATCAAATCCGGAACGCTACGCGGCATCTCCATTTCTATTGATATGTCTGTACTCCCAGCATACTCGGTATCGGTGGGGTTGTAACACCGCCAGACGCTAGGAAAAACTAGACGTATGTAGTCTGGACATTGTCGAAGAATTTGGTAGAGTAAAGACCGTAGAAGGCCCTCTTGGGATTTCTGAAGATCATTCTTGCCCGCATTCCAGAAGAAGTATTCCGCCGTAATCACTTCGTGGGATGCAGCCCAACGTGTAAGATACTCCTTTGTCTTCTGATGATGACAAAGAAACTTCATAAGCGTAGACTTTCCTGAGCCGGGCCGACCAGATATCCAGTACAAATTGTTTTCCGACTGTAACCACTGTACAAAGGTCGATGATTCACTGACAGGGCGCTGTCCTTCTGAGCCAGCATCTCCGAACAACCAGGACAAGGTATTGCGATGAGCTGGCGATATCAATCGATAGCGATCTTCTAAGCGAATGAACCGTAATCTGTATAGAATCTGCTGCTCTGCAGAATAGTGCAGACCGTCTGATGCGACCTTGCTGATATAATCAGCCAAGTTTTCCTCACCAGGCTTCTTTTGAATGCTTTCCAGTGCCTGATCGAAATGTGTCCTTAGCATCTTAATATCCACTGTTCGTGAAATCTCGAGTTGACGATTATTCTCAAGCAATTGATCAAGGCGAGAATAAATACCAAGGCTCCTCTCATCTGCCAGACGGACGTTGACTGCTTGTCCAATACGATCCAGTCTTCCACGTAAAGCTTCGATCTTGTCATCATGCCATTGGGTCTTCAATGCCTGGAGAAAGCTACTCCACTTGTTTCGCTCGCTATCCAGTTTGAGTGTGTCCAGGATTCCAAGTAGTTCATCGGCTATCTCTTTGCACTTGATTGCCAATGCCTCGAAAGAATCTTTGTCGTTACCCCCCAAAGTATTCTTGAGACTTGCCTGTTGGATGAGACGGTCTGCTCGAGAGCGCACTTCTTTTGAGATGAGTTCCAGTTCAATGTAATCATTCTTTGCGCCTGAGTCGAATATCTCACGGCCAGTAGACACCAAGTGCTTTGCAATTTGGACAAACTGTAGCACGTTTGCAGCAAGGCCAATGGCGGCAAGTGACTCCATCTTGCGATTGTGCGCAGGGTAGTACCTTGCGCAGAGTAACTTTTTTTAATAGGTGTTCCAAAGGGGCATCAGACCAGATGAGCTGGACATGTCAGCCATGCTGCATGCCTACTCAGTCACCAGCAGTTGGAAGTGAGGGGCTTAGACGCCAAGTACATTGGGCCCCCCGCCCTCTGTTGGACCGCTGCACCTTGGCTTCTTATCACAAGGATCCATCCAGTCAAATTCGCTGACTTGCATTTTGAAATTGCTAAGCGAGTCAAAGGTTTGAAGTGTTTCAGGCCTAAGCGAAAAGTGGTTGGCTATAGCTCGGTATGTTGGTGCAGCTTAGCGCCGACGGATTTACCGGTGAGCCCTTTTGATGCGATGATGCACGGAGGGTCAAGAAACTCGGAAAAGACATACAATATTCGGATGGCGCGGCGTGTCTGCCTGATGCAGAAATTCTTCTAACTAGATTACAGTGTAGGAAAGGAATATCTACCTACTAAGCCCCTAGAAACCCAAAAAGGGTAAGAGAGGAACGCTAAGAATTGGAGACAAATATGGAACGGAAGGGGGGGCGGGAATGAGAGATCTTGACGGGTCTTGCAACCTAACCTTAAATAGGCACGGCCTCTAAACACGTTGCGGCATGTCTATAGGGACCAAGGTACCACTTTTCTCTCCAGTGGTCTAGGGATTTCAACGGTACCGCACATCTGAATAGAGAGGCAGCCAGCCTACCGGTATCACTCCATGCGCAAAAGCCAAGGCCAAAAAAACTCCCCGAGCACAAGATATTCGGACGCCGAACAGTAGCTGGACCCATTGATTCTCGGAGTTTCGGCATCGTTACGGACCAAGGTTATAAAACGGCGGAAACTAATTCCAGTCGCAAAATAACGACACTACGTCTATGTACAGTAAGCTTGCCGAGTAATTACGCGAAATTTGACAACACGCCTCCCTTTTATGCCGCTATGGTGCTCCACCTGCACCCTAAGCACGGGTAGTCTGGAACGGGCCGAATACCTTTACAGTATTACTGCCCGCGGTGACGTCGACCATTCCGGTCGCTCTACTTGATTCAAGATGCCATCAATATATCTTTGCTTACAAGTTCCTTCCCATCACTTCCCGTACGTTTATTATGCGACTCAAATATGTCACCTTCATCTGCAGTTTTGAATGAATGCCAAAAATAGTCGGATGGCCCGTTCAGATCCGCTAGGACGTAAATAGCGCATCAAATAAACCGCTCTTCGATTGACTTGCCATCTTTGCCCTCGGCTGATAGTCCGACTTCAAGTGTGGCCCTGCTGGGTGTGATGATGATACTAAACAAACTCGTCAAGCAAACTCTTGGTGTCGATTCAAACGTTTTCCGTGCCAATGTCCATAAAAGGGGCCTTGGCTTCGAGGAGTTACATTTTATGAACGAGTAAGGGGAGAGCTGCTCGACGACGTCTCCAACAATGACGATATGGCCGTCTTTTCCCAGAGCAATCCCTTGGCTGGGTGTCTTGATATCTCCACCTTCGTATTCGTCAAGCCTGTGATATCGAAGTCTATCTCTTGGAGAGACATTGTGGATGCTGCTTCCGCCGCAAGTCAGTAACCAATCAAAGGTCTAAGCTCAACGCCCGAAATCTCCACAAAACGCGGATCGTCGGTATAACGTCAAACACGGGCCAAGGTAGCCGAGCTGATGCTCTACTCGGTGCCGCAGCCATGTTCCTTGTAGCCATGGCGGGTGTTTTGGGCAATAGATTGAAAGATTCTGGATGAGGGCCCGCCACGTCTTAATGGGAAAAATACGTGATAAGAGAGAACTTTAGATAAGGACTGGAGATCGGCGATGATGTCGGCGGTAGATCTAAATGGATATAGACTGGAAGGGGTCGAGTCCAGAACGCTGACTGATCACTTTTTCGGGGTCTTTATTGTATGTACAGCAAAAAAGGTCGCCGATTCATAGGACGGCATTGAATCTGGAGGATTGATTAGGCTGAAGCGCCGCCGCAGTGGGGCGGAGCGGGAACTCTACGTGTTAATGTACTGCGCCTCATCTAAGTAGCACCGACGGGTAACAAGCCACCGCGCTGCTTGAACCGAGCCAACATTGCCGACGGTGAGGCCGTAGAGCCATTCATAATATTCATCATTATGAGATTAAATGGTGTTGAAGAAACTAGATATTCAGGCAAGATTTTCATTGTTTGTGTATCTGTGCAAGGTTACGCAGGCGGCCGCGCGTTGTCGTTTCGAGTAGTTCTCAAGCGCCGCGTGTGAAATTGCGGCACCTTTACTCTCGCCCACAATACGATACCGCTTCTGAGATTCGAAGTGTCTAGTCGTGCTGACCATCTACATAGGCAGACAATCAGTTTACAAGCCAGTCAAAACCGTTCGGCATCTGTAATATGCTTGGAAAATGGATGAAAACGAACCAGCTGCGCATAGTGTCATCAGAAATCATGGCATATTCACAAGAGGGGCTCTGCTTTAGTGTGTCTATACTACAAGTCCTTGGGTATAATCTATCAATATTGTCCATAGTCAAACACGCCTAAAGTTCGTCCCTTGATTACCTCATAGAATGTTCCTTCATGATCCACTCCTCACTATTTCCATCATTGATCATAATGCCCGGCGAATTACTCCCACTACTTATGTGCATATCCTTGGTTACTCGGATACCAGGTTCAGGCAAATTTTCAGGACGCGATACCCGTTCCCCGCCTGCGACCCAGGTGCGAGCGGCACCCGCGTTTTTGGTGTCGGTGAGTTCGTGAGTGTCGTCATATTCCGATGGTTCGCCGGAGCCCAGCTTGATTGAATTTATATTCTTGGAGCCAAAGGGGGTCCTTTGCCATGATCCGCCGCCAGAATTTGCTGGATAGCCACTCTGTCCAGCGGAAGAGCCAGCAAAGAGTTTCGGGGCAAGCATGGCTAATAGTGGCCGCATACAAGGAAGACACCCGCTCATGGTACCAACATTGGACTCGATGCACAGTGCAATGGTGACACGAGAGGCAGACCCTGCCGACAGACTGAGTCAGTGTCATCAAAACGTTACGCTGTACAGAGTTACTTACACGTTATATCCCATGATCTGAAGTAGTCTTGTGCCCAAACAGTCTTCAAGATGCCAGCCACGCATGCCAATACCCCAAAGGAGAATACCGAGATTAGATGCAAACGTTGTGGCAGAGGCAATTTAACTTGCCATAATGGCGCGACGGGCCAAAGAAAAATGATAAAGTCAGACACGATATTGAGGATCCCGCTTGCTGTTAGTAATTGGTTGGAGTCGAGGCATGTTTTGTTGGTAATGGTAGGATCCCAAAGCGACTGAATTGGACTGGCAGGGAGACATTAGCAAAGATTCGACCATTTGCTGTTGTATAGAATGACTTGCATGCATTGGACAACGTAGAGTACCGAAGTGAGGACGCCCCATAGCACCTGATATGTAATCATTGTCCAGCAGAAATACTTGTTCGTTCTCGATGGGAAGAGTTTCAGATAAGTCATGCAGACTGACATCTTAGTGAAGGTAATAGATGCGTTGAATAGTGCGATGCTGGCGAGATTTATCTGAAAGCTGTCAGTGGACAAAACTCTGTTAGGTCGTGGTTGCATACTTTTGCAAATGTCACAAGCGACTCCGGTTTGACATCATAAAGATGGCGCCCGAGAGATTGGGTGGCTAAAACCAAGAGGGTAGCAGACATGCCTATGCCAAAAATCTACACGTGTTAGATGCGCAGCGAAAGAACATTGAGCAACGTACAGCTGCAACAACTATAATCCAATCTTCTGCTGCTATGCCCGCCTCTTGATTTGCTCGAACGTAGATTCTAGCGATAACAAAACAGACCATTGTAATGGTGGTCGCATAGATTGCAGCATCGATAGAGGCTCTTTGCGAGACTGGGTCAACATAGTTGGGTACTGGCCAAGTAGCAATGATGGCAGGCGTAAGCGCAGCGTCAGAGGTCATGTTGCTGACCTCAAACGAAGTGTTGGTAATACGAGTATAATACGAGGGTTCATTTACATGGCGTTTTGCGTATCCCAGGGGCCAAGTGTGCGATATGTATACACGAGCATGGAGGCTGCAGATTGAACCTTAAAAATGTAGATGTGCTCAAGGCTGTATAGTCGACAAACAAGGCCAGAGTCCTCGCACGAAATTGATTCTCACTGACTCGATGTTTTCAGGCTGGGCCAAGCGCTCTGCGTCTACAATACGTCCGGATGAAACAGCGGGCAAGCTTCCGCCGTTAGCCTCACATGGCGCCAACGCCACACGCCATCGTCCACGCCATGGTACCCTCGAAGGGCATTATGCAGTAAGTCGTCAATCGAACCTTGTTGATGTATGATTGGACAGCTTGCATGCACTACGCTTAAGATGACAAGCCACGGCCTGATTGTCACCCAGTGATGACCCCGGCAATTGAGGCCGGTAAATCAGCCGATGGGTCGATATCGTCGGAACAGTAATCAAGGGTGAATGCCCCTTGTTCCAGACGCACTTGGGAACTTCATCCGATCAGGGTACCCTCGATTATTATGATGACGGGCAAGGATTTTCGTGAAAAGTCAAGACTGCACCTTGCTCTTCAGGCAGCCATTGGGACATGAGCTTGGCCCTGAATCTCTGACTGTACTGTAGTCATCTCTTAGCCCATACCACGTAGATCACTACTGTCCCGTCCCGCTTGATCGAACTTGTGCGGATCTTTTCTTCGTTCCGCCCTCAACTTCTGTTGGCTATGATGGTCCCTGACACTAATGTACGTGAAACAGATGCGGGTCGTGGATGCACTCCAAATGGAAGCGCAGTGTTGCGTGACAGAATATCAGACCCCACATTTGGAACAGCCGTGCTAGGTATCCGGGGCTCGCGTTAATCCCGGTGTGGTCTCGAATTTGAGGTATCATGATATATCCTTGAAAATGTGGAGGCGGCATCCTGGCAACGTTCAACAACTTGCCGCCCGATCTTGAGATTCTCAGTACAAGTAAATAGGCGCGCGATCCTGGTTTAGTGGCGTTGTAATGCGCAGGAGTACGCGTTCTCGAAGCTGGCTGATACGAATCCCGCTTCCGCGAGCCAAGCGGCGAAATTCGCCGCTTGGGATGTTGGGATCCATGCAAAGTTGCAGATCCCCAAATCGGTGCTATTATAAATCCGCCGGTATGGGTCTGTTGAGATGGATAAGTGCCTTTCCGATCCCCGCAACAACCGCGTTGGGGAGACGAACTCTCCGAGTTTTCTACATAAACTGTTGTGTTAACATAGAGCGCCTTGGGCTCAAGTGCAGGCTGCGCGGCGCCTTCGCTTCCAACCCTCTGCGCTATCAGTCGACAACAGGTCCAGGTGCTATAACTCTCCCGATAAACATTGTATGGCACGGCTTACAGTCGGTCATGGAACATTCGCATGCATTTGTATGCGAAGGGGACACGATGAATTCGATGGACGTGAGGGACGCGGTGAAAGATGCCATACTTAAGAAGAGTCCCGGAAGACTTTACCATCGCTGGAACAACTTAGCAATAAGGCGTGTCGCTCTACAGATGTTTTCAGCCTCGTAAGTCCCAGATTACCAAGCCCGCAGCGATGCGCTGAAACTCCTGACCTCAGCCCATTGCCTTAGCACAGTCGCTTGCAGCTGATGGGGGCCATTCGTGCCGTGTCTGTCTTGCGTTTTCTCACCTCACATGCCACGTAACATGCAGGGATTGCGCCACTATACTGGAGGTGAATATTTCTCGCAGGTCACCAACAACAAAAATGCTGCAAAATACGGGAAAAACGCAGACTGAGATGCGTGTTGAATAGCAGCCCACGGAAGCGCTATGTCTCGCTTGTGAAATTCCGCGTTCGATATACTCGACTTTTACGGACCTCTGCATGTTCGTCATACATGGAAAGAGGCAGAAGCTCGAGTCGCACTCCCCTGTTCTCCGGCCAGTCATCTGTTGCGCCTCATAGAATAAGTAGTAACAAAAGGTGGGGCTGGGCAAAGAGACTGTAAGCGAGGCAACCTGTCTGCAGCGGCACTCATAAATAACCCAGGTCCACAACCAAGCAATCCTTCCAGTAACGATACATGATAGCGAACTTGACCATACATCCAGTAGACGATAAACCAGAAGATCCCGAGGGTCCCATCCTGTTCATACCAAAACCGCCACTTCGAGATCGCCAGCTTACACAATCCCTGGATGTCTACCTAGTTAGGAGTCCCGGAACTGGTTCATTGCTCAGATTTCTCACTTTTGTTGCACGCGATGGACCCTTTGTCGGTAGCGGCGTCTATCGCAGGCCTGGTCTCCCTGGGCGATACAATCTTTCGGAAGCTATACCACTATGTTAAAGACGTGAAGAGTGCGGAGAAGGAGGTCCGGGTTCTAAAAAATGAGATTGCTGAGCTTAATGGCGTATTGCATAATGTGTATCTCATAGCCGAGGATCTGGAATCAAGCCATGCGCAGGACTACTCTGTTCGCCCCGGGCATGTCAATGCCTGCCTCGCTACACTATACAGGCTGGAGGCAGACATCAATAAAATGGGGCTCGGAAACAAGACGACATTGCGCACAAAGATGCAAAAGCTTACTTGGCCGTCCAAAGTCGTAGATCTCAAGCAGTTTATCAGCGAGATTCGCGAGCATCGGAACAACCTCAACTTCGCCTTGTCTGCTGATAGCATGACGGCATTACTCAGATGCCTTTCAAAACAGGACGAGCTACTCCAAGGAATCAACGATGTTGAGGCTAAGTTACGAGAACAGGCTGATATTGAAACGCGGATTGCTGTCGACAAAGAGCGTCAAAGCATTCTGGACTCTTTTCTCTTTGTCAACCCGCAAGAGATTTTTCAGACGAACCTGCGACTCAGACATCCAACTACGGGATTTTGGCTGATAGAGAATGATAAATTTACGGGCTGGTTACGTGGATCAGATAATCATCTTTGGTTAAGTGGTATACCCGGCGCGGGGAAGACGGTGCTGTCGAGTTTAGTCATACAGCGGTGTCTAGATCAGGCGTCACAACAGCGAGCCGTGGCCTTTTTCTACTGCGACTATAGGGACAAGAAGAGCCAAGATATGGTCAACGTTCTGGGTACCCTTGCATCGCAACTTGCGAGACAGAACGAGCAGTGTTTCCAGCTACTACAAGCCTACGCTTCCACGTTAAAACC
The DNA here is from genome assembly GCA_034640345.1 of Drechslera avenae. Lineage (NCBI taxonomy): Eukaryota > Fungi > Ascomycota > Dothideomycetes > Pleosporales > Pleosporaceae > Drechslera > Drechslera avenae. Next base: position 856,609 of record JAXRVH010000007.1, read on the forward strand.
AACAAGCCAGCTACCACGCAACCCAGAAGTCGAAGAACTGATTAAATTATTCAAGGAAATGGCAAACGCTTTCGAGGATGTACGGATTATAGTGGATGGGCTGGATGAATGTGGCGATGGCGATGGCGCTGCTGATGTCAGTCGAACACTCAAATCACTGGTAAATGGACACGATATTATATCCTTGTGCTGCATTAGTAGAGACGAGATGGATATACGCGAGGCTTTCCCGCAATCTTTCTGTAACCACATTGAGATTGCGGCCCACAGCAGAGATCTGGAGCATTACGTTCGGTCCGAGATTGAAGAAAGGACAAGGACAAGAAGACTTCGCGTGAAAAGCAATAATCTAAAAGATGAGATAATTAATCAGCTTGTCAAAAGAGCAAATGGCATGTACGTACTGCCAGTAATCGCCTGATGGAATTTGGCTGATCAGAACAGGTTTCGATGGGTTGCATGTCAGCTTGATCATCTATGTACCCTTCCAACAGATGCTCGCCGACGCCAAGCGCTAGCGGAGCTGCCGTCTACTCTTCATGAAACTTACGAAAGATTACTGCATCGCATTCAAGAGCAGGATATCCCCCTGGTAACGAGGACGCTGAAGTGGATTGCATATGCTTCGCCAAAGCTCAACATAGAAGAGCTTGTGGAAATAGTCTCTATCGATGAGTATGCCACAGAATTAGATCCTGAAGCGTGTCCCGATGTGGAAGAGCTACTGCGACTGTGTGGGAGCCTGATTCGAAGGACTAGTCAGCCCTTTGAATCGCTTGAATTGGCTCACTTTACAGTCCTGGAGTTTCTAGAAGCTATCAAACCGGACGACGCCCAACTGAACCAATTTCGACTTTGCGAGGGCGACAGGATATCGCTCGCCAAAACTTCTCTTACCTACCTATGCCTTCCATCATTTAATCGACTCTCCCTGGCTACATCTCCAGATGGTTTAGAAGATCATGCATTCTTCAGCTACGTATCCAAACACTTGCTGAAGTATCTTGATCGATTTGAAAACGATGAAAACGTTCATGAGCGGCTGCAAGAGCTTTTCGATCCGCGAAAGACTGCCAATTTCACCAACTTTATGCTTCAGCATATTCGTTCAGACTTGAATGAGACACGACAAAAAGACGAAAAGTGGATTGATCACGTCTGCTCCCATGAATTTACTACTCTACACGCTGCCGCAATGTTACATATGGCAAAAATATGTGCATGGCTTATCGAGCAAACGGGTGACATGAACCAGCGATCGATGCTGGGCGTCCCACTGGAGTGCGCAGTCTTTGGCAAAGCAGTCTTATTCTCTGAAACCGTCGACTTATGGTACCACTCACGACATCTTTGGAAGAAAAGGGGTCAAGATACTATAGAAGTCATCCTTGACGCAGGCGCAGACTGCAATCCGGACACCCGGAGCAAGTCCTGCCTGGAATTCGCCGTTACCTATGGCCCCAACAATCTATCAGGTCCTTTCGCAATGTTGCTTCGGCATGGTGCAACTTTGCAAAAAGACTCTATGTCAAACTTGCTCGACTCCGAAATCCTTGACATTCTTGAAACCATTGACCAGATTGAGAATGTAAGAATATCAGCGGAGACCAGGATTGAGCTGCTCAAACTTGCGCAAAAGGCCGACTATCCCATCAGGCACCATGTTCCACTCGTAGATGTAATGTCCGAGGAATTGTTCTTCGAGACCATTGCATATAGGGTTAAGTTTGGCCCAATCAACGAATTGGAAAGCTTGACGAGAGACGATAGGTTTTCTGTCGATATGAGATGCCAAGCAGGGTCTGGAACAATTTTACATCTGGCCGCTGAGTACAACTCTACGGATGTCGTAGGGCTCCTCTTAGACCTGGGATTCGACCCTTGTCAGCGTGATGACACGAAAAGAACGGTTTTGCACCAAGCTATAGAGTCCGGGATGACTGACCAAGATTTACTCTGCAGGTTGATTCAAAGGCATGCTGTAGAGGCCGAAGATGAGCATGGGAGAACCGTGTGGCATACTGCAGCTGCATCAGGGCGTCATGGCATTTTGAGTCTCCTCATCTCGCATTTTGGATCAGAGCACCCTTGTCTGTGGCAATCCTCCAAGGATGATAGGACTCCGCTCCTGGAAGCAATCGTCAACCGAAATGGTGATTGCGCATCGCTACTGATGACAGCTCCCAAGGTGTCTCAAACTGTGTCTAGAGATTGGAGGTGCCTGCATTATACAGTGGCTAGAGGTCTTGAAGACTTCCTTGAAGAGATTTTGGACCATGGCGCCGATCCCTGTGCCCTATCAGAGCGCAAAGAGAACGCTCTATATTATGTTACCAGCGAAACGACACCCAAAATGCTTGGTCTGCTGCTCAACCGCGGTGTCGACCCTGACCATCTGGACACCCAAGGTCGAAGTCCGCTCCAGGCCCTCCTCGACCTCAAGCAACGAAAGTCAGATTTCAAGCTCTTCTCATTCGACTATGGCAATTTGATGATATCAGACCGTTTCATCATCTCAAGAATGGTGACTCATTTCTCCACCACGTCGACAGACATCCGAGGAAAGACTGCCTGGTTCTACTTTTGTACCAAGACAGTTTCTTCTGTTATCGCCTCGACACCTCGTGTGCCTTCCAAAAATTTATCACAGTTAATGGTTGCTTTGCTACAGCAAGGTGCACTCGACTCTATCGAGAGCCCCGATAACGAAAACGGCTTGGATCTTCTAGTCGATACGTGTATGAAGCATGTCCCAAGCGATGATCATTTCATGAGTTTCGATGAGTTTCAAGATAAGGATAACAAGGTCGAATACGTTGCCGATTTTCTTCTCATGGTTCTCTGCACGATCGAATGGATAAAGTCGATGAGCTCGAGTCCGCAGCTAGTGCGATTGCTGATTTGGTCGTTGGATAAACAACATCGAGCTCTTTTTTACAAGCTTCTGGATTTGAAAGTCGACGTTCACACTACATCACAGTTTTACCAAGGAGACTCTGCGATCGATTTCGCCGTCAAGAAAGTGGTCAAAGCCGACATGTTTAGGACTCTGCTCAATCGTACATCATCACGTCGCATCATGAAAGTATACGCCAAGCACGGACTCTGCAGAATTTTGCTTACCCTAAATTCTGAGCCCGAGCACTTGGAATACTTGATTGGAAAACTCGAAGTGCTGTTACAGCTAGGAGTTGATCCCAACGTACAATCTGACTTTGGTTTGACAGCAGCCATGATTGTAGCTCAAAAAAAATTCGATTTCATCAAAGCTCTCAGACTATTAGTACGCTTTGGTGCGGACCTTCACTTGCAGGATAGATACGGACTCACTGTTTTACACCACGCATTCAGATCGGGGCAGGTAGCTGTATTGAGACTTTTGTGCCAGGAGATTGAAGAGACTGGAGACTGGAACTCATCATTCTCACTTCCAGTATATCGGCTTATGCCTGACGACATACCGGCAGGCCCTTTGGCAAGCATGGTGTATTTTGGTTGTGCTCTTACACATTTGGCATCTTACACCATGGAGTCCCACACACTCCAATATCTAAAAGAAAGATCCATGCTCGGAGATGTCAATCAAACAACACAGGAAGGCGTTGCACCTCTCCATTTCGCTGTATGCATGAGAACTTCTGAAACGACCAAGTGGTTAATTGATAACGGCGCGGACGTTGACATGAGATGTGGGACAAAGCAAACTTCGGCATTGCATGTCGCTCTTAGACTTGGCTGCATTGAGAATGCTATTGTCTTGATCGAGGCTGGCGCTAAATTTGTCAAGGATTCCGATGGAGTCTCACCAGAGACACAAGTACATCCGACGATCCGAGCAGAATTTCTCATCTTTCTGGACCACACTACAGCGTCGATTCCTTCAATAGTTTTCGAAATACTCAAGCAAGACTACAAAGTGCAGTCAGACGGTAGCTTATACGAAGCGATAATTAGCGACAACCTCGAAGCATGTCGGTCGATCGTTCAAGACATGTCAGAATTGCCTGAAGCACTTGAGGAATGTGGTAAATGTGCACCTCTCATGCTCGCTGTTGCTTACCAAAGACGCGACATTGCTGAGCTTCTTCTGCAGCATGGCGCCATTACAGATAGCAAACCTTGTCCACGAATTAAACGTGAAACGCCCCTTTACAGCACACTCGAGATGGCAATTGAACTGCCGCGGTTCAATGATATCCTGGAGCATCTTTTAGAAAGATGTCTAGAACAGGAAGCTCATTGGTCACTGGATAATGGACTTTGGAGACCTTTACACATTGCAGCCGCTTTCAATTTGGGTGCCTTGAAAATCTTGATCAAGCACTTACGCAAGCACTACACTCTATTCAGGTAGGTAAAGCTTACCGTGATTTGCGTTCGACTCTATTCTTGGCTAATAGATCTCCACTAACTCTTGTTATTTGATTCAGGCAGATTGTGAGAACCAGACATGACAAGTATAATGAGGACGACTTCATCAAAAGCTGTCTGGAGCTAAAGTCTCCACACGACCTTTCTGATGATATCGACGTGCTACTTGAAGGCAGTACTACTATTCATGTTGCTGCTTTTAACAAGAAACCCGAAACAATCGAATATCTACTAAACCTCGGGGTTGACGTAGATGCTAAGGACGAAGATGGTCGGACACCATTAAATCAAGCGGCATGGGTCGGATGTAAAGAGAGTGTCTCAATGCTTTTGCAACACGGCGCGCTGCCGAGTTCCACCACTTCGATGGGAAGAACGCCGTTCATGCTAGCCGCTTCGGCTGGCAGAGTGGATGTCATGTCAATCCTAATTCAGTTTGAAACCCAGATGAATTCTGAAGACCACCGGGGACAATCAGCGCTTCATTTTGCTGCCTCATACGGCATGATGAATGCGTTCAGATATTTGATCAGCGTCGGCTATAACCCGTACAAGCTCGACGAGAAAGGCTGCTCTCCGATTTGCTATGCTCTATCCTATCCGCATCTTTCTTCATACGTTTATGCAAGCTGTTTCGATCTCACACATTTGGTCCCGGAAGCAGCCGTCAGTTATGGTCTAGCACTGAGTCACAGGGCTCAAGTTTCACGCTTCTTCTATACAAGGCTATCCAAAGATTCGGAGCTTGAGTGTGTCGATACTCTCTTTGGCAAAGGGTCTGACTCGCTCATTTCTTTGGCAACGGAGGACGACATTGAGGGAATGCGCAAAAGCGTAAAGGCTGGTATCACGCTCGAAAATTGCGACTGCAATGGAAGAACAGCGCTTATTGCCGCATGCCGAACCGGTCGCCTGCCTCCAGTCGCTTTTCTTGTGCGACAAGGAGCTAGACTCGAATATACATACGAAAATCGTCAAATCACCGCATATCAAGCCGCGAGAGGTCACCAGAATGTGATAGATTGGCTTCTAGTCAAGCGGTGGACCGAGCAAAGACGGATTACAGCAAGTGTCTCCAACTGCGACGACCGGGTAGGATCCCGGGCTGGTATTCGAACCGTCGCGATCCCATTGCAAGGTCGATTTGCACGAAAAAAGGACGTATCTTTGTTCGATCATGCGAAGAAGATGCATAGAATTGCAAGAGATGGATGGAGGATCATGGTACCACTTGGTTGGGATACGGTCGCGCATCTCACATCATTACCAGGAGAACCATTTTATAGAGACGGATCATGAAGCCACAGGTGGCATATACCATGAATCTACAAGATGAATCGAGATTACACTTTGATAGTCAGCTTTTCGCCTCGTTTAAATGATCGTGATAATCCCCAACGCCTTCTTGGCCGCGGCTCTCGTCATTTTGCTCTTCAGTAGTCAGATTATATCTCTTTCTAGATTTTTCGCAATGACCTACAACGCCTCCTTGGTCACTACACTTGTATGCTCTCATGATTTCTGGTCTGCACTGAGACTTCGCAGCCTCTTTTCCCAAATTTGCCACCGTTCACGTGTCGATCTATCCTTTCTAAGCTAAAGCTCAATTTCTTTATCCAAAACTGCTCATAAGCTCTTGCTCAGCTCTGTATGTTCCATCTTCCAAATTCTTCAACCCTCATCTCGTACCCACATCGATGCGGCACGGATATCTAGCGCCTATAACCGCTCAGACGGCATCACATAATCCGTTGTCCTGTAGGAATCGATGGCCTCATGCTTTGGTATATATTTCCATGCCTGCCTGTTCATCACGCTTTGAGTGTTTTTTACTCACGACCAGGCAAATTTTCTTTCATTTTTTTCAAAATAAAATCTGCTGTATCGATGTGGATGTTGCTCTTTTCTGAAAAAAAAAACTTATTTCGGTGCGGAGTTCATTCGCAGTGAGATCACACATGATACTGTAAAAATATTGAGTTTCAATTGTGATGACGACGTCAAATTAGTTGCAAGATAAGCAAACGTGTCCCTCTGTTTGTTTCATACTAATCGTCTGTTGCTCAAATTAGTTTTGACGGAGTTGATGGGTTTCCTTTTTTAAAACAGTCAACCCCGAGATACATGTCTTGCAAAACCAACTACTCACTACGTAATTCCAGTCCCCTCAACGTCATTCGTATGACAAGGTGCAGAGTAACGTGAGGATGCGGGTATAAAAGTTGTCCCTCCCTCCTCTTCTCTCTGGGTCTTAAAATATTATATCAAAAAATGTGTTGTTACGTTATCTTTTCTAAAATGTCTGTACGGACGTCTTATGACTAGAACGACACACCTTTTCTAAAAAAGAAACCTGGACTGTCTTTGTATGACACTTCTTCTAATAGGGCTCTCTATGAATATCTTTGAAACAACATCTTGTAATGAAAATAGATGTGGTACTTTTCAAAATAAAAATGTACTCACAACACTTTTTGTTTTTCTAGCTTTATCTAAAACAACCCAAAACTTAGAAACGCATGTCGCTGGCCTAAAAACTAAACTTTGTCTGCTGGATGCGCTGAATCACAGCTCGACCTTGTCATAAAAAGACAAAGTACTAAAATACAATGAGTGTCGCTGTCCATACGAAAAGCCAATCGCAATGTTCTTTGACGGGAGCCGCAGGGTTTGAGATCATGTACCACTCTTCTCCTTCATTCCAATTACAACAAATTTGTACCACTTTTCGTCACTTCTAAAACTTTCGGCGTCGATATGCACAGATTTGGAGACTGCCTGCTTATCTGCCATTTCTTCCAAGAATTACCCCAGTCAGAATTATGGCTTTCCCTTTTTCTAAAATAGCAAAGTTCTCCATTCCATGACTGGGGCTGGCACGTTGAGTTTCGTATGAATAGCTGTGTTGCGCTCGTCTTCTCTCCTTCAAATTGATACACCTTTTCTCGGAAAAATTAAAAGATGGAGAGTCATATATTGTAGTTCTACCAGAAATCTGAGTACTAATTCATTATGTGCTCCACGGCTGGTTTCTTCATGTACCTTTATAAATGTACCAGTTAGGATTATAACAGTTCATTTTACCCAAACCTTGCAGTGCATCATATGATGGCCAGTGCTAGCTGGACGTCGATCGTGCAGAAAAGAGTCTTTTGCGTTCTTCTACTATACTTTTGGCCTAAAATCTCTTGATTGATTGATGGAAGATAACCAAAAAACAGATATCTAATGTCCAGCCTGTCTCTAGAATATACTGTTTAGTTTTGTATGTGCTAGACGACCACCCTCTACTTTTCTATATTTCCAAGCCCGACTCTGACACCTTAAGTAGCTACCGCCTTTCCCGAAAGTCTATATCATCTGCCTGTAACCGAAGCGAGAGCCTCTATAATATAATCTACTCTTCTCTCGTCTTCTCTACACTTACCAGCTTCCTATCTTCTATCAAAAAAATACCTTCGCGAAAGAGCCGTGTCTCTGCTCTTCTTCAAAAAAACATGCCGGTACACCCGATGTCTCCGCGCAAGACCTACTCATACGCTGATTTCCAAATTGCTGTATAAACACCTGATGATATTATATTCTCTTTCTTTTCTAAACTATACGTAATTAATTTAATGTCTACCATCTAAAATCGAAATATGTGCCATGAAACAATCGCCATGCACTTTTAAAAAAAGAAATAGCGATTTAAATAGATACGATCTCCTGGGTACCTCTCTATTACCCTTATATTTCGAGACTCTATGCCCATAGCATTAGCTACACACAACGACTGTCGCTTTTCTCTGGAAAAAATTCATCTATATCAGAGATTATGTGCTACGCCAAGATCTCCAGCAACAGTAGTAGCATGTATAAATGCCCTCACCCTTCGGGCCTCTGCTCTTTCTTTCTCACCTCAAAACCTCTACATTCTTCTCTTTCTAGAAATTAGAACCGAGAACACAATGACTGGACGTCCCTTTTGCCAAAACATACAGGACTAACTGGACATGAGGTTTTTTCTCCTCTTTTCTGTTCTTCTCGTTGCAAACAAAAAAACAGGAACGACGTGTGACTACATATGGATGTTGTTGCTCTCTTAAAACATCGACTCCACTTACATATGTCCTAGATTCCTCCTTCTTGCCTCCTCTTCCGTATTCTTCTCGTTTCAGTCAAAACAAATTGAATAGTCGTGGTATCTAAGCGTGTGTTGTTTCTCTCTAAAACTACTCGCATAGATTATAATATCCTGGAGTCCTCCTGTCCGCCTTCTCTTCCGTATCCTGCCCGGGCTGAGATTTTATTTTTTTCGATAATTCATGGCGTGTCCTCTCTCCTAAAACATCGAATGCAGCACAACATGTTCTGGAGTCCTCCTCGCCTCCTCTTTTTTACTTGTCCTCCTTCTGTATTTCTCTAAACCAGGAAAAATCTTTTACGATAAAAATGAAAAAAAATCAGAAGAAACGATATCATGGACTCGTCTATGCTCCCTCCACTCTTTCCCTTGTATTCTCAAAATAATCACCGATGCCTAATATGACCTCGCGCTGTACTTTTCTACAGAAAAATCTGCTACCCTCCCTTTTTGCTTCTCCTCCTGTCATGTGTATCTACACTACATACCTCATTCTTCCCAAAACATAAAAAAAAATCAGAGTGGGGACCTTTGTATGTCTCGGCTGTTTGAGCAGAAGAAGAAGAAGAAGAAGAAGAAGAAGAAGAAGAAGAAGAAGAAGAAGAAGAAGAAACAAACTCAAGTTAAAACTTCTACTAGTTATCATCGTCATTGTAAAACAGCCTTTTCTGGCCCCCGCCTTGAACTTATATTGTGCACAATCATGAAAAAGAAAGAAATTTCAGCCTGTAAATATACAACCAATGTCGAGTGTTGGTCACAGGAGAAAGATTCGGCATGGGTAGTTCATGTGTGTATGTGTCTGTGTATGATGACCAAATAACTTGTCCGAGTGAATGTCCATAGAGCTTAAACTGCTAAAAACGAAAGAAACAGCACCATATGTGTGTGTGTGTGACATAGCAGTACTATAAAAACACTGAAAAAGCAGGAAGAATACAAAATATATATCGTTTTTGAAGCTCCTAGCTCCCCGTCCTACTTCTCCCCACCAATCCTCTCAGCCATTCCCCCAAACACCTTCTTCACACATCCCTTCCTCCTCCAACAAGCTCTGTACCATTCCTCCAATCCCGCCATTGCCTCACTATCCCAACCCTCCCACTCGTCCAACAAAACATGCACAACAGGCCAAACGTAGCAATCCGCAATACTAAACCTTTTCCCCGCTACAAACGGCCCTCCTAAGACTCTGACGTCCTCTTCTAACCTCAGGACCAGATTCCTCAATTCAGATTCATACCCCGGCACCCTTCGATTCAACCACGCTTTGATAACTCCGGCGGTGAGCAGCATAACGGGGTACGCATTCGCCGTGACGGGTTTTGACGAAGCTGAAGAATCGAGTGCGTGGTAGCGGTCGAGATAAAGCAAAATGGAAGAAGACATGTGTATTTCAGTGTGGTGGGTATCGTTGTCGCGGAATGTGACTTGGCGGTCGATTTCGTATGTCATATCTAGACTGGGTGGCTCGATGAGGGTGTATTGGATCTTCGTTTCGGCGAGCCCAATCATGACTTGGTGGTTTTCAATTACGTTGTTGGAGGCGAAGAGCAGGGGGATGTCGGTTGTAGGGGTGTGCAGATGCAAGACGTCGAAGCCGCTACCGTAGTGCTCTTGCCAGGAGAAATCCGCATCGTGGTTTTCGCGCGAAAAGGCCATGATCATGCGTTTTGCTTCTTCGTCATCGCCGTTGATAACGTCGGCAGCTTCACGTGCGGTTTCGGAGGTGGCACCTTGACCCCAGATTGTAGACTCTTTAGCATCGAGAAAGGTGCCAATGTGGCGAAAGGTGAGGCTGATGCGGATGCCGCTGTAGCTCGTTTCGGCGGCGTTGCGTTCGACGGCGAGACGCTTATCGGGTTGGATGCCGTGGAGCCACTTGGAGTTGCTCTCTAGACCGAGAACAAACATGGAATTGTGTGGCATGGCTACACGTTGTGTTTTGCGCTGGTCACTCGTGTCGTCTGCAGTGTCGGGTTTGTCGGGTTTAGACTGGGGTTTTTTGGTCCGAAGGCGCATTGTACGCTGTGATCCAAAGCTGACGTTGACAATCGATGAGCCCTGGACAATGTCCAGCGTCTTGTCAGAGTGCTCGGATATAAAGTCATTGCCGGAGCGATATAGTTGAATTAGGACATGATTGAGCGGATGACCGACGAGCTTCTCAGCTTGCTTTCGTATGACGTGCACCTTGGGCGAAAAATGCAGGAGAGGTAGGGTTTGATCTGCTGGGTGGCGGTATACGGGCATTGAACCGTCGTCTCCAAACTCGCCCTGGCAGCATACAAGACGTGGCACCTCGCCCTGCTGGTGGAGCATCTTCTGCCATCGTACTTCATTGTAGAGCTGGAGGAAAATCAAGTCCCTGAGCGGCTTGGAAGGATCAGATGGGTGTACAAGGTCAGCAGGGAAGAAATCATAGATAATGCGCGAGTCGCCCTGTGCAATTGTATCTCCAGGCCCTAGTACAGGCAGGTTTGCAAGCGATGGTATCTTGGACGTCTTTTTGCCGGACGATATCTCAGCTGACTCTGGCTCGGTAGATTGGACCATCTTTGCTGGAGCTGTATCTTCCCGTTTTACCGAAGCCTTGTCGTCGTGTTTTGAAGTCGTTGATGCTGCCTTGGTCGACGTGAGCGATCCTCGTTTCGACTCCTCAGATTTTGGTGCTCTTGCCAATGACAGGCGTACACGGTCGGAAAAGTCTGATAGTCGATTTTTCTCTCTTTCTTCACCCTTTGTAGAAAGTGCTGGGACCGATGCTGCATTTTTCAGCGCGTGTTGTTTGGTTTCCTTTTCGCGCAAATCGATTACACTTCCTGCCTTGGTAATTTGTGGTGTTGATCGAGGCTGAGAGGCTGTGGGGGTTGCGTCGGTTGTACTTGTAGTCGTAGGCTCGGCAGGTTCCTCTTTGGTCTTTTTCTTCTTCTTCGTCTTGCCCGACCTCATTCGAATCTTTGTCTTTACAAGCTGCGGCTTTGAATCTTGCTCCTCTGCAGGTACCTGCGCACCCCTCACTAGCAAATCGGAAAACTCCTTGTCGCTAGGCTCTGTACCCCGCTCACTTATAGTCTTCAACTCATGCTCACCCTCCTTGGTCTTGGACTGACCAGGCCCGAGGGATAATTTACCCAGAGCCGTCTCGAGAGCCTGTTCACTATCCTTGCTAAGTTTCGCTGGCTTTTTGGGTGTCAGCAGAGGCTCTTTGGTCAAAATCTCCTCGCTATTGACCAGGTAGGCGTCAAAGAATTCATCCATGCGTCTCAAGGCCAAGTCGTGCCGGTTTTCCTTGCGAAATCCCAGACAGTCTTCCACAACACAGATCTTGATTCCATGTCGCGCTGCATCAATGACCGTTGCAAGCACAGACACGTTGGTGATGCATCCACATATAAAGAGTTCGGTAACAAGCCTGGCGCGCAACGTCATCAAGAGGTTTGTGCCCTGAAATGCCGAGTAGTTTGTCGTCTTGATGACACTGTCAGCTGGCCGTTGAATCTGCCCGGCAAAGGGGTCTGCAAATTCGGCACCGTTTGTACCTGGTACACATGCTGGCGTCCGGTTCTCGCTCTTTAGCAAAAACAGCTCGTCGTCTTCTTCGACCGAGGCCTTGGCAACCTCTTTTGGCAGCGTTCTTCTTCGCGCCGAGACGCGCTTTAGCAAGTCGAGGGCGCGTTGCTTGTGTTTTGATGACCGCGACTGTGAAGGCAACAAGGTTGCTTCCTTTCCCAACTCCTCGTCGCCAGCCTCGGTGCCGCTCTCGTCGCCATCAACGAGCCCGCCCACGACAAGTGCGTCTCCTTCACCCGTGTCTGCTCCAGTCGCAATCCGGTCCGCTTCATATAGTGTTTGAGCCCAGATGACATTGCCGCTAAGCTCTCTAAACTTGGGAATTAGCGTCTCGATGCGGTCGAGGAAGCCGGTGCTGGTAATGACTGGCAGCCGGCCGTCAGGGTTGCAAAAGTCGTTTTGCAGGCCAATGACGAGGAGCGCTTGACGTGTTTGAAAGTGCGGCTGGTTCTGCGTCACGAGGTCCATAAGGGAAGCCATTTTGGAAGCCATGGTAAGGGAGAAGGCCAAAGCTGAGGTTGGGGGGCGATGATGATCAGCCACCGTCTTGGCGACCCTCGAAGTCTGCTGTAAAAACGATGAATTTGTGATTTCGCAAATATTAACGACAAGTTACATGTCCACTGGATCTGGTATTCGAGAGTCGAAAACGATGCAGAAAAAATGACATGTCAGTTGGACGCAGTAGCCACATTTCCAAGACGCAGATGTGGGCCTTTATAGATACGAGTGCAGGATGCGTCGTGCAGGGCGTTGCAATACTAAGAATACGGGCAGGAAACGATGGTGTTTTGTCGATTTCACGGCCGCTAAGTGGCCCGTCGCCCATCCCCGCCGTTAGCGCGGGGCAACGGATAGAAGCGCCGCCTACACAACGTGGCCAATCTATAGATGCTCGCGCATTTTACGCCATCCATCAGGCGTTCTATAATCTGCAAGGGGCTGTTTCTTCTCATCACATCTCCGTGCTTGCTTCTCCGCGCAAACATGTCGTGACTTGTTCCTGGAGGATGGACACATTCTTCACCGCCAATTCATCCGACGTACCATGTCCCTTTGCCCGGGCCCGACATGCTGGAACGGATCCGTATGCCTCACTTGCTGGTAAAAAAAGCCGTGATCTTCCGCGATCCCTTGTCCTTGGTCGTCTTTGCTGCACTACCGTTGTTCGTGGCGCTCCTGATACCCTGCCTCTTGGATGTTTTTGCAGGACTCGGAGCCGCAGTACTGTTCTGGCGTTTGTTTGGCGATTGGGGCTCCTCGTCCTCGTCGTCGTGCTCTCGTTTGATGGCTCGAGTATGTGGAACGGGCAACGGGGCATTGTCTTCGGTTCGTTGGATGCAGTCCGTCGTCGCACGGGTTTCATCCTCGTGCTCAACCTTGACGTCAGGCTCCGTTTTGTTGACAGATTGCTTTTGTGGGCCGTCAAAAAAGTTGGCAATGTTGTTCTTGTTGGCCGCGCTATTAATGGGCACGAGAAACGAGGGCGAGTTGTTGCCAACCTTGCCAACGTCTTTGCTGACGGGGTAGCATTCTAATTTTCCGTCAAAAGGTCGCAAGAGGGACTGCAAGCCGTCATTCCACCCTGTGCGACTTGGGTCAAGCCAAGTCCGGAGAGCATCGGAGCCATTTTCAAATATGACGGGCATGCGGTCGTGCAAGAACTTGAGCTGCTTGTTTGAGTCGGTGGTTACGATGGTATAGGTAAAGAGTTCCTTGTCCGAATCTGTCGCTGTCAGTATCTCAGTTCAAAGTCAGTTCCAAGACATGTACCTTCAAACTGAACTCTATCCCACAGCCCGGCAAAGCACATGAGCTGGCCATCCTGTCGCTTTACAAAGTGTGGAATCTTATCCTTGCCACCATTCTTCTTTTGCCACTCATAGAAGCCCTGGGCAACAACAATACAACGCTTCTTCTTCTTCATAGTGGTCCACATGCCACGATCTTCAACCAAAGAATCATCTCGGCAGTTTATAGTCTTGAGCTTGTTTCCATAGTCGGGGTTGCGCTTGGTCCAAAACGGTACGAGACCCCATTGCATGGACTGCAGCTTGTACTTTGTGTCTTGGTTGTCCTCTGGACCTTCTGCTCGGTATACGAGGCCGTGATAGCCTGGGGCAAAGTTGTAGCTTTGGCGCACTTGGTCATCATTCGGGGCTTCCTCTACGGGCATTTGCGACTGCTCGAGCTGCTGGCGGACCTCGGATGGCCGCTGACTTGTTAGTTGCTAGATGGTAACAGATGTAATAACACTCACCAAGGCCAGCACATATCGGCCGCACATGTTTACGACATTGTTTTGTTGTAAATGTCGGGTCGCGGTGCGATGCGGTGCGGCGGCGTTGATGATTGGCTACGTCATGCGGCGACGCCGCTCAGCCCTGTGTGAGAAGACTGACTGCACGCGTCGGACACTAAAAGTTCCTCGTCAATGGACCCGGCGAAGCCCCTCCACCACCACCATGATCAAGACGCTCCCTCGAGCAGCGCCCCGAACAGGTGCATTTGTACGCGAAGCGCAAACCCCTCTTTTGTGCAGCAGACTATCGCCCATCAAATCATGGCGGCCTGTACAACAGCAATTGGCGCGGCGCCATCGCTCCACGATGCGGGACCAGTTTAGGGAGCAATTCCACAAGAGCCCGATAATGTTTCCATTTGCAATTAGCATGTGCGTCTTCTTCACATACCATGGCTTGAAGGCTAGCTAATCCTACAGGATCGTGCTCGTCTCGGGCATCTGCGTCTTCTACATTCCGTGGTACTACAAAAACGTCATTATCAAACCCTACCACAACTTCCCCGAACCCGTTGCCAAGAAGCTCCGTCGAGCCTTGTTCTACAGTCGCGGCAAGTGGCTCGATATCCGCGAAGCCAACAAGCACTTTCGGCAAGCCCTAGCCCTCGCGGACGAACTGGGCATGGATCCGTTTAGCGACGAGATCATGGGCGTCAAGTACACGATTGCCGCACTGTTTGAGGATGCAGGATACTACAGTTTAGCCATTGACGTCTTGGAGATTATGCGCAGCGATTGCCAGCGCTGGGTGGACGAATTTTCCGACAGGCACTGGACAAATGGCAACAGGAGCAGGGTCAAGAAGAACATGGTGCAAATCAATCTGAAGCTGGGCCAGCTGTATGACGTAAAATATGTCAATGAGCCGGAGAATGGCGAAAAGCGGCTCGTCGAGGCAGTAGAGAGTGCGCTCAAGGAACAGCAGCGGCGGGAGACGGAGGGTACCAAGGAAGGTGAAGGGCCGTGGATGAGCGACCAAGAAATGGGCGGTACGCTTGAAGGTGTGTGAACCACTCCGCAGCTTCTGGGCAATGGGCTAACAATACAGCTCTTGCAACACACTATGAGCAATTTGACTCTCACTACCTGGCCACGCCCTTGTTTGTAAAGGCACTACAGCTGTGTCCGCCAAATTCATGCCACGGTGTCGTCCTAAGTAAGCTCCTTGTTGTACTCTACTTGGGGGTTTTTTATAGGTCTCCCGCCTTTACTAACATGTTTAGTGAATAATATATCCACCTGCCTTGCACAGCAAACACCGCCCTCTTCTTCTGCCCCAACTCTCTCGTCCGCGCCCACTGACTTTCCTGTAAACAACCCGGCGCCTCGTAGCCTCCTCATCGACCAAGCTCGCACATGGGCAACAAGGGCGCTCGCCCAGGCTGGCCAGATCAAGGCTCCAGACCGAACAGACGAGTGCGACGTGGGCTGCGCCGTCGCGACACATAATCTGGGCGAATTCTTTGAAATGCAAGGCAGAACGGACGAGGCCAGGCAAAAGTATGAAGAGGCAGCAAGGTTAGCTAAGAAGATCAAGTTTGCCGAGGGTGTGAATAATGCGAGAATGGGGATCAAGAGACTAAAGGAAAGCAAGGCGTAATGGATAGACCATGTACCATAGTGTAAAACAGACGTGTCGAAGACGGCGCACTAGGAACGACGGTGTGTACTGTCAACGGCATGAGCCGTCTACTCTAAGCTCGGTGTCTGTGACATGTTTTGTAAGCGTGCAAATGGCACGGCGTCATGAATACTCATTCTGCTACAGCTTGAGTGAAACAAGCTACAGTTGCATAACGTTCGTAGGCGCAGCTGACCAAAGCCATCGGAACAAGAAACAGAACGATCTACTTGGAATACGGGGTTTGCGCGCGAACGCAGATACGAGAGAGGGAGAGAGCGTTGCGAGTTGCGGCCCGTCAGGCAAGTCGTGGGCCGTGCAGACACACCCGCCAGTCTAGACTCGAGCGTGGATCTCGATGGACAGAGGGAGAGGGGCAACGAGTTGTTGCGGATGGGGTGGTGAAAGAAGCGGTCAGCGTGCAAAAGGGCAAGCCTGGCTTGGGGAGGATGCAATAATGGGCTGGGGGTTGGTAGTTGGGAGGAGGGCAGCCTTTGCTTCTTCCGTGCCGCTCGTGCATAAGCGAAGAGCATCAAGGCCGGCTTGGGCGTGTTGCAAGTAATGCATTGAGATGCGAACAGCCGTTGGAGGAGAAAATGCGGAGCAGCCACTTGCACTAGACTGTATAGGGCACTGGGCATGTATGTGGTCTTGGGTTGGCGTATGGGCGGCGCGTGTGCGTGAGCGTGAGCGTGTGCGTGTGCGTGGTGCGTGTATCGGGTGGGAAAACACAAACATGTGCGCGCGGGCGAGCTGTCATGACATCAGTGTATGGCTAGTCGCAAAAGCAGTCGAGGGTGGCATAATAACCCACGATCCAGTGAATAGGCGTGGAGAGGGTCGGTGAGTAGATGGTGTGCGGGGGCCTGGCGCAGCTGTTGGCCCAGTCGCAAATGAAGCAGCAAGGCGAGTGGACCCTTGATCCTGACCGCCCTCGCGATAAGACCTGCTAGCCCTTCCTCTAGCCTATAGTCCCGAGTCGGGAGGGCCTCCTGATGCTCCTTTCGACCAAGTTCGACCAAAAGGCCATGTCCGACGACTCGTCTCTCTTTTTTTCTTTTCGTGTGTAACTACACCCCAGCGTAGTCGCTCCTTCGTCCGGCCCAGACATCAATTCGCATACACGACCAAAGACTCGGCCTCTCACGCGTGTGACTGCGCATGTAGTAGCTGTTCCCTGCTCCATTACCCCCCAAGTCCACTCCCTTGAAACGCTCTCGAGGCCAGCTCCGTTTGCGCGCGACGGGAACACTGCGCCCACCACCGACTGAGCCTCTGCCGTGAAAACACAAGTGTTGGGGAATCCACAAAACTAATCTGCACATGCTTGCTACATGACACGCCATTGACATGTCGACAAGTACAGTACAGGTTGAGACGGCATCGGTAGGCGACGACGTGTCCATGGCCAACATGGAGGCCGCACAAAAGCATCTAGAGGCCCAAGCAGCCGAGGTCGAGGTCGAGGTCGAGGTCGGGGAAAGCACGGAAAAGAGGTCGCGGACACATGTAGACAGCAAGCCACTACCTACCGACAGCATGGTGACTGTGCCGCTCTCCGAGACAGGTGACAAGACAGCCGAAGACGAGCAAAACCCCAGAGAGTCAGGCCCGCGCCCCGCCATCATTGTCGAGGAGCGGAGAGCTTCGTCGCGCACAAACTCGGCCGAGATCCGCAACGCCTTTGGACGCCGCAGCAGCCAGGCGAGCATGGAAAGCCCGGCCCCCGAGAGCCCAACGATTTCTGTGCGCGACACCGACGCCCCAGTCTCGCCCAAGGCGGATACAAAGAGCAGGAGCAACAGCAATGGCTCGGGCAAGAGCCAAGAGGTTGACTGGGCCGAGCTAGAGAAAAAAGAGGAGCAGGAGCCAGAGGGCGAGGAAGAGGTATGTGTGGCCTTCTCCAAAAAAAAACCCCCCAACTGTAGTCTGCGCACATGCTAACAAAGTGAAATAGGCCATGGCCTTGTTACTCGCAAGACTAGAACAGGAAAACGAGGCGATTATGAGCAACAGCAAAGCAAACACAAAAGTCTCGCGCGCCCGCAGCCAGTCACGGCCGCCCTCGTTCAACCAACTCAAGCGGCTCGTAGCACATGACACGTCCCAGATGCGCTTCTCCCAGCTCCCCTCACCCCCGCCCATGACGGAGCTCGAATTCTGGGCCGCTCTCGTACGCGACTACCCGCAAACCGTCCACCGTCTTCCCACACTCTGCCTCAACAAGATTCGCGGAGGCATTCCGCCGCCGCTGCGAGGCGTGGTATGGCAGAGCGCTGCTGGCTCGCGGGAAAAGCTCATCGAGGACCAATACGACACCCTCTGTGGCGAATCAAGCCCGTATGAAAACACAATCAACAAGGACCTCGGCCGCAGCTTTCCCGGCGTCGAAATGTTCAAGGACCCGGACGGCGAAGGCCAAAAGATGCTGGGACGCGTGCTGAAGTGCTTTAGCTTGTATGACCACAAGATTGGCTATTGCCAGGGTTTGGGCTTCTTGGTGGGCCCGCTGCTGATGCAAATGGGCGACAAGGAGGCCTTTTGCGTGCTCGTCAGGTATGCATTTTGCCTCGTATCATCGATCTGGCTGACGGTTCTAGGCTCATGGAAGATTACGATCTACGCTCATGCTTTCTCCCGGATCTATCCGGCCTTCATCTCCGCATCTTCCAGTTCCAGAAGCTGCTCCACCAACACATGCCCCAGCTGGCTCAACACCTCGATACGCTCGGGGTCGAGTCGGCCTACCTGTCCCAATGGTTTCTGTCCTTTTTCGCAGTTACATGCCCGCTACCCATGCTTTTCCGCATCTACGACGTCCTATTTGCCGAGGGCGCCTCCGAGACGATTATGCGCGTCGCGCTTGCGCTCATGAAGCGCAATGAACAAAAGCTGCTTTCGCTGAGTGAATTCGAAGACGTAATGCAACTGTTGCTTGGCCGCCAACTCTGGGATCCCTATGGCCGGAACGCGGGGTCGGCTGATGAATTGGTCGGTGATTTTGTCGGTTTCACAAACGATGTGACGCGCGAAAGGTTGCAGGGGTTGGAGCAACAGTACAAGGAAGCGCAGGAAAAGGACTCGTCCAAGCAACAAGTCCAAAAATCTGCTACGTCTTTCCTGGGCCGCCTCTGGGGCCCTAGCAACTCTTCGACTAAATCAGTTTCACTCAGCCCGGGTCTTTCCGCGCCTTCACGGCCCGTCAGCTTCCTGAGGCGCTCAGCCTCGAAACAGAGCCTGGCCTCAACACTCAACTCGACTGCGGAATCCGACAGTTCGGCTGCGACTGCTAGCACAGCCATGACAGATCTGTCGCGCGCATCCAATGGCGACGCCATGTCGGTCAAATCTGGCCATGGATCAGTCGCCATGGGCCTATCCTCAAGGGACCGAGACTTGCACTATCAGATTGAGCAGCTGCTCATGTCGGTCAGCCAGCTGCAGCGACAAAACAGCGAATTGGAGGCGGCGTTGCAAAAGCAACGCGAAGACCGCAGCGAAGACCACCGCATTGCGCGCACAGTAGTAGACAAGGTCCGAAAGAAGACACCAACACTCGCCATGCCCTCGACACGCTCATCGCGAAGACGAACTACCATTACCGCTGCGACCGATGTGTCGCGAGAGGACAAGGCCACTATTGCTCTAACTGAAGAAGCCACGGAAATTGTGTCGACGCTGGAATCGCGATTCCCCGCTGCGCAACTGCACCACCGCGCCTCGAGCATGTTTGAGACCAAGCAACTATTGCGCGACAACATTGCCCGAATGAAAGAACAACTCGCCAACGAGACGCTGCGCGCCAACTCGCTGGCCCGTGACCTTTCTGACCGCGACGCCGAGCTGCAAATCGCACGGGACGCGCTAAAAGACACGCGTCACCGGCTTCAAGATAGCTATAATCAGTCGCAAAAGCAAGAAAAGACGATACAAGAATTACGCCAAATGTCGCGCAAACAATCTGCCGCCGCATCCTGGTCCGGCGGCGACACCAACGCACCCGACACGCCTCCTTCCCTATCCCGCTCCACCACTTCGGACAGCGTAAGCGGGGGGCTGCGCGAACTCCGACTCGGTCGCACGCCGTCGCAAAAATCCGATCGCACATACCCATCGCAATCCTATGCGAAGCGGTCCTCGTCACTCCTAACGCAATCTGTCCTAGCCACGGAAAACAACGCGCCGGCCGACAGCGAAGCTCTGTTGCTGGAACTGGTAAATGCAAAGACGGCCGAGGCCGTGGCCCGCCAGGAACTAGAGGAACTACGCAGTCGCTTCGAGGGCATGAAGCGTGTCATGAGCGGCCAGAACCAGGCGTCAAATGCAAGTAATAATACGCCAAGTCCTTTTGCTACACCCAGAGCGGCTACAACGCCTGCTGTGACGCCTAGTCCGGTGCCAAAGGAGCCTGCGGGTGCGGCGGGAGGCGGTTGGGGATGGGCTGGCTGGAAGAGGACGGTTAGTAGTAGTAATGTGAATGGTGGTGGTGGTGGCTCTTAGAAGGGGCGCGCTATGGTTGCCTTTTGTTATTGTTGTTGTTGTTGTTGTTGAAGGAGGAGGATGGATGGATGAGGATCTGGAATAGTAATATCATGGACATGAGAAAGGGGATTGGGGTGATGTGGATGTGTGTGTATATTTGATGAGTATGGGAAAGATATGAGAGAGAGAGAGAGAGAGAGAGAAAGATGGAGATTACACCTAGTTTACCCTTTTTGGTTGGTCATTGTTGTTTGCATTTCTGCAATAACACATTTTTTTATGATATGAATATTCCAAACTTGTTAGCAACCACGGGCTTGGTTCCTAAGATTTTCGCGATTAGGGGGTTTTTTTTTTTTAGTTTTTTCTTCAAAGCAAAAAAGTTTACTCGTTGCTTAAATTCTTTACATTGAATGTAATCCTGCTCTGTTCTTTTTTTTTGAAAGGGGGGAAGGGGGGTTGGGTTTAAAAAGTCGGTGACATGTGGTTGCTTTGATAGGAGGAGGAGGCTTCTTCTTGCCTCGTCTCACATTGGAAGAGGAAGAGCTTATTAGCTAGCTGTGGTTTCTGTTCTATTCTTATATACACAGACACACACACATATATATATATATATATATATATATATATATATATGTGTGTGTGTGTGTGTGTGTGTGTGTTGGTATATTCATGTAGACTTACTTAGACACCTATACATAGCTCCCCCCCCCAAAGTTTAGAGCGAGCAATGTTTGGAATGTGAAAGAAGATGAGATTTGCTGTTGAATATTTCCAGAGTAGTTTAAACCCCCAAAATTTCGTTAAATAAGAAAGAGAGAGAAAAGACACCTTTAGCTTCCCTCGTCTCTTTCCACCCCCTCCCCTTTAAAAAAATGGCGCAAGAAATGCCATCTCACTCTCCTCTGACATCACTTGACGCTCCTAATCCTGGAAATCCCAATACCCCCTCTCCCTCTCGGCCCTCAAGCCCTCAATCCGCCGAATCATCCACTCCTCGCACGCAAACAACGTCTTGCCGTCGTTCAAATCCTTTGCGCACGGATAACTACACTCGCACTCTAGCGGGCCGTCATCTGTCTTCTCCTTGCGCGCCAGCTTCTCCATCTCGTCGACCTCGGCGCTGTGATCGACGCGGTTGTCGTTGAGCACGGCTTCCCAGTAGCGTCTCGAGGATGTCTTGATGCAGCCGGAAAGGGTGACGGACATGTTCTTTTCAGTGATGAGTTTGCGGAGGGCGGAAAAGCCGAGGACGAAGAAGAGGTTGATCCATTTCTTCTGGCACGAGTGCGGGGCTGCAGGGGAGACGACGAGGGCAAAGGGACACTTTGCGCTGGGGTGCTTGGGCGAGATGAAGCGCAAGTCGAGGGTGGTGAGATTGCGGAATTTGGAGAGCGTTTCCACGCTGCCGTCGCCCGTGGAGGCGCGCGTAAAGGGACTGTCTGCAAGGGGGACGATGTTGATAAAGGAAAAGTATTGGGCGGCCGTCATTTCGAGCTGGATGTGGCGGAGATAGGATGGGTCTGGTGGGTTTTTCCATGCATGCTTGAAGATGTCGTCGGCCGAGGCGCGGGGGCCGGTGCGTTGGTTGCGGAGAGAGGTGAAGCGCTTGGTTGTGTCGCGGGCTATGAGCTCGCAGACTTCGCTGTGGACTTGCTTGTTGGCGAGCATAATGTGCATGTTTGGGCGCTGAATGTCCGGGTCGCGCGTGATGCCGAGGCGTTTGCGGTTACCTAGACTCTGTCCGGTGCCGATGACAAGTCTGGACTCCTGAGGCGATGCACCGAGAATGAGGTCGGGCACGACGACGGTTCCGATGGCATGCAGATAGATGTTCAGACGCAGCTCGGCGGGAAGGTCAAGGAAGCGAAACGCCTGGCCGGTACTGTTCCACCACAGCCTCTGCTCGTCGTACTGAACTTTGGGAAACTGCATAGCCCAGGTGTCAGTCGCGTCGCTACAATACCTGTATTGCAGCCAGGCAACTGCTCCCATGGTCTTCTTGGTCTTGTGGCCAAACTCGTTGACAACCATGTTTTCCACGGTGAGGGCGGCGCCAGGCAGGATTTCAATAGCGACAGTGCGCCTGAAACCATCTGCGCGAAGAGGTTCGGAGAATGTAAACCAGTCGTTCCACTTACTGGCTATCGCGGGGCGATGTCTCGAGCGGACGGCTACAAGCTCGTCAGCGTCGGCTCGAGTCACTACAAGGAGGTCTTCTTGTTGCGTGTAGAGGTGACTGTGACGCTCTAGAAAAGAAAAGTTGTGCGTGCGCTCCTGCTGGATATAATGGTGTAGGGCAGCGACGATGGGTTCTTCGTGTGCTTGCGCCAACATGGTTGCCTTGTTGTCTAGAGAAGGCTCGCGGGTAATAGTAGTAGTAGTAGTCAAACGCAGCGCTCACGTGGAGTGGTGGAAGCCTGATTATATATTGTACGAGTGAGAGAGTAGAGCGCGGACAAGTTTTCTTTTTCAGCACGAGACTGCTGGACAGGCGTGTATTTGTGTGGTACTGGAGTGGTAATGGTCGCACGGGACCTGCGTTTTCGACTGCGCTAGTCTTTGTTTGTATTAGCCCCAGGTACACAATATGAAAGCCACAGTAAAGGTAAGCGATTGTACACGAGAACTGAAAAACACGTGGTGTGAATAAAAATGTCATGAATTTGTCGCCATCGCTACGCGACTGCAAGACTCGTAATCATAAGAGTCAAGTTGCCTCACCGAGGACTTGATATATACATGTTTCTCGTACACGACCCCTCTTCCACTCTAAGCATAAGACTCTGCAGAGCAGGTAAATGGACTCCTCACAGCACCAGAGTTGTACTGAGTAATAATGTCCTCAACCGATGCATATGTTCCCGCTCCCAAGACGACCAGTCCGATGACGAAGACAATGGCGTTGATGATGCTGAGCATAATGTTCTTGGCCGAAGAGTTCCACTTGCCGACCTTGATGAGCTGGAACCAAAAGAGGGCCGGCCAGTAAAAAGTAAAGCCTGAAATGAAGAGCGACGAGATGAGACCGAGGAGGGCGTTGAAAAAGGGAATGGCCTCGGCAATGATCCATCCAATGACGGTGACGACGGTGATGAGTCCAATCCAGACTCCCCAGCCGCGGACGTCCTTGACAAAGCGAATGGGCGAAGTGGCAAAGACGCGGTCCATGATGTACCTACTCACTACGGTGCCGTTGATGGATCCAGAAATGAAGATGACGGGCATGGCGACACCAAAGGCGATGCGGGAAACCGTGTGTCCGGCAGAAAGCAGAGCGGGCGACTTGACTTCCTGGCCGACAAAGGCGTAGATGAGACCTCCGGTGACGGTGTAGATGAAGATTTCAATCAGGCCCAGAGCCCAAATGGACTTGACATAGTCCTTGGGCGTGTGCATCTCCGACATGAAGGAGAATTGGCAGACGGCAAAGGAGTAGGCAAAGATGATGTTGGTGGTTGCCAAAAAGGCCTGGTAAAAGGTCGTCTCGGGCTGGGGCCATGCGGACCAGTTGACTCCGCTGAGGCCACCGGGGGCGTCGTGTGCCTGGACACCGGTTGCGATGATGGTGATGAGAATGGCGGCAATGACACTGATGAAATCAATGTAGCCCAAAAACGCAAAGTCGTGAAACGTGGGTGGCAGGGCAAGCACCAAGAGGATAATCATGGAAATGATGCCCCAGACGAGAGCGCAGGTGGCGTAGTTGCCGATGATGTTGATAAAGGCAATCGTTCCGGTAAGGGCGTGGGATCCGACCAGGAGAATCAAAAACAGGGCAAACATGACACCAGTGAGTTCCTTTCCGAACTTGCCCCAGATGAGTTCGACGGCGTCCGAGTAGTGGGCAACGTGCGGGTAGCGCATCTTGACCTGGCCGACAACGTAGGATGTGTAAATGGCGACGAGACCGAGGCCAACACACATGATGACACCGGGAACCATGCCCAGGGTCGCAAACGCGCTAGGAATAGAAAGCGAGCCGAGCGCAATGGCTTCGACAATCAGGCAGATTGTGAGTTGCTTCCATCCGAGGCGGTGAAACTTTTCCGAGCCTTCCTGGACAGTGGCCGTCTTGTCAACGGGCACCAGCTCAGGGTCGCTCTTCTTGCCGTCAGACGACAAATCGTCCAGGCGGTAAGAGGGCGGCGTGGCGTATTGGGTAGCGGGGACGCCCGTGTTGACGCCATTGGCCGCATAGAGTGGCTGGGGGTTGCCGGTCGTCAGGCCGCCCGTGTGCGGTACTTCTTGCATGTTGGAACTTGGAGAAGAAGAAGAAGATGTAATGGCAAATGGAGGAAAATGAGTAAAGAGTCGAACAAGGTGGGCAGTGCGAGTTTTTGGTAGTCGACGCTTGCTGATGGGGCTAGCAGTTTGTCTTTGCCCAAACGAGTAATTTGCAGTGTAGGTCTCGGGTCCAGTTCGAGTTCGAGTTCGAGTTGGAGTTGGAGTCGGAGGGGCCGGGTTGGGCGAGATGCAGAGGGCCCTCTGTGACGTAGGGTACCGTAGGGCGGGTACGGTAGGCGGAGTGAATGCAGCAGCGCACACTTTGGATAGACAGAATATCTAGTCCAACGGCGGGCGCCATTCCGACCTTATATCAGAAGCCCTTATCTCTCCGCACTCGCAACGTGTGTAATAGAATATTCCAAACGGCGATTCCCCCGCGCGCTCCCAGGCTGCTGGAAGACCGATGTTGACCGAGGCCCGTACTCTGGACCGTGTTAGCAGTTGGTCGGCTCAAGCTTCTCTCGTACGCGGTACCATGCATGGGTGCGTGCGAAGCCCAGTGTCGGCTCTCAGTGGCGGTGGTTGCAGCAAACGGTCCACATGGCGCGTCGCAGTTGACGTAAAATTTTCACCATTTTACGTGTCCGAGCAGCGTACCTTGGGACGTGCGACAGCTTCCTTGCTCTTGGTGACATCGGCCCATTTCTTGATAGGTGACATCACCGGCCTCCCCAGTTGCGCAACCGTCTGCGAGATAAGGAAAAAAAAAGGACAAACTCGGGCGCTGACCGTCAGCAGTAATGGCATGGCCGCCGTCATGCGCAGTGACGAGCGGCATGGCGACAGAGGCGCTCGTAGCCGACGTAGGGCTGGCTCGGGTGGCTGCGCTGCCGCGGATCAAGCCTTCTGATATGCGCCATCCCGGGCCTCGGCGGGGCTTGTCCACCTTTTGCCCAAACGGGAAGGGCTGCAAACTCTGAATGGGCGCGAGCCTTGGCGGCCGCCTACCCCAAGGCGGCAATGCACGACATGTTCGTGCAGCATGTACGGCCAACGTGCCCTCGCTGCGAGTCGCGTGACCACCGCTTATCTCACACCGCGAGGGTCTTGTGGAGTGCATTGCCGAACCAAGCGCCCACCAATCGCTGGCCGCCGTGCAGAAATGCTTCGATTGCCTGCATGGTGGCCAGAGACAGCTACCCCAGACTATAGTGACCCTCACGAGCGACGCCAAAATGTCACTTCCAAGACTCCAGCGAGCGGGTTGTAGTCATGGAAAACCTCGCAACGAGTGCCAAAATGTCATTCACGCCCTGCGTCTCCACCCCTCTAGTCAACTCTGGATAACGGCACACTACGTAGCCGTTGTCCGACGCATAGTCTAGCCCGCCTACGCCGCCGTCTTTAGAAACTCGTCCACTACATGCGGGTCCTTTTCCAGCTCGGGACCGCCTCTCTTGCTTCTGCTCTCCCAAGTCTCCTCCACGTGGGCCTCTTCGGCCGTCGAGCCGGGAGAGAAGACGTACACGCGATGCTCACCTGACCCCGTCAGCTTGGGGGAATCCAAATCGTTGTCCACTCACTTACAGTTCTTGAATGCAGTCCCCAGCATCGGATCCTCCACGTCCCAGTCCTCTGTCAAAAAGTGCGCAAATGCACCATGGGTCACGACGACAACCTGCCCTGTTAGCCTGCCATGACCGATCCAGAGACACAACAACCTACCTGCGCTTCGGGCCGTTGATAGAGCCAGCGCCTCAGGTCTGCTGCCCGCTGCGAAATGGCCGTCTTCTCATACGCCCAATAGCCTTGCTGCAGCACCGCTTAGTCAGCATGCCCACTGACATCATGTCGGGAGATCGACCAACCTTGGAGTTCCAACCTTCGGTCACGGCCGAAGCATCAACCTTGCCAACATCAAAGTCGAGCTCGCCGTGG
The DNA here is from genome assembly GCA_034640345.1 of Drechslera avenae. NCBI lineage: Eukaryota > Fungi > Ascomycota > Dothideomycetes > Pleosporales > Pleosporaceae > Drechslera > Drechslera avenae. The sequence continues at coordinate 883,252 of JAXRVH010000007.1, forward strand.
GCAAACAGGCCGGGCAGAAACTCGTGCACATCGGCGCCCGTGTCTGCAACTCCCACGTCGCATGCAATGTTGGACACTTCTTGCAGCCCCGGCAGCAGCACAAACGGCACTTCTTGGCGCGATAGCACAGGCCCAAAGCTCAATGCTGCCGTCTGGATCGTGCGCCGCAGCGGAGATGCAAAGACCACGTCAATCTCGTCGTGGTGACCAAAGGCTGAGCGCAGCGTGGCGCACTGCTCTTTGCCCTTGGCCGTCAAGACAGCATCGCGAATGCTGTAATCGCGCTGCGAGGGGGGGGGGGGGAAAGTCAGACGATTCCATCCGTAGAAAATGCTAGTGACATACCGTCGCATTGTGCTCTCCCTGTGCATGGCGCACGAGATGAATCTTGGGCGGCATTTTGGTGTTGTTGATATCAGTCAACGATTTCTGCAGCTCGAGGCTCGGTGGTGGGGCGCCGGTTGAGTCACCCAGGGTCACCCTCCCCTTATCGCGGAGCGGCGAATTCGAAAAAACTAAGCAGCCTCGTTAATTCGTCACACACTTGTAGATCTCCTTCTAGAAACTCAACGGCGGCGGCGAGTTTCCCGGTCCTCTTTTTTTTTCCTTTCCACCTCGACGTTCCTGTCTTTTGGAGCGACTTTTAATTTCAGTCAAGGATACAGGTTTGCCGAACGAGTCGCTTTACACCCACCATACGAGTCATGGTTGCAGCCTCGTCGTGAAAAGATGGATCTGCTATTCCAAGGAAGAGGCATGATATCGTCTTGGCGCTCTGGGACCGCTCGTATTCACCCATCAACCCGTCCAGCTCCTTCCTTGTCGCCTGGATGCCTGCATCTCTAACCGGCTATACAGACGTGCATCATCCAGGTACAACGCCTGGAATCTCGGTAAGATGCGAGATATACCTGCGGTTTGGAGACGCGGCGCGTGGGGGAACCCACTTTGTGTATCTATCTCGGAAGAATGCCACACAATCCACGGCGGAACCTATGCGGGATTTTCAAACATGAGGCCACATAATCCACTACGGAACCTTTACCGGGCATCACAAAGACGTGCAATCCGCAACATCGGTTGTCGGTGTATTGCCAATAGTAGAAGAGGAGCCATGGCCCTGTTTGGATTAGCGCCGTTTGCCCGACCCGCGTGTCTTGCCCAGGTGAGCTGCTTCCTCGTTGTCTTCATCAACTTGTTCTCTGCATCATTTCGATACTTCCAGTTTCGTGGCCTTGAGCATTCTTCATGGCCATGTCGATGTAGGAATCCAAGGGCAATGGCGAAGCGATCATGTGCGCTGAGCTTCTTGCCACAGACAGGCTCTATCTAGCGTTCAATCCTCCACCTGATTTTGTTCGTTCGCAAGCGTCGAGAAGCCCTTTGGAATCAATACGCTCCTTTTTTGTATTGGGCAAGAGCCATAGAGACCGAGTAGGAAACATGGTAAGAGAGTGACGGTCGCGAAACTCACAAGGCACCATCGTGTGCGTGAAAAGAGTCGGCAAGGTGGTGCACTCGGCTGCGCCGTGAAAAGTGCAAGTCAACGCACCCATCATGGCACATGACCGTTTTGCCAACCTCTCAATGCATCCTGCGATCGTAAAGACCGATGCAGTTTGCAGCCAAGCGTCGCATCGGATCCGCAAAACCCCGCAGCACTAGCGCGAGCAAGCATCCTTTACTGGAAAGCCTCATCGATATCCGAGAGTCGAGATGATGTCTTCCATTCTACTCACCACATCAACATGGCACACAAGGAACCAACCGTACTCATCGTTGGCGCTGGTACCTTTGGTACCTCGACTGCGTACCATCTGGCCAAGCAATACAAGCATCCATCGCGCGTAACCATCATTGACCGTTGGGATCACAATGCGCCTCTTGAAGAAAAGCAAGCAGCGGCAATTGACACGAATCGCATCATTCGAACCGACTATGAATCTCACTTGTACTGCGACCTTGCCAACGAAGCCATTCACTTCTGGTTCTGGAGCATTGCCGTCCAAGGTCACTTTCACAAGACTGGATGGATCGTCATGGATGAGAAAGATGGTGGCTTTGGTAATGCAGTTAAAAAGACATTTGTCGAGCGCGGAGGAGACTACACCCGCACTGTTGCGCCAGAACAATTGCAAGACTACGCCGTAACCCGAGGCATTCGGAGCGAGCAGTTGGGTCAAGGCTACTTCAACCCCGAGGCAGGATGGTGCGATGCGGAACGGGCGACTCAGAGCTTCATCAAGGTGGCACTGGAACTGGGAGTCCAACGAGTCATGGGAGAGGTACAGGAGCTGCTGCTCAACAACAATCAATCAGGCCTCGCTGGCGTCCGATTACGAGACGGTCGAGTTTTCAAAGCAGACCAGATTGTCTTGGCGGCGGGAGCTTGGACGAGTGCCCTATTGTCGCCCGTTGAAGATGCTCTGCGAATCCGAGAGCAAGACCGCATCGAACGCCAAATCACTGCCGTAGGACGAGTTTCTGCCTACTATACTCTAAACGCAGACGAGACTCAGCAAATGATTGACACCAAGGTGCCTGTCGTCGTCATTGGCGGACAAGTGGACATTATTCCGCCGTCCCAGCCAAACCGTACCTTGAAAATCAACGACCTCAAGACGGAGATTGTAAACCGCGTCACGACTTCTTCTGGGCATCGCATAACCGTGCCCTCGCGAAGACATCAAACTGATATTCCCGAGCAGCTCAAGCGCGAGAGCAGCAAAGTCATGCACGACGCCATGCCCGAATGGACAAGGAACAAAACGCCGACTAGATGGCGCATGTGCTACGACGCCGTCACACCAACAGAAGATTGGCTCATGTGTAGACACTTGAATCCAAACCTCGGTAACTTGTATCTTGCCGTCGGGGGAAGCTTTCACTCGTACAAGTAAGTGTTTTACTCTCGTTCGATCTGGCCTCCCCATCTTTACTGACTCCAACTAGATTTCTGCCCGTGGCTGGCGCTTACATGTGTAACGTGTTGCGAGGCAAGAGCAACGGCGAGGAAAAGGATGCAGCCTGGAAATGGAAGAGCGCAGCCGAGTTGCAGCGCCGTCGGGGCAAGGAGTTTGGCGAGATTCCGAGGAATTCTCAGAGAAGAGAATTGAGCGAGTATGAAGAGGGGGTGGTGTCTAAGCTATAAGCGTCACACGAATGTTATTTGTTTCCAGATTTACCGTGAATATCCGCTCACTTCCTCACTCACTCAACCTAGAAGAAATCATTAGCTCGAACAAAAAGAAACCGTCAAAAAAAAGCAATCCAAAGGACAGAAATTTTCCTCTAGTAGTCCTCTCATCTCAGGTTTACACACCTGTTGAGATATGCATGTATCGAGGTATTTCACCCCCTCTCCATGCCAACACAACACATGTTGTTATCATTGTTGATGGAACAGAAAACAGTCCTCCTTCTATGCTAGCATGCTTTTAACTTGCATAAGCCTTTGTAGCATACTTGTCGGCGACATTATTCTTAACCGCCGCAAATTGCTCCCTCGTTCCGGCCTACTAGGATCAGATCGTGACCCTTTTTTTTTTCTCGCAAAGATGTAGCTGAGCTCTGCTCCGACACCGCTCGAGGCTCCGGTGATCAAGACAAGACCCTGGGCTGGTTTGGGTCTGGGAAGGAAAAGACGCAGTGGTACGAGCAAGGCTGCTGCCACCAAAAGGGCTAGAACAGCCGGGATATTGAACAAGACAACGGAGACTACGGTGGTGGCGAGCGCAAAGTACGAGATGAGGTCCACATTGATGTCGTCGAGTACTAGCCAGGTAGGTTTGTAGATAGTTGGGTTGCCGTTGTCGATTGCGCAATGGGAAAACTGTTGATCAGCATTGTCTTCGACTGATACACGAGCATCCGCCATGATGAGTAGTGGTTGCGGTTCAGTCTTTACGAATTTATCGTTAAGCTAGGTGGTGAAGTGCGGTGAGAGGATATTGTGAGAATGAGGGGGGGCGGTTGTGAAGGAAGACGGCACCATTGCAACTGCTTTGGGCAATAGTGATGTAAGTGGCAGCACAAGCTGAAAAGAAACCGTCAAGCTGAGATGAAACTGACGTATCGTTTGGTCTCCAAATAAATCTGCTGTCAGGACGCAGTGCAGAGCGATAACCATGGGGGTGGCTCAGGACTGATCATATCAGGGAAAGAGTTTACATCAAGATACTCGATAGCTCCAAGCGGACATACTAGGACCGCCACCTTCCGTTGACGGGCTTGAAGAAGGGGATAGCAGGTCGTAGCTCACAAAGTAGCATTCCAGTCCACCAATGCATCATCACCGACCTTATCCTTGATGATCCTGGTGCTCAGGTCCCATAATGCAGCACCTAGAGCCGGATCAGAGGCTTGCTTCGTCTCCTTGCCAGGCTGGCCAGGATCATTAAAGTAGTAGCCATTCCAGCCTTTCTCCTCAATCTCAGGGCTGGTCGCAGCGTACAACGCGCTATAAGAACCTTGCTCAACGTCGCGCCCACCGGCGAGCATGATGGCGGTCACCATCTTGCCGAATAGGCCGGGGTAAGCATCTTTCCACCTGTTGTCACGAGTGTTGGTCAGCAAATGCGGACAATGACCACCGAGATTGGGGATACCTACTGTTGCTGCATGGCGGTATTCACCTGAGATCATGATTAGCGACACCTGTTACATCAAACCAGAGGGACATTGCTTACCGCGCCTGGATGGACCGAGAGAGCGTAGATGTTGTGGTTGTTCGGCTTGATGACCCGATCGAGCAGACCGTACTTGACGCCGAGGATGATGGCCAGCTTCGTCCTGCCGTACACTTCCAGATTGCCGATTTCCGGGTTGTTGATCTCATCAAGCGAGCCAAAATGGACTACCGAAGGAGCCGCGCGATGCTGCTCTGATGACTCGAACACGATACGGGGTGCAGGCGTATCAGGCATCTTGGACGTCTTCCGAAGCAGGGGGTACAGCAGGTTGACCACATAGAACTGTCCAAGCCAATTGATTTGGAAGTGACGGTCAATGTGATCGTTGGTCTCTCCGTATTGGTTTGCATTAATACCGGCGGAAAGAATGAGCTACATGGCCTGTCAGCCAAGCAGCCAAACAACTCATAGTGCGTGTAAACTCACCAAGTCAAGTCGCTCCTCGCACTCTCGTATCTTCGTAAAGACCTCCTTGACCTCCTTGAGCGTGCCCATATCGCATCCTTCCCATTCAATCTTCGCACCCTGACCGCACTCTTCCTTGATCTTCTTGATAGCCTCTTGACCTTGCTCTTCCTTGCGGTTGACCATAATCACTCGCGCTCCATTCTGAACAAACGCTTTGGCGATTTCGAAGCTGCGTTACAGTCAGCGATGAGACGTCGCTGCAGACCACAGTCTTTGGTATCTCACCCTATGCCCATGGCACCGCCAGTGATGAGAGCGACTCTGCCATTGAGATTGTGTATCTCCTTTTTCGGACCAATGACGGGATGTAGAATGGACTGCATGACTACTGCGGCGTTAACGCGTGAGTAATTACTGCGCAAGTTTGGCTGCGTAGGTAGTAGTTGGAAGACTTCCAATGTTGCAGCGTTGATGGGGTCTTGACGTGGGATAAAGACGCGTCGTATGCGTGGCGTCATTGCGATTTCATTGCGTGGTCACGTCGCGCAAACGTCCCTACTATACTTCATAATGGCCCACGCACACAACAGCATGGTTTGCATACGCTTGGCAGTGTGACCAACCAGATGTTCAAGGCCTTGACTAACTAAGTAATTGGCCCGCTGGTAGCAACCTTACGAGTTTACATTCACTCCGGTCACAAAGCAATGGACGTATCATCCGTGATTTGATCGCCTAGTCCATACGTCCATTGCGCTAGAGTCTTAGTAAAATTATATTACTTACTCATCTACATTACTTGCATCTAAAGTACGTTGTGATTTTCTCTTAAAAAAACCCCCTAATTACTTTTTTTAGTATCTCTCTTGAAACCTTTCTTCTTTCCCCAGGGGTTGATAGAGTGAGGGGTTAGTTCAATGTAAAATGGTACACACGGGATACAATAAACGCAATAGACAGGGCAAAATAATATAGCGCTGATTTCTTTACTTTACACGTCTCCTTACTCCTTGACCTTGACGACAACCTTTCCAAAATGGCCTCCACTAAACAGATACCTGAGCGCCTGGTCTGCCTCGTCAAACTTCCACACACGGTCCACGACCGGCCTAATCTTCTTTTCGTCGTAGAATGCTAGCATCCTTTCAAGTTCCGATCTCGGTCCGTTCAAGATGCCCTTTAGCGTCACGTTCCTCTTCAAGCAGAGCAGATTCGTGTTTGTCCTGTCGCCAGCCTCGTCCTGCTTGCCGGAGAGGTAGCCGATGCAAGCGATTAAGCCGCCAAAACGGACGCAGTCAAAAGACTTGCGTAGCGTTTGCGCGCCGCCGACTTCAATGATGATGTCGGCGCCTTGGTCAGAAGTAGCGGCAAGGACGGTTTTTTCCCAGTCCGGGTTCTGACGGTAGTTGATGGTCGTCTTTGCGCCGAGCTTGGTTGCGCGCTCGAGCTTCTCATCGGAAGAAGATGTGACAATGGCGTCGGCGCCTGCTGCGGTAGCAATTTGGGCGGCGCAGATGCTTACACCGCCAGTGCCCTGGCAGACGACCGTCTCGCCCTGGCCGATGATTTCGCCCTTGGGGCGCATGCAGTTCAGGCTCATCCATGCCGTCATGGCTGCAATGGGCAAGCACGCAGCTTCATCGTCGGTCATGTAGTCTGGAACCTTGACCACGCCGTACGTGGGGAAGACACGGTATTGCGTCAGTACGCCGGGAGCAGGGCCTCCGAGACCATTTGCAACATCGGATCCCTTGACTTGACCGCTTAGGTGCGTGGGCGCAAAGGTGCTAATGACGCGATCGCCTTGTTTGAGACGAAAGGCGGGGTTCTTGAAAGGATCAGAGGTATTGTCAGAATCTGGGCCGACTGCCACGACTACACCGCACATGTCGCTGCACGGCACAATCGCGGGCGGATGGTCGACCGAGGCGTGGTGGTTGTAAAGACCCATGGCCACTATTTCACGTGATCAGCCCTAGTTCCTGGTTTCTTGTTGTATTCTCCGTATTTTGACGAACCCTCGGTATCCCTGTAATTCAGGCTGACGGAATGAATTTCCACCAACACTTCGTCTTCACTAGGAGTCGGGCAATCCGCCTCGCTCATCCTGAGCTTATCGAGCCCGTCTTGGCCCGTAAGCCATTGCTTGATCTTTTGCGGAGGCGTCATCTCGCAGGCTGATCGTGGATGCAGAATCGCAAGCCTTGGGAATCCCAAATCTCAAACTGGCACTCGGACCTGTTGCCGTTGTAGTGTTGTTCTTGCGCTGAGAAAACAATCCAGAAATTTCGCTCAACCAGTCTCGGCGGTCTTGTGAAAACGGAGGGGTTGGCATCTCGGCGTCTACTTATACAAGCGGGTCGTGATTTGCAATGTCGCAAAGGATACAATCACGGGTGGATCTTTGCAGGTGTCAAGCGGCCAAAAACTTGCCGAAATGTGTGGGGATGGGCATTATTTCTATGTGTCGTCGCGCTGACGAGAGGGTGTTTACGGGTGTGAGAAGACGTCTTCTTGTCCGACGTCACTGGCCGCGTTCGCCCGGCAGCCGAGGTGGCAGGGTGTTATCGGAAGACACCAGCCGACACTGGCCCTGCAACACCAACATGTCCATCGCGACATGCATATCCACGTGCAAATGTGCATGAGTGGTTTATTCACCAGACGTTGATCTTTTGCGCTTCACCTGACCAAAAAGCCGCAGACTGCATCCTAGAGCCACCGGATGCTAGCGCGACCTAGTTGGAGTAGCTGCAAACCCTGCAGACCAAGGTTGGATGCGCAAAGGCCGCTATCACGAAAAGGAGAAGCTTTTCATATCCTGAAACTACGACAGATGCTTCCAGGGTTGTTGGATGAATGACGCTGGCAAGTACAATGCGTCATATTCCCCCAGCGGGTAGCTATCCGGCAGCCCCCGGAATGATCAACGTCTGGGGTTGCGACCTGGAACAAGTGCAAAGATCCGATGATTTTACAATGTACGATCGATATAGTTGGTTGATCAATATATTGAAACCGGCAAGGCTCGTGCGGCGGAAGCATGATGCTCCCGCTGCCACGCGACATGCCATGATTGAGCGTGTGATGGAACCATGGAAAACATGACGACACTTTTCCGGTCAATATAAAACAGACACCACCCTCTGCGATAAAAGCCAGAAGCCCTTTGCCAACTTCACTTCCAATTCATACATACCAAAACACAAAATGGACAGCCCACGTTCTTGCGCAAGCCAGGAAGCCTTTCCACCGCCGCTCCCAAATCACCTCAGTTCCGATTACTCGCCAGCTCTCACCATGATGCAGCAGTTTCACGCAGACTTGCTCCGCATGGATGAAGAACACCTCCAGCATCGCGATCAACCCACATGCGAGATACCCTCGCCATTTCCTGGAGACGACCAAGCCCAGGACTACGGCTTCTACACAAAGATGCGGACCTGGTGCCAGAGACGCTTCTCCCGACGAAGCCGCGCTAGCGACGCCTCGGCATCATGAAAGAAGCAAAAGTCATGCCGTAATGCAGGTACACCAGCCTTGCATCTCCCACCACTACCACTTGTCATGACTTTCCGGCCCATTGGGCCAATGCCGACAACTATACGACGTAGTCATTACGACCTCGAAGTTTCAAAGTTTGGGCGCGACTGCTCCGAAATACAAGACGTCATGTAATCTCGGCAACCGCCCGTTAGTACACTTGGGCTTTTACTGGCACCCACAACAAAAGGAAAACTCGATATCTATTGAGGGTTTGGTGCTCTTCTAAGATCCAAAAGGCAACGCGCACACAGCTAGACTGCGTTGACACGGCGATCATTGTTTGGCCCTAAAGTCTTGTGGTCGCTCCCCCACATGACTCGCAACAGTGGAATCATCTTCGGAAATCTGAAAAAGATATCACTTAAGACGTCTGTACGACTGATGTACCCGAGATGGGATGGATGCATCAGCATATGGAACTCAAGGATGGAGATGGTCAGGTGCAGGGGCAAGAAGGATAGACGACTTTGTATCAGGGATTTACCTAACATCGTGTACTTTGTTTAGTAAATCAAACTTTCTTCCATGATATGAATGAGAAGCTCAAAGAGGTGCACGGTGAAGGCGTTTTTGAAGGCTGTGCCTGTAAATGGTCTAACGTAGCTGTTTCCGTCTTGATCCTCAACATCTAGCTGCCAATAGGCTCATGCGACTGGACGTATAGATGCAAAAAGCATCGTGTGCCAATACGCAAAGGCTATCCTTTCGAGCAATTGATGAGCGTAATGAACGAGGTCAATAAGGTGGAGACACTGTGACGCCGGTGAGATACCAGATCTGTTATCGATAACGAGGCTAAGTGATGCTAGCGTGAGATCTTAATGGTCACGTGCACGGCGTAATGTAATGTCCATGCGTTTCAAACCTCACCTCACCCCCCCTCGCTATTTCACACTCCATCTGCCATCTACAGCCAGAGTCCGACCAGCAGAACCTTCCTACTACAACGGCAGTGCCCTATTCCATACATCGTTTCTTTTTGCAACCATGCAAGCAGTTCGAGCGACATATCGCACCCCTCTCAGTCTGTGTCAAGAGGATATTACTTGCAAAAGAAACGGCATTGAGCAGATCGCTCGACCTGTGGGTTGTGATCAACAAAGAAACCCTTCCACGTTGCGTTGATGCAAAGTGAAGGGCGTGTTCGTCCAGTGGCCGCGAGTGTGCCCCTCCGGGTCTACGCTTATCTTGCTCGTCGATCAGGACATCTATCTCTTGGACCCTGAGGACGAAGACCCCGCTCCCACCTGACTGGTTACTGTGGCTTTCGACTCACCATATCCACCTAGCCGGCATCGGCATCGGCCTCGCGGATCAGCGCGTCTCGGCTGTATCAGCGGACACTCCCGTCGCGTCATCGTTGGATCGCTATGGTTACCGATATTAAGGGCGCAGACAACACCGTTGCAGCGGTGCATGACAGCTGTCTCACATGTCAAATTTGATAGCGTCCAATCACGACTAGGCTATTGAGCAATTTGGGAAAAGATGAATGTTACTCCAAGGGCCTGCAAGAGCTCGAAAATGCCGCTTCTTCGTGGAATAACGTCTTTATCAAGGAATTTTAGATGCGCACGGTGGAATAACGCTATTGTTTTCTACCGTCCTTGTCTGTTTGTGGCACTGTCAATCTTGCTTGTCTTTCACTGGCCGGGTCTTTGTTGCACGCGACTGCGGCTTTTTTCCTTCACTCTCAAACAATGCCAAACTACGGCATCCGTGTGACCGCGAGAAAATATCTACGTCAAAGCGCTGTCCCCGCACTTTGCAGCATCTTTGCACAGTGGCTTAGTGGGAAATAGCCATCCCCTGCTACTATTTAATATCTTCCCTGCCAGTCTTTCCCTGAACATTTCCAGACACACAACACACACTGTACATCTAACCGTGATATTTTATCAACCGCGAGAAGCATTCAGCACCCACACTCGCTTACAATATTTACAAAAGAGCTCCGCGCGTAACCATCCGTTGTCTCCGACACTACCCCGCGACGTATCATCCCAGACCCGATTCCCTCTACATCGATTAACGAGAACATTCGTTCGGACAACTCCATCATGTCCAAGCGTTCTGCCGAGGAGCCTCTCGTCCAGGAGGTCAACAACAAGAGGCAGAAGATGGTCGTCTCCGGCAATGACGCCAATGTCGCTCCCACTTTTGTGCCAGAGCATGAGTCCAAGGCCAAGGCGGAAAAGGCATCAACTCCTGCTAAGGTTGTCAAGACTTACAAGAAGCCCCCCGTCGGCGATGGCTTCTTGGACTACGAGTACGACCAGACTGTCCCGGAGCCCAACGAGTTCTGGGGAGTCAAGCCTCTTCCTGGTGATCGTCGCCCCCACCCCGACCAACCGTCTGCCCGTGAGAGCAACGGCCAGACAAACCCTCCCATGTGGGAAGAGCGTGGATACCGTTACAAGCGTGGCACTCGCCATGTCAAGTACTTCGGACCCATCGCACCGGACAACGTCGATGACCTGGAACCGACACTCGACCAAGAGGAGCTGCTTGTTGTCAAGGTAATTGACATGCGACCCAAGAGCAACAAGGATCCGACGCCCAAGCGCATCCCCGCGATATACTGCTACGGCAAGGTTCCTCGGGACTGGGACCATATGCAGTCGATCAAGGCACTCAACGACCGTCGCTACCAGGCTATTGACCGCATTAGCATGGATGCGCCGTGGACTCGCATCGAGCGCGAGTATCTGGCATCGTTGTTGACCGAGAATCCGGACGCGTCCATCTGGGAGTTGACCGAACTCCACAACGATCGGTTCATGCACAAGGACTTTGCGACGGAGACTGGATTTGACTTTGCCGAGCTTTCTGTTGGTCGGACTGTCGAGAGCGTGCGGTACGAGTACTGCACGTACAAGCCCACCTACGACAAGGGCGAGGCACCAGACATGATCCGCTGGCGTGGCGACCCATCCATGGAGGCCCGCAACATCAACAAGTCGGGACGTTCTGAAAAGTTTGGCCCGCCAAGCAAGGTCCTTCAAATGGCATACGATGCCGCCCAGGCTGGTGAGGATGACGACGAGGACTCGCCCAAGAACCCTACCGCAAAGGGCAAGGGAAAGCGCCGCACCAAGGACGACCTCGAGGCAGAGCAGCCTTCTGTGAAGAAGAGCAAATCTGTTCGTCTTGTCGAAATTGACCCGTTCGTCGGGCAGGCCAAGCTCGACGAGGAGGACGAGATGCTCCTCCAGTTGGCTGGCGCTTACGAGGAAGAAGCAGAGTCGTCGGCAAAGCCGGTCCAGCCCCAAGTCTCCTCTGTGAAAGACGGCAAGGTGACTGAGAAGACTGTTGCCCAAGAGACAACAGTCGAGATTGTGGGCAAACAGTCTGTCTCAACGCAGACTGTGGCCCACCAGCAATTCACGACTGGTGCGTCTCGTCAAGTTGTCATCGATGACAACTATGACGACGAGGAAGATGAAGAGCTATAGCTTTGAGTATAGCAGCTGTGTTGCGCTTTTCTCCGTTCTCAACTTTTGATTTTCCGGATGCGATGTGTGGAGCTACGAACAAAGCAACTTCTCCACACGTTCGCTCCGGAGCATTGCATTATCTTTGATACCCGACACTTATCGTTGATTAGATAGTTTCTTGTTTGGATATATATTGGAAAACTTCCAATGTTCATCATATAATGTCTTTTTTATATCTGTGATTGATATATGTTGTGACTGATACCCTTTTTATGTCCTGAAATTATTTCCTCTTTTGCTCTAACTAGACATTTTATTGTTTGCTACAAGTCATGTTTTCGCCAAATCACCCACTCACCGTCTACAAGCGCGGTGAAGAAGCAGAAATGACGTTGTAGTAATGTCTGTCCACGTGGAACGAAAAGCGCCCTGTACTGAAATAAATCTATCATCAAAGTAGTATAATCTCGTTCCCACCTGTTCTGTTGAGCTACCATTAGCATGTTATCATTCTTCGGACACTCCTCTATGCAAAGTCTATGCGCGACTGCCAAAGTCCGATGCTCTTGCCTATAGTGTCGATCATTCGTTTCAGAGCAACAGGATCCATATCATCTTTGCACCGCCATAACACCACAAATTCCATAGAAGCGTAAGCGTTGGAGTGCTCAGTAATTAGATCCGTGGTGTAAGAGTATACTCCCAAATTACAGAACGCCCAAAGCTCAGATTAAAGCCAGCCGCATTTATCCAGCCAAGAAGATCTGCGGTGCATCATGGTGCTTGTCAAAAGTAGGCTTAATAACCGCTACATTATATTTATACTATCCTTTGTTAAATTCATTCTTTGGTACATCTTAACAAAGGAGCACGTGTTGCTGGTTTTAGCACAAGCATGCGTGTCCCGCCTCATTGCATGGGCTTACCCAACTTACCTGGTTCACCCCTTACACATTCCCACGGTCGAGATGCCTGAGTATTGGGCCATCGCAGGGCATAGTCTATGAGATATCAGATGGGGCTGTAGTGAGGCTCCCGTTTCAAATGTCCGGTTGCTGAATCGCCACCTACGGACGACACAATCAAGCAAATGCATATGTCTCTCTGACATTTGGCCCTGTCTGAGAAAGAAAGCATATTTTATAATGTTCTTGCCAACCACCGACATCCGAACCTCGCACAAAGGCCTGCCGACTAAACTTCCCATTGGTCTTGTTCTCCCGAAATACAAGTCATTAGAAAATTTCTGGGGCCCCCACACTATAGTAATACATTGTGTATGGATCAAAAACAGTTTTTTAGTGCTGTCGCATCGCTCAAACACCTCGCATATATGCATGGGGATTGATGGCTACAACTAGCTTTAGTTAATCGACTTTGGGTCCGTCAGACATTGCGACGACGAAAGCTTCGCCAAGCAGGTTGTGGAAGACCAGTTTGCTTTGGCAACATGCATACATTTTTTAGCATCTGGTATTGACCTTGTCGCGAAAGCCAACAGCCACGTCCAAGTACAAGAAACGCTCAACACGCTCAAAGGAGGTCAGGGCCTTGTTGATGAGGCTGCAAAGGATTTTGATAAAGTCATCCAGGCGGGCTGAGCAGGGAATCCCTCTAGTTTCTCATTCTTGAGCAAGGGCATTGCAGACTTTTGCGACAAGACAGCGGTCCGACCGGCGGAAGAATTTCTGCCTGAGGTACAACCAAATCTTGATCATACGGCAATGGAGGAAGAGCTTCGATGGATAGACGAAAAAGCTTACCGTGCAGCTTACAAGGCTAAGGGCTATGAGGTTCCAGGTAATATCTGGGACTGATGCATATTGGCAAAATATATTTCATTGTGCACATGTAAAGACTGTGTTCTGAGAGAGAGTTGTTTCTTCAATCTGAACACAAACGAGTTTCCGTCAAGTAAGGCCGCAGGCCATTTCTATTGTGTTTTATCTGGACGTCGGCTACGACCGTCAGTCGGAGTTTCTATCGACTGCAGTGATCCTGACAGTACCTCACGCAGCGTATGTCCTCTGAGCACAAGTACCAGGTGGAGATTGCTCACGACCTCCCTCAGCCAGATCGCCTGGTCAACTCACGACGCACGACTTGCCTCTCGCACAAATGATCCTCAGTATCGTACCCAACGTACGCAACGACAACCTTGAGCCCAGAAATGCTCTCAGTACGTGCAACTCAAGATGTCTACTACCAACAACCTTGGGCCCAGAAACGTCCTTGGTACGTGTAACTCAAGCTACTTTAAGAAGCAATGTAAGATACCTTGCATGGTCAAGTGGATTATTCAGCGGCTAATCAGCGCACTGCTCTATGTATATAGGCCTGGATCACAGGCATCTCAGACATCAGAACACATCATACATCACATCAATACACAATACTCCCCACCTGCTTACTCCAAGCACTTCAGCCTCATGCGGAGTGTGTATCAGTGGTGAGATCCCTATATATGTAATCTCCACGACTAGCGCCCTAGCCTTCTCTCGTACATAGCCTCTCTCTCCCATAGTCCTAGTACTACAAGTTTCTCCTCACCTTTGACAAATATCAGGTAAATGCAAAATTTTAATCCACTGCGAGTGAAGAATAAATTGATCCCTTCATCCACCTACAACTGTCCTCTCTCTCAAAATGACCTTCGCCCCGGGCTTCCTCGCACTCTCCGTCGCTTCCGTGAGCAAATCCGGCTCCCCAAGCAACAAAGCCTTGCCAACAATTCGCCACTTCTCTTTCACCTGATCGCCTTTTGCAGGCCGAAGAATCCACACTCGCAGCGACACACACGACGTCTTGAGTAGATGCGTCGGCACAGCAACCTGTATCTCCCTATCTGGCTCTTCATAAAAAAATTCGTTGAAAGTCAGTGACGTGATGAATGCCGAGTCCCAACGCATGGTGCACGGGACACGGCGGATGAGAAATCCAATGTAGTACATTGATCTCGGGTCGGTGAGCCACGTCAGGAAGAGTGTAGCGTCGTCCAGAGTAGCAGGCGAAGGCTGCGCTATACCCAAGAGCGTCGATACGGGAACCAAGTGCGCTAAGAAGGCCTTTGCTGCACTGCGAAATGCAGGATTGAATGACAGGTCCTTTTTATTTCCGGCGTTGTATTTCGGGCCAACGATGTCGCGCTTTATCTGCTCCCATAATCTGCCGGTAAACATGTATCCGTTCAAAATACAGCCCGCCAGGAAACGGCGACGGGGTATGTCGGATTCTTCGTCTGAGAACGCTTGATTAGACGCTACTTGGCCTTCGGCTTCCGGTCTTTTGCTAGCGGGGTGTGTGGTTGTTATGGTGTATGGGAAGATGTCGTATGTAGGTCGGAGGTCCTTTTCCTTGATTGAATACAATGGTACATCGAGAAAAAGCATGTCCATCTCAATTTCCTCCTCTTCCACTCGGTGAATACCTTCCATAGTCCCGATTTTGTAACCAGGAAGCGCCGTCTCATTCCAATTGTGTTTCGATATCCAGGTTGGCTTCCCCTCCAGCATCATAGGCTGCCTGTTCATCATGCTTAAGGGATATAGATCTCCGGCGGCCAAAGCGAGAAGACTACTCAAATACAATAGCTCCTCCTCAGTGTCCAAGGGCGGCCCTTTGTAGGTCAGACCCAACCCGCATAGGTTGATCAGAATACTAATGCGATCCTGCAAGAAGCTACAGCCCGTTGTGCTGATTGCATTATGACGCGCCATGATACTGCCGCTCCACCCCTTGTCTTGATCCTCAGGCTCAATTGTACCGGAAAATGTCGCCAGTCCCTTCCACCAGACCTGTGCATTGGGCAGCACGTGCATTGCTCGACTCATGAGCAGTATCAGATTCGTCCACTTCATCTTCACAGTGGTATCGTTGGGCCCACATAGGATGAAGGTCGCATTGAATCGGTGATCCGTCTGGCGCCTCTCAGACCACGGTCGATGTACGCCCATTTCGTGAAAACACCACGCCCGGCTCCACCAGCGCGCTGCGTTCACTTTCTCGTAGAAACTCATGAGAGTTTCAATCTCGCTGGACTCAAACTTCCAGCCGCCATTGTAGGGACGCTGGGAGATGTCGTATTTTTGCACGAGCTGAATCTCCTGCTCGGTGAGAAGCACATCCTCTAACAACACAACAAGTCGCATGCACGAGCGGTAGATTATATCCATGGCCGCGATAGAGAGTTGCTTGTCCAAGGTCGAAGACTGGTCAATGCATATTTGATCTATCCAAATGCCTACCCTTGGGTGATCCTTCTCCGCCAAAACAGCGTCCACGATAGATTTTTTGATAGGCCAGATATCGTGGCGTTCGTAGCCTTCTGTGGGAAGTTCTGGAGAGCGCCAACAGTACGAGATAGAAAGAAATTGCCTTGCGTACAGCCCAGTTTCTTTGAAGGAGTGGAGGTCGCAGTTGGGGTAGAGGAGGCGGAAGGGTGTGGACAGAACGGTCGAGGTGGAGCGTAGACCAAATCGAGATGCGGCTTCGGGATTCCATTTCTGCAGATTCTTGACAATGACAGAGGTTTGGCTTTGATTTTTTTCGAGTTCAGATAGGGCTGCTGCGAAGATCTCGGCTTTGTTGGCGGAAGAGAGGGTCAGTTGGAAGAACGAGGGTCCAAGGGGATTGTGGATAGCATATCGACGTGACGGATCGCTGGAACCGTGAGATGTGAGATCCTGCAGTAGTTCGGACATGCTTTTGAGTTCTAGCGGAGATGTATCAGACTGAAGGTCGTCGCCTGGTGCAAGTGAGGCTGAGCCCTCTGAAATTGATCAACTTTTTTCGGCATAGCGTCGCCCCACCTTCCTCTCGTGTCTAAGCCTAACTATATTTGTGTACTACCGTTTTACTATATCTGTTCGCGTAATACCTATAACAATATAATACATACTCTACTATTGAAATTACTTGTTTTACAAGTGATATCGATGCTCAACAGCAGATCTTCACAACTCGGTATTGTAGTAACAGCAATATAAGAAAGCAGTCAAGGCGCTATCCCAGCACCTTATACTCAGTTGAATGCGGTATTTGCTCAGTGATAAGATATGTCATAGGTGTCTAATAGAAACTATATAGCTTTTTTATAATCCTACGCACTTCTATATATCTAAGTGATCTCTATTGGTTCGGATCCGATCAGCCTTGCCTGCGCCGTTACACCTCTCCGTTCTTAACACAAGCGAAGTAATTTACGCATTCGAGCACACGAGACCTTTGTTTTTTTGACTTTTAGATATTAGCGTAAGAACATTCCTATTTTATGCTAATACGGCACACTTACGATTGACATTTGAATGGTTTTCCATGGCACCACATGGGAGGTCCGTCCGGACCGGGAGTAACACATGGACCTTGTTTTGGAGTACATTCTGCACCTTTGGCCTTGCCGATACACGCTGGGTCCTGTCCTGCTAACGCAGAGCTAGCGGAAGCGATAATAACAGTGAGGATAAGAGGTAATTGCATGACGATTTGCTAAAGGTAGATAGAAGCTGACTACAATCGATGCGAATTGATACAGAAGAGGTTGTTACTAAGCAGAGTTGATAAGAATTTTAGCAATATGATCGGAGGGGAAAGTGCTGCCTTTAAGTAGGTGACTTTCAAAAGTTCTTGCTAGCGCGAATTATATTGGCCCGACTCTCTTGGTCCAAGCTGGACTGTTTTTTGGCACAAATCAGAGATATTATGAAGCTACGCAGATAATAGTATACGTGTTTTCTTGTAGCGCTTATTGTGCATTCGTACAACCTGGTAAGCAGTCAGCAGCCAGAACAAGGACTTCGTAATGCTGCGTATCGGGTTTTCTACTTTCCGAGGCGACCTTAGGCGGACAGTTCATAATCAGGCATTATGGAATTCGCTGACAGATGTACCAATGTTATATCGTAATAGTTCTGAGGTGGAATTAAAGTTTGAAAACCCGACTTTATATATAGTTCTAGGTCTTCCATTGGCGCACAAATCTGCCGAGCGTCTTCATGGCCGAGACTCGGAGTGACACTGACTAGAAAGATAACTCTAATTAACTATAGGCCGAAGGAGGGCCGCTACGACAGTAGTGCCGTGTTACGAGCATGCGGCGCTAGCCCACTATTACTTTTTGTTACGACGACTTGTTTAGTTTCTATGCAAGGACATCAGCGCCAAGATACACTCCACAGCTCCTGCGAAGTCTTGTTCGTCCTTATCGTACATCGCATGGCCTGCGAGCAATGGCACGACCTGCTAAACGCGCGCATACTCAACTGAATCTACGGCGCCAACACGCACAGCAGATGGCATGCGAGCTGTGAGCACGAGTTCGAGCGCACGTAATCGCTGATAGCAGACCTTGTGCTTGGAGATGCAAGTTAGAAAGGTAGGCATTAGGCAAGACGCTGGGTGCGTGGTAGAAGTACTAGTCGGCATCACTATGTCACCGTGGCGTCGACGTCCCTTATTGCAGATGACCGACTGCAGCAACACCTGAAGCGCGACTCGGATTGAGTGCTGGAGCAGTAGGGGTTGATTAACGACCATGTTGTGATGCAGTATGCGTATGAGAGCAGACTTGTTAACAATCAAGCCTACCGATGGGCTTGATTGTTGATAACTCTGATGAGGAGTATGCGATGCGATGGTGCTGGGCGAGTCTGATAGGAAGTCAGTCGCTGAGGTGCTAGCGACCACTCACTGGCACGTAACAGGCAGCCAATCGCAAAATATACGGACCACGTTAACATGTTCAAGTTTGAGTTGAAGCCTGACAACGGGTACAGAAAACAGCACGCCGCTCCCGTCACCCCGCACAGAATCCTCACTCGCCCAGCGAATACACCGGACCGCATCTGTCAACAGAACCACAGAAGCCGCAAGACAGGCTCTACGCAGTCGACACCGTTCTACAAGAGGAGCGTCAGGATGATAGAGTCATGTGATTTCTAGTTGAATGGGCTACTACCGACCCCGATGCTGGTTTGCCATGTCAACCCAGTTGTAATGGGCTGAACCCTAGGTCACATGACTAGGCCGCTAGCCCAGTCGCTTCCTTCTATTACTCCTGCCGCCACAGCACGTGGGCTATGCATCAATCCAAACAAAAGTAGAGGATAGCTGTCCACTTTCCTCTTCTTCTCTTCATCTCGATTGTAAATAGCATCCGGACTAGGTAGTTGTAATGCAGTTCCTACAGACCATTCACACTAGTTGGGTGCAAGCCTACAAGACAATGGGCGCGGTGGGGAAACCACTGGAAGCAGTAGCAGAGGTTCCCTCATGCCGAAGACGCCTGATTGGACCAAGCTATTTGCGTCGCTCGAGCTGAGCGTGTCGCTGAAGATGCCCGTGAAGCTCAAGGTGCTCGCGCCATCTCTTTTGCCGCTGCTCGTCGTGCTGAATATCTGGGCGCAGACGAAGCAGCAATTGAGCGCGACGCTGGTCTGGGTTATGCTACATTAAGTAACATACCTCATACGTTTGCCAGACGCATGGGCTAGCCGGACACCTTCTTTTACTAAGGAACATCAATAACGTGGTCTATAAGTGAGCGGGCACCCGAGCACCTTCTCCGTCCGTGCCAGCGTCCATCTGTGCATCGTCGCGGCCTCTTCGTACTTACCTTGGCTGTTGGGTATAAGCGCTAAGTTATTTATATTCGTCAGCATGTCTGGATACTTATGCCCGAGCACCTTCTCCGTCCGTGTCAGCGTCCGTCTATGCTTCGTACTTGCCCTACTCAGGTATGTCGACACGGAACAACCCGTATTCCAAAACTAAACCCTTTCAGGGAACTGTGATCGCCGCTCGAGCTAACCCTACGAATACTATAACCTTCTTACCCCCCCCCCTTTCCATTTGCCAGCCTATTCTTGTTGACGGGGAGAAACTTGTTGTATTAGGACTACGAGAGTGAGAGACTATATACGGAGGCCAATGCGCTAGCCGTAGGGACCAGGTAATCACGTGGGTGATGGACATTCACCTCACCACTGACAATTCTTGCTAACGCTCGGATCGCAGATACATATAAGCATAGCTCGGCATGCACGGAGTTGGGTTGGTGAGATTCGTGTCGCAAGGAGATTCTAAAGCTTGGACCGCGGGTGCGGCTATGGTTCGTATTCTAATAATGTGTTCTGGCGGACCGAATCGAAGCGAAGTGGCTCGTTGCAACCTGCCGTGATTATCTTCTACAGCCTCACAACGCTTCGCAGAATAGGGTAGATTATGCAATTCACTTTACTTCTAGTTCACATACATCTCGACATGAGCTTTGAAAATGGTCTCTAATCTGTGTTAGACCACTTTCACATCAAGCATGTAGCACGTTAGTTACGGTAGACCGCTTACCGCTTGAGCCGCGATCTTTCTAGTTGCGGACGCAGACCGCCTTTTCCGCTCGTATCTTAAATGAGTATGCCTGGGTATCAAGTTATGTTACAAGGGGCTAGCCTAGTTCGCAAGCACGTAAACAAGAACATTTAGATATATAGTACCATGTCCGTGCGTTTAATACCCAGCTCAGATTAATATATACCCTACTTTTACACCTACTAAACTTTAACACTATATAACTTAACTAATATAGATCTAATCTAGGCTATAATTAAAGTAATTAAATTACTAGCTTCTAAAAAATATTTTATATACTAAGAAGTTATAAAAAAGTTTAGTATTAAGTAGTTAATACTAGCTAGAAGATACTAGAGTAAATATTAACTTTATAGTATTTTATATAGGAGACTCTAACTATAATAAGAGAAAAAGCTTATAGAGTATATTTAGAGGCTAATAATATAGTATATACTACTTATATAAGAGATAATTAAGAATTTTACTAGTACTATTACTAAAAAAAAAGTTAGTAATACCTAGGTATCTTTATTTCTTAACTAGTATAGTAATAATCTAATCTTATACTAGTAAATAGGTATAGATTACTAGTATTACTAGGCTAATTTAGAGACTAAATATAGTCTATACTTTAAACTATTATACTAGAAAATAGAGAAATATAAGATTAAGCTAGAGAATATCTATAATATAGATAAGAAGAGATTTCTTATAGAGATTACTAGTAGATTAAAAAAAAGTATTTAGTAAAAAAATATAAAATAAAAAGAAAGTTACTATAAGCCTATAAAATAGATTATATAAATAGATAACTTTTCTAGCTTATATTTATACTAATAAATTAATATTACTACTAGACCTTATCTATTAGAGTACTTTAGAGAGTCTTTAATTAAGCTAGGTAGAGAATATTAAAAAAGAAGAGTATTTAGTCTTTATTACTTTATTACTATTAGGCTAGATAAATAATAAAATAGAGGTTATCTAGCTTAAATAGATATTTAATTAATTTACTAAGTCTAAAAGTTACTTTTTCTACTAATTACTACTTCTAGATAGCTATAAGTCTTATATAACTCTAGAGTTTCTAGATTTTTATAACTAAAATAAAATTCTAGTTACTATCTTTCTCTCTTATTTAATCTATACTCTTTAGCTATTAGATATTATAATATTTAAATCTCTTTTAACTACTTACTTAAAGAAGTTATCTAATTACTTTTATAATAGCTAGAGGTTACTATTAGTTAAAAAGAAGAACTTCTTTTCTCTTTTTTAGAACGCCTAGATATTCTTCTTTAAGAAAAATATAATCTAAAAGTCCTTTATAGCTATAGAGATTTAGCTACCTAATCTAATCTCTATACTTAAAAGATTTAGCTATAATACTTTTAAGATATCTAGCTTAGATAAGAGCTTAATATTAGTACTTAGTAGATTAGATTAGATTAAGATTAAGTTACTAATCTATAAAATAATAAAAGCCCTTAAGGATAGAAACTAATATATTTTTTAATAATCTTTTTTATTAAAATACTCCTACTATATAATATAAACTTTATTTAAATAACTATTATAAACGCTAATTACTAACTACCTATATAATATTATATTGCTAAGACTTAATAGCTACTAGTAGGTAGTGAAAATTAACTATAATAACTATAATAACTATAATAACTATAATAATATCTACCTCTTAAGAATAGAGACTAATATATTTTTTAATAATCTTTTTTATTAAAATACTCCTACTATATAATATAAACTTTGTTTAAATAACTATTATAAACGCTAATTACTAACTACCTATATAATATTATATTGCTAAGACTTAATAGCTACTAGTAGATAGCAAAAATTAACTATAATAACTATAATAACTATAATAACTATAATAATATCTACGCCTATAACTATAAAGCTATAATATAACTAAGCTATTATAATATAGTAGAGATAGCTATCTTAATACTATCTTCTCTATATAGACTTAACTTAATATCTAATACTTAATACCTAATACTAATATTAATACTAATACTAATACTAATACTAATATTAATATTAATACTATTCTTCTCTTACTAGCTA
>JAXRVH010000008.1:600000-888879 GCA_034640345.1 Drechslera avenae
CAGCCAAGGGGACGCCCGCTCCAAAACGCAAGCGTGGAAGTATAAGCGGTATCAGCGCGCAGAACAAACGAACCAGAGTAGGCTATGAACCGAAGGAATATCAGAACACGGGGTATGGTAGCTCTGGCACCGTAACAATGACCGAAGAAGATGAATCTACCGATGATAGTGATACCCAAACTGGCCAGTCTGGAAAGAAGAAGACGCCAACAACCACGAAAATTATACTAAAAGGAGTTGACACGCGACGACCAAGTCGTACGATGTTTTTGAAAGCAGTCGAGTCGAACGCAAAGCTCCAAAAGGCAGAGAAGATCTTACATGACCGTGGTGGCATGACCACAAGCACACGAGCTGAGATCAAAGAACAGAGGAGACACAACGATAAGATCATACAAGCAGTTGCCCTGGGCGGAAATGCACCACCCGTTGAAGTAAGCAAAAAGCAAACGAGCCCACAACAAGCGTCTCCAATTGTTGTAAACGACTCCGAAAGCGACGAGGTTTCCTCGGAACAAGAAAACGACAGTGAGATCTCCGCAGACTTGCGCAACAAGCCACCAATGGTGTCACGCCCCAGGAGTCCTATAACCCAATACACTGCTGCACTACCCCAGAAAGCACCCAGCGTAGAAAAGAAGCTACCTTCATCCATCGAGCAGATTTGGCTCACCAAACCCAACCTACGCGCCCGCACTCTAAACAACAGGAACAAGGTCCTCGCCGAACTCGCCGAACCAGAGTACACATGCCGCGATGTCGAAATACGTGATGGGATTTGGCAGATCATGGACCAGATAGAACGCTTCGCAAAGCAGCATTTTGGTGGAGAAGTGAAATTTGGAAAAGATACCGGACACCCAGCGGGTACAGTGACTCCTCGGTTCTTCAAGATGCTGGAGTATGATACAGTCAAGTTGATCGACTGTATTGGCTCTGGTGGACCATCCGGTATATACGGGTGGCACGACTTGTTCCTCAACGAGCAGAAGAGAAGGGCACTCGTGTGTGCGATTATCGGGAAGATGTTGACAGAGCAAGTATTCCAGCACATGTTCTTCGGCGGCAGCGCGGAGCATGTCCAGTACCTAGCTGCCTTGGAAGTGAAATACCGCAATCATGATGGTCAGTTTCCTCCTCCCCTTCCTCAATTGATTATTGATTATTAACACAACACTAGGCTTCGAGCGCAACGCCCACTATGCCAGCTACATCCGCTCCGTCCTCTCCACCACCAAATCCGGCCCTCTCGTGCTCCCCCCCAACTTCACAAACCACGTCAACACCATCATTGGCGCTCTATGGGTACACCTTTGTCCCATCCTGTGCCTCACCGACTTCAAGGCTGGGGCCAATGGCACGCTCGACGCCGCCATCTTCACCCCCTTGCACAAACTCGTCACCGAAGCCGCGTTGATCTCGCTGCACATGCGGCTCGACGCACACACAGTCTATCACCACGAGCCCATGTTCAAAGAAGACAACTTTGACAGCACGCGCATGGAGTGCTTCAACAAGCTCGACATGATGCAGCAGAACCCACGCAACGTCGTGTCCGACTGCTCGGCCAAGGAGCAAGAGCGCCGGGCGCAGTTGAGTGAGACAGAGAAGGCGAGGAGCAGAGGTGATCAGCTACTCACCCTCATCACCATCATGGATGGCATCACCGCGTATAGACTCGGTGGGTGGGAAGCCCCGTCCAGCCGCCCCGATCACGTCGTGTATGAGAAACCGGAATACAAGGACATGGGCGTGAGGACGCGCACCATCACGCATGGCTGGGTGTACTGTCGCTGGGGTAGACCGCGTAGTGCGCAAGCGACTGCAGATCTGGGTGAGGAGACGGGAAAGAAGATTCATGGGGATGTGTGGAGGAAGGGGGGGTTTGCGAATTTTACGGATATTGACGGGGTGGTTGATTGGGTGAGAATAGAGAAGTTGAGGAGGAAGGCGGAGGTGGAGACGAGGAAGAGGGATGTGTTGGGCGATGACTATGAGGAAGAGGAGGAAGAGATGCCTCCGGTGAAGAAGATGGATAAGGGGAAGGGGAGAGCTAGGGAGGAAGGGGGGGTCAAGGATGTCTCGTTTCCGGCGTTACCGCAGAGGGACTTTTTACCGTGAAGTGACGAGGATTAGGCGTAGGTTTTTTGTTGTGATTTTCCTGTCAAGTCTTGCCGTTTCGACAAGGTAATGGTCGTTTTGATGGTGGACTTCGAAACGAGTATGTAGTGTATGCGTTTTGCTCTGCTTTATACTAGGGGTTTGCTTGACCATATATTTGAACCATGATCTGCTTCGCTCACGCAAACGGAACACTGAAAATCGTGAACACGTCAATTGTGTTGCAGGCTGTGAGATAGATAAGCTTAGCGATCTCATCCATCTTCTTACATGTACACCGGGACTATCACTGCAAGTTTACAAATAGCCCTCCGTCAACAAGCAACTGCGCCCCGTTGACGTAGCTGCTCAAATCGCTGCCTAGGAAAATGGCCGGCCCAGCCAGATCAGCCGGCACTCCCGTGCGACCCAGCGGTATCCTACCCTCCATGTACTTTCTCTTCTCATCATCCGCGAGATCCTTTTCATTTAGTTGCGTCTTGATTGTACCAGGTAACAGTGCATTGCACCTAATACCGTACTTGCCCAGCGCACACGCAGACGACTGGATGAGCGAGGTTATACCGGCTTTGGTGGGTGTGTAGTGGCCTTGGTATGCGCCACCTACGAGCGCGGAGATGGACGAGATACCGATGATCGAGCCGCCTGGTGGTGATTGCGACGATAGTTGCTTTGCGCCGGCCTGGATGGTGTGGAATGCGCCCGTGAGGTTTGTGGTGAGGGTTGAGTTCCAGAGGTCGGGTGTAATTCTAGAGATGGCATGGTTAGCTGTGGTGATCCAAGGGAGGTTGTATGGGAGTATACGTACTCTAGGAACTCTTTGAATTCGCAGATGCCGGCATTGCTTATGACTACGTCCACTCGTCCCCACTGCTTCACGGCGGCTGCGACTAGTTTCTTGCCAGTTTCGGGGTTGCCTACGTCGCCTGGGACTTCTACCAGTCTTTTCACTACGTCTTCTTTTCCGATGCCCAGGTTCTTGGCAGCTTCGTCGATGAGGGATTGGAATTGTGCGGCGGATTTGTCGTCGCCAAAGTGGTTCACTGCGACGTTTGCGCCGTGCTGGAGGTAGCCCAGGACGATGGCGCGACCAATGCCCGTGACACCGCCTGTGATCATCATGGTTTTGCCTGAGAGCAATTGCGACGGCTGCGCAGCCGGAGCAGCTACAGGCGGCGTCCAAAGACTGTTCTCACGTGGGCGCGACATGGCTGGATGTGTCTGTATAGAGTGTGGGGCAGATGGTGAATGGCGGGGTGAGTGTAGAAATCAAGGCGGCAGGAGAAAAGATGCAAAGACAGTGTCAATGCGGTAGAAGTCACGGAGATTGAGGCCACTGTAGCCCCGTAGAGGAGCCATGATATATGTGCCGCTACGCGCGATATGTCCCGGTAGGTGGGAAGTAGAGGTAGCGTGCCAAACTCCCACGGTCTCGGTGCATCGACAGACCGAGATGTGGCGGTCGGGGCCTCCGTCTGACGCAGCCGCAGCCGCAAGCGCACCCCAATTGAACCCTTTGCGCAGTTTTCCGCCTTACTCGCATACGACAAACATATACGCAATACGAGGTAGCGACATGGTGTATTCCTGGGACGACAAGGAAGCCATATGCTACCGGCTATATGTTGAGGAGCGCAGGAGTCTGGAGGAGGTCATTTGTTACTGGGAGGTTCGCGGCTTTACACCTAGGTACGCACGCACATTGCGCACTTGCATTTACAGATCGCCGTATACATACCGGCACGCGTCATTCACTACCTCCCCACCGCTGACGACACTGCTCTAGTAAACGCGCCTTCCAGACACAGTTCAAGGTAGTTGATATGAACTGCCCAGCTCGAGTCTCGACTGACAAGGCAACAGCGGTGGGAGTTTCCCAGCAAGCAAAACCCAGCCTACAAGAATTCCGCCCTTATCGCCCGAGTACGCGCATTATGGGCGCAAAACTACACGCAAAAGGAAATGGTGGACATGCTCCAGGCTGAGGGTTTTCAAATCAACGACCGCGAGTTGCTGCGCCTGCGCCTGAGGCTCAAGTTGCTACTTCGAGAGTGCGGGGCGAGATCGAAGAGAACAGCGGACACCAACGGGCGAATACAGAAGACGAAGCCAGAGCCAAAGGCGAGCCAGAAAAAGGCCGTGTCTGGAAAAGGCTTGGTCAACCGGATTGGGAATGCGATACTGGCAGAGGAATCTTCGAGCGAGGATGAAAGTGAGGACGAGCCCGAGACTGCGCAACGGCAAGAGTCTGACCCACCCGTCGAAGAAGCGCAACCTATAGTCCCCGACCCTGACACCACAGGCATGAGCCCAGAGGAGGTGTTGCGACATAAACTTCGCCAGGAACAACTCCAAGCCGAGAGCGACGAGAAATGGCGCACACGGAAGCGGCGACGTCGAACGCGGGGCTGGGCTGGGCTCCCAGCAGATGCACCTGGCGAGCCACCCCGATTCCCGTCCGAAACCACAATCGATGAAGCCAAGGCGTATCTCGGGCTGGATAACAACATGTATCGCCAGTTGAGAGAGCGTTTCTCCGACATCTGCAAGGAGCAGGGAGTAGCCAAGAAAACTCTTGCTGGCCCGGAGAAGTGGGCGCATATCGTACAGCAACTCATCCGGGAGAATGTACATTTGACCAGCATGTTCCTAGAAGAGCCTGAAGTGATGCAAACCTACGATGCCCTGTTTCGGCCGAGAAGCCAGAAAGCGCTGGCATTGGATGTCATCTGTATGGACGTCACGAAGCGCTTGCGAACAATAGACACGCGCATGTCGCTCGCTGACGCCAAGAACATACTCGGCCTCAACCCTGAGCAGACGCGTCAGGTGCGGAGCGTTTTTGCCGCGAAGCTCAAGGCTGTCCACTTCACCAACAAGCATGAGGCTGGCGAGGAACAATGGGCCGAGTTGAAGCAGGTGTGGGTGAACGAGTCTGAGCATCTACTCAGGGCGCTCGCACAAGGAGAAGGGCATCCAGACTATGCGCAAAAGCTTAAGGCTCTAGATGTGATAGCACGTGACGTGATCAAGAGGCAACAACAGGAGAAGACTGCCAAAGATCCAAACAAGAAGAAGCAGGCTCATCAAGGACCTGGGCCAGGACCTGCACCCCCTATTATGGCTGCCCATGCAACGGTACTGGGCACTAAGCTACGACATCAAAAGGGTGCTACCAGAGAAGGCATATCGCAGAATACCTTCACTGCGCCGATCATGTCTCCCAACACGGACCTGCAGATCGACCCTTCGCTCCTGTTAGCTGCAAGCGATGCTGCAATACTCCCCATATCTGACTATCAGCCCCAGCACCACTACCAAGACCGCCAGTACCAAGCAGCTCAGCAACCTCAGTATGGCCAGCCCCAACAAGTCAATCACCAGCAGTATTATTCAGAACTGGCAGACACTCTAATGCCCCTACCCATCTACTTTCGCTTGCACCCCCACTCATCCATCCTCTTTCCTGTCAAAACTGTCTGGCTCTCCCTCCTGCACACGCCTTCGGTTGTCGCACTACGGGCCTTGGTGACGCGCGAACACCCCGGTACCAGTATACATAAGCTCGAAGGCCTCATTCAGTACCGGGGCTGTCCAAAGGATAAAGATGTTTACGTGAAGATTACAGATGATCAGGAGTTGTGTGCTTATCTGAGACATGTGGGTAAGGGCGAGCTGGGGGCTGTACAAGGCAAAGCGACGTTTGTTGCGCTTTTGGCACCGGATGGTGGGGGTGAGTATGCGTGTGGACATATTTGAGACATGTAAGCTGGGTCTGCTGAGATGTAGGACTTGATAAGATGAGATTTACTGCGTTTTTCTGGCAGTTGGTGGTTGGTGGTTGGTGGAGAGAACTCGCTAGACATGATGCTGTAGTTCACCACATAAACCAGCCTATCAGCCATGTTGCAACGCATATTCCGACACATTACTGGTCCAGGTTGTGCAAATACTCAGCCAAATACCGAACAAAAAACACGCAGGGAAAATGCACGCACTTCAAGTCGATGACACACCAAGACATCTAGACCCCAGATTCAAGTTTGACAACCATGGTTCGCCCTGTCATAATCACGATAATTAATCTCACTACAACCATGCATCTCATCTTGATCCACCAATATAGTATAAATCCACCTCGTTTTCCGGAAACCCCGTTCCTTTTTTTCTAAAACTCCACTTTCCGTTCACTCTTTTTGCATTCCCTACTGTCATTCTTTTATTTCCTTTTTCTTGCTAATAATCCTAATCCTAATTTTGGTTTTAACGCTAGTTAGCGATATACTCTTTTACGCACAACACGGCTACGACGGCGAGACCATGCACTTTTACCAACACTCTCAATCCCACAAGATTACCATGGTATCGAGAGCTTGCGCAAGGGATGGAGAACATGAAAACGGCGGGAAATTGAACTTTGAGTCGGTAGCAGAGACATCGACAGCACCAGAACCAAGACTTGAATCAACACCTGAAGGACAGCAACATCACACACTCCAACACTGTCATCCCGCAATCGAAACACAAACACACAGACAAACAACAACATGCCAAATACCAAGACACATCACACCACAGTACCTCACCTCGGCAATCGAACCATCACCATCGCCAACGACACCACCCATCACATCCCGCTCCCTCTACCTCCCCCGTGCACCAAGCACTATATTCACTTTACCCCTTCTTTCCCCTAGTATCAGCGACAGCAGCAGCAGCAGTGGTAGTTTGTATCGCGACCAAGCGCTCAAAATGCACAATTCGGTTAGATGCGCAAGCCAGAATATTCGTAATCCTGTGCCAGGGAATTTACCTAGGTTGGGCAAGTATGGGTGGAAGAATTTGGAGAGGACGCGCAAGGTTTTTCCTGGGGTTTGGGCGTGGTTGGTTGGTGTTGTGGAGGTGGGTGGGCAGGGAGAGGGAAAAGGGAGTATGGAGGATGAAGATGGACATGTGAGACAAGAAGACTGGATCTGGGAGGATCAAGGCGGTGAGGAAAACCAAGATAGTGGCAATGAGGAATGGGAACAAGTTTGGGTATGGGAAGATGCGAGTGCTGAAGCAAACCAAAACAACACTAATAAACAAGGACAAGTCAGCCACACTGAGCCCTGCGGAGATACTTGGGCCTTTAAAGACAACAACAGCGACGTTAACGACAAATACGATGGCCGTATGGAGAAGTCGGTATGAGTGTTGTTGTAAAAGGAACAGGACGATACATTTGATCTAAAACTAGTACGTTTTTCACATTTCATATTAATATATTACCAATGCCAAAGTGTGCCTCCCCGAGTCAGCTGATTTGTATTACTTTTCTCGCCTACGCTCATGTCTTTTTTTTCTTTCTCTTTCTGGTAAGCTGGCTAAATCCAACGCAAATCAAGAGCGTTCTCCATACCGATAATCAATTAGAGCCATCCAAAGCACACAAGGCAGTATTCGAAACGCCACTGCTAGTGCAACCATGCAATACATAAGCGTCGTTGAGTTACGCCATTCAACGTACGTGCGACGAGACCCGAAACCATTGAATGTGCAATTGTTGTTCGCATCGGGTTCAATAAGTCTGAACCCAGTTCGAGCAACACTTACACAAAGAGAGGGGTGATGTGTGCAACTACATACCTGCTGATACTTGGTCGGATACGAGTAGTACGGTAAGTGTCGCGGAAACAACTATAATTTCATCTTGACAGAAATTCGGAGTTTTTTTTGTAATCATGCTGCAGTGATTTTTTGTCTCATCTTCTGCGGAAATAGGGACTGGATGCAGCTTGTACTGAAGATGCAAGTCTTATTTCGTCGTCGCTATCGGCAAAAGCGAAATAGCGGTCATGCATGTTGGAGCGCAGAGCGTTCTCAGGCGCTGTGAAACGGGCACAGGTATCATGTCGGTCTCCCATGCTGCGAAGAGGAAGCATATAAATTTCGAACTACGAAGATACGGCAAAAAACGCTTCTGTGTGCAATTGTACTTTTGTAGTGTTACAACTTTGCAAGTGTGAGGGGTTGGGGATAGTAACAGTTAGTTAGGAGACCCATAGAGCAAATGTGCACACTGCACATTTATTAGCAGATTTAGGGACGTAGAGCATCAACAGTGGCTATGGTGGTGAAAAAAGGGTTTAATACGAGTTTTCCACATGTTCTAACCGGGGAACCCGAGAGCACGAGGATTTACTACTATAATGGGGGATGTACCTACCTAAAACCCTAGCTGTTTTACGTTATTTCTTTTTCCCCTTCGAGCAGTAGTCGAAGGACTTTTGCGTTGAAATGTTGACTATTTCACTGCTGGCCGTATATATAGCAGAAAACTTGATGTATAATGGAAGACTATGGAGTTTTATGATGCTGGGATGCGGAGAATTCATAGCGACTGCATAACTGGACGCTCCCTTTTACTCTGTAGGTTCGTTGGTGACAGTTGACTTGTCAAAGTTACTAGCAATGAATGACAAGCGCACTTAATTGAATACCAACCAAGACAGCAAAAAGAAAACAGTATACAAGATGTATAATCTTGAGGGGGTTGTAGTGTATTCTGGTGTTGTGAGCCAATGGCAGTGTGGTGAAAGGCTATGCAGCAGTCAATTGGTAGGCAGGCGGGCGCTAGCGGGTGGGGACATTGCTGCCTTCCCGACCCACAACCCATCTGTCATTCCGACGTGTTGTTCGCACCCTCACACGCTCCCCTCGATACTGACAGTACTAAAAAAATGTCAATCTCGCGACTCAAATGTACGTATGCTGCGGCTTTGTGGGATGCGCTGAAAAGTTACATTGGCTGCATGATCGGCGGCTTCCTCGACGTAACCGCTAGCGAGAAAAAACGAAGTTTGCACCGCCACCCGCGCTTTCAACAAGCTCATTACTTCAGGCTGTTATTACTGTGGCTGCCTGAGATTATGCAGCAGTGCGGCGCTGGCTATTTCAAAAGTCTCAAGGTGTCGTGCTTCCGGAGGATGTTGCGTAGAATAAAGGTGCATATCTACAGGGCTGTAGGACCGCCATTGGATCGTATAGGTCCCACTATATAAATGCCTACTGCGACATGGCACATGATCACACGGCATAAGCGCTCATTGAACTCTGAGCATAGCTCTATAAGTCCACTAGTACGTGATGGCCACGCTGGTGCGCTACCTTCTTTAGTTCTTGTTTTACTGCCGCTTTGTCGGACCTCGGAGCTATGTTGCGAATGGACTCGGCTGTTCACACCTCTGGTGATTCCATGTCGTACTGTTCGGAATGTTTGGAAAAAATTCTGCCTTGGAAGATTCCTGATACAGCCGTCTTGTCGAGCTGGTTTGATGATCTCCATCGAGATCTCTACGAGTTGATGGAGTGCAGCAAACGGTGCACACTATGCCAATATATCTGCAATCTTTTTGGACAGTCTCACCTCAACAGGTTCCTTCTGCGAGTTACGAATTACAATTCGAAGTCGAAAGAAAGATCTGATCTGGAAGCTACAAAGGAGATGGGATACGGCAGAGACGATTGCAAAAGTTTACGCTCGCTACCCCAAGCACTACAAGTTGCACCGACTGTGTCTATCCAGTGCAACGCAAGCGATTCGTATGTGGAATCAAATGGGAACATAGATCGTGTTGTGGTATGTATTCGTCTAGAGCATCATGTCTCTGAACTATGGAAGGATGCAAGAGTGTTTATGCTTTACTCGGAAGCTGGTATGCTTCATGTTTCGTAAAAGTACTTGTCCAAAATTAGACCGTGTGCTAAGAGTGTTTAGGGAGAGCATTCCGTCGAGCTATCTGGAGTGATGCAAGTAGCATTAATGTCAGGTCACGAAGTGCGACAATCCGCACATGGCTTACAGAATGCCGAACACGCCATGCTGCATGTCGAAAGACTATAGGGACTAACACCCCGATAGCAGCACGCGTTCTGGCTGTTCGAGAACACGAGCCCGAAAAGTTTTTCGTTAAACTAGTTTCAACGGATGAAATTGACTTGCGCAGTGAGCCATACCTAGTTTTAAGTCATGTGTGGGGCGGCATTGAAATGGCTTGCAAAACAACACGGGCCAATGTCTCACTCTATCAGGATGTTGGCATTGATTTCAATATCCTACTGAAATCTTTCCAAGATGCTATACGAATTACTGCCGCTATGGGCTTTCAATATGTCTGGATAGACAGCTTGTGTATCATCCAAAACGACAAAGAAGATTGGCAACGTGAAAGTGCTAAAATGGCGGCGATCTACCATGCTAGTACCATCACTCTCTCTGCAACTAGTGCAGAAAACGGAAATGGAGGCTGTGGACTGACCAGAGATTTTGGGAAAACGACACGGTTCGGCGATATGGGTGGCAGAGGTTCAGATTTCGCAGCGAGGGAAATAGCGACGATCAATCCAGGCCCGAGTATTATACTCAACAATCAACTACGATACGCACCTGTCAACAAGCGGGCATGGATACTGCAAGAACAAGAGCTTTCGCGCAGGATTTTGCATGCTATAGACTCTCAATTTGTATGGGAGTGTGGTGTGCTCACAGAAAGTGAGGATGGTATTTTATACAAACAGGGAAAAAGCGCACCTATCGCTGTGAAGCAGGGCCATCTCAACAACCCCCTATCACACAGGCAACAGTCTCGTGATGGAGCGGGCCCCCACTTGGGCATATACGAGTCCGCCTATCGCTGGTGGAGATGCGTTGAGGACTATTCAACTCGCTCCCTTACTTTTTCAGGAGATCAATACGCTGCTATGGCTGGGATTGTGCAGTTCTACCAAGAAAAGACTGGGGAAATGCCTATCGTAGGCCTCTGGGAGCAACACTTAGCTATTCATCTTGCGTGGGCCGTACATCACGATCCTTACGAGCATACCACACCCCTGTGGAATGCAGCTGATCGACGGCCAAGCTGGACATGGATGACGTTCGAACACGGTAGTGTTCGGATAGCGGAGCCAATATTATGGCCGATTCTTCGTGATGTTGGGTCTAGAGAAGGAGACCTGGGTATCATATATCAAGCTCGTGTCTTGGATACGAACGTTAGGTGGAGCGGTCAGCCATTGACATCTCATCCAGGTGGCAGCACGATTCGCATTCGCGGAATGATCCATCGCAGACAACTTCCAAAACCTGTCCGAGACGGCGTTCGTAGTCCATTACATTTGGACCCAGGAGTTGCTGAACCGAGCGAGGAAAATGCAGAGTACGACGCACTCGCCCTTTTCGCCTACGTACAGAGTGCGACCTTGAAGAATCAACCACCTTATTTAACGACAACATACCTAATCGTAAGGGGGACAAACCCGGAAGCCAAGGACGAATACATGCGCATCGGTAGAATGCAATTGACAGAGCCGTTCAAGATGAGCCTTCGTCACGAGTATCTACCTGAGGGCACTCCAAGGGACATTACTCTTGTTTAGAAATTAGTGAATATTACAACTTTGCAGACCAATACACAACCGGTCATCGCCAGCGCTGGGTGACATGTGTTCGACAAGTGCAACATAATTATTTGTGCCGGCACCGCTTTCCGGCGATTAGCGGTGCATCTTGTTGGGTGATGGACCCCTCCTACGTCAGCCTTTGGCGGGGCAGCTGAACCAAGACCAGAGCTGAAACTGCGCTAGTAGCTCCCATCCCATATCTCATGTTACCAAAATACACCCCTCATCTCGTCTTTCCACCCTTCTCGAATACCCTTCTCACGTATTTATTGTTTATTTAAAAGAGCATACGAAGACGCCAGCACCATGCCGCAAATCAGCGACATCTGGCTGCCATGCCTCATTCTGCTAGTGTTCTGGGCACGCCCTACTGCGGCTTT
This sequence comes from Drechslera avenae, assembly GCA_034640345.1. Taxonomy (NCBI): domain Eukaryota; kingdom Fungi; phylum Ascomycota; class Dothideomycetes; order Pleosporales; family Pleosporaceae; genus Drechslera; species Drechslera avenae. The sequence continues at coordinate 611,943 of JAXRVH010000008.1, forward strand.
TGGTGCGGGCAACATTGCCAGCTTGAGCTCAATTGAAGGACAGAACTGGCGCCATGGAGATATTGAAGATACGCTCCTTACTCTGCTTATAAGTGGACAGACTGGCAAGAAGTTCAGCAAAATGGATGTCAAGCGCGTCTACTTTGGCAACTGGCTCCGAGACTATTCACAGGCCGTTGATGTCGGCACCGTCAAGATGGTGTCGGCAGAGGCAATCCGTATTCTTCTCTGGGTTCTTGGATTCATGAGCTTTGGCTACGGTACCAAGGAATTTGAAGTTACCCGTGACCGTCTGGGCTGCTACAGGCCAGAGGAGCACATTGACAACCCCAAGGTTCGCATTAAAGCCTATCAACCGTATGAAATTGCTGATATATCAGGACTACGCCGATAATATCGATGCGCGTGACTACGATCGACGCCTACGAGCCCCCGTTGACGAGCGTCGGGAGCTCGGTATCGACGAGCGAACCGGCCTGAAGAACTACATAGCATCGGAAAACATGGGCATTACAACATCGGCTGGAATGGTCCGCGACCTACTCAGGCGCTGTATCGACCTCGCCCGTCGCTCAGGTGGACGCGGTCCTGACTTTCACGAGGCTCTTCGTCTTCTCGGCACTGCAACACACTGTCTCGAAGACTTCTCTGCCCACTCCAACTACGTTGAACTTGCCTTGATCGAGATGGGAGAAACTGAAATCTTCCCCCATGTCGGCAGCAATGCTCGCTTCCGCGTTCAAGATGCCCGCAAGGAGGTATATCCCATCATAACGGGTACATTTGGTGGTGTCGATTTTCTGCACTCGGTGTGCGGAGAGTTCAGTGACAAGGCTACGCAATCCGAACTTCAAGAGCTTCAGGGCGCCATGGCCAATGCCGAAAGGAGTGAAAACAAGAGCAAGATCAAGGAGCTTCTCGCTAAGCTCCCACCAGGCATCTTTGGTGGTAAAGACGAGGCTAGCAAGGCCGACGAGCTCGAGAACAATGCCAATGCTGCTGCCATGGGAAATATCCAAATCACTCCCAAGGAGCCAGAAGCTTTTACTGAGCAGATTGGAGAGATTGTGAAGCAGATCTACCCCATCATGGAGTTCCACGATGAAATCATGCAGTCTATCGCCGAATTCATCGAGAACATTCCGATCTTGCCAGACCTGATTGAAGAAGTTCAGAACCAGGTAACCATCTTTGTCTTCAGCTTGCTTGCGCCCTACATCCTGCCCATCCTTAATCAAGTCAAGTCCGAACTTGAGACTGGATCTAGCGAGGTCATTGCAAGCTCTCGCGACAAACAACACATCGTCTTCAATGACGACAATTGTACCGATCCGACCCACAGTATGCTCTCCAAAGATCACTTCTCCAATATTCTCAACGAACCTGCCGGCAAGGTAGCCTCTGCCGTCTTGGGCTGGGCCGTACCGCAAATTGTCCAGTGCTGGGACGGTCAAGCAGACCCCGAGCAAACTATAGACCGCATCATCGAGGCCGTATTCCACCATCCTGCTTGCGTCAGAGCACCTAGAGACAATACAGTTTCACAAGGCCGCCAAGTCATGTTCGACACAGTCGCACGATGGTGGGACAACCAGGACAAAGATAGTCTCCGCGAAAAGCTCAGTCGTGAGGGCGTCGAGAGTGGCCAAAATCACAAGGCCGATGTACATGATAAAGGTCATGGTTGTGGCAAGCCTCTGGGCATGGCCAATAATATCAGCTCCTTCGGTGGCAAAGGTGGTAGCAACCCGCAAATCCAGCAAGCCACTGATCAGGTTGGTAAGCTAGCGGGTGAAGCTGTTGGTGGCGGCGCTTTGGGCGGGCTCGTCGGAGGCCTTGTTGGGGGCATTGGTGGCTCCCTGCTTGGAGGCGCTTTTGGTGAAGAGGAGAAGAAGGGCCGTAGGCAAGAGGGTTACGGTCAGGACGGATCCTATAAACAATCATACTCGGAGACTGGTCGCCATCAGGCGTCTTCACGCGGCGATAGCGATCGTTATGGCCACGCCGAGTACCAGGAAACACAGTACCCGAGCGGCGGACGCCGTGAGGAGTATTCCCGTCAAGAGCAGGACGGGCGTGGTGGATCTTATAGCTACCAACAAACAGTCCAAACCTCCAGCTACAGTGGCTCCGGTGGGTATGAGCGTCGTGAAGAACGTCGCGTACAGCATGGCGATGAGTGGCGCTCTGAGGAGACGCGTGAGGGCTTCAACCGGTCAGGAGAGTACTACTCCGAGGAGAAAGAGTAAGCGGCCAAGACACCACTCACTAATCATACACTAACACTCGTGTAGACGCCGCGGTAAGTCCAAAAAGCACTCCGATAACGATTCGGAGGATTCGGGCGGCGAGGATTCTTACGAGAAGCGCATGAAGAAGGAACGCAAGAAGCGTGAGAAGGAGGAAAAGAAGCACGGCAAACACAAGAAGCACGACAACGACTCTGATGATGATGCTGACAAGCGTCGTTCAGGTTCGGGTGAACACAGGCGTCGCTCTCGCTCTCGTGAACATGGGCAGGAGCATCGTCGCAAGAAGAGTGGATCGCCCCAGCGTCAAACTGGAGGCTACTCGCAGGGCTATGGCCAAGAAGAGTCCTATGGCCGTCAGGAATCTTCCAGGTATGAACGCCAGGAATATGGCGGTGACTCTGGAGGCTACGGCCGTCAGCAACCACAATACGGTGCTGACTCTTATAGCACTGGTGGATATGGTCGTCAGGAGGAATCAGGCTACGGTCGTCAGGGGTAAGTTGATCATTTTCATGTTACAATCATGACCGTAAAAGCTATACTCTTGGGAAACCCTTGTTTCAGTACTGACGTTCATAGTTCCGGCGGATATGGTCGTTCGGAAGGTCTGGAATATGGGGGTGAGCGACCAGACCAGTCTTATGGCGCTTCTGGGGTCCCTGGAGGGTTTGGCGATGAGCCTCAGAGCTATGGTCGCCGCCGCGACGATGAGGATGAATATGGCGAGAGGAGGCAAGAGCATGGTTCAGGTGGGTATGGAAGACGGTACTAGACATGCTGTCCTTTGTTGCAGTTTTGCCAGGATTCGTCTAGTGTGCTCTAAGCGACCACGATGACTTCGCTATCGTAGCCGTACTTACATTCGCTTATTGTTGTTTTGGTGAATTACGAAAATATGTATGTTGGTATGTAGAATTGAGAAAAAACTGGTGCGTGGTATTTTTTGAACTGCATGCCGTGTATTGTTAAGATGCAATGATGGTTTTCAGTTAGCGGCATACATGACGCCACGACCAGCGCAGTCGGCAACCTCTCATGGTCCCGCTGGGAAAACGTTTATGCGTGAACAATTGTATTTTCGTGCTAGGACTCGGAAATTGTTCCGCAAACCACTGAAGGTTCTACAAAAGTAATGGGCATAGACTATAGCTAGTGTTGTGGGTCGACAAAGAGAATAGTACTCAAGGGGGGTAATTGAGCGTGAGACGTAACTGCTATCATTCCGCATCGTACGCGATTTGTGGGCTCTACGAGGTTCACTGTTTCCGTGCTGAGTATTAGTCAAGGTGGGGGGCAAGTGGTGATAGTGTTTGAACGTGCTAAGGGCTCTTCGAACACACTATCCATCTCAATGAGACACTGGATATTTGTAACCTGACGGCCCTGGTAGATGAGGTAAATTGTATCTGTTTTTTGCTCACATACACAGAGCTCAGAGCATGATAGGGGCTTTCTGGGTATGAGGGATTTGCTGAATTTGGCATCGACGCAAGGGTTTGGCTAAGACGCGGACAAAAGGGGTCTGTAGCAGTAGAAGGAAGTCAAGGTGAGGGGCGAAGGAAGGGGAGGGGGGCTGATCGGCCCAGCGTGGAGGGGTACCTGGTCTGTCGGTGTGGAAGGGGGCCCTGGCAGTGCGGAAACAATCCGACGGGAGAGCGTCGATTTGCCCGTGCGGAGGCGATCTGTGACAGTGGTGGATGCGATCGGTGTGTGCAGACAATCTGACAGACAGCGTGGACGTGCTCCACCAGTCTGGAGGGGTGGGTGTGTGTAAGTGAGAAAGAAAAAAGGGGGTGTGAAATCATAACAGTAGCGACGTCAAAAGCTACCCGCCAAGCCATCGAGCCCTGCGTCCCGTTTCCAAGGAGCCGTTCAAGATGCGAAAATAAGGTCTCGAACCAGTCACTGCGCAGAATTGAGGCTCCGTTGGATTCAACATTGTGAGAAAATGATTGGTGCAGGGTAATCCACGGCGTACAGATGGAAAGCGTGCTGCTAGATTCAGAAATAGATTGGGGAACCAGGATCTCCAAGAAAAAACAACAGTGTTTACTCAAGCGTCGACTCGCCGCGTTTTAGCTGTCTAGCTTGTGGAGGCGAGTCGCGATATTATGGGGAAGGGCTAAAATAGTGCATGTAGTGTTCGGTACTGCCGAGCTGCTTCATCTCAAATTCCTGCATTCCTTCTTTTTTTTTTTCCTTTCTTTTCTCGTGAGAGTGGAGCAGCACACCTAAATAAGTGTGGATTTGCTTTCTAGACTCCCCCAATGTAATATGGATAGTGTGAGATTGCTGCTGTGGATCATTTGTGGATATAGAGGGTGATGGGGCGTTTTGCACACCATTGACCGAATAAGGCAGGAGAGAGAAAGTCATCTGTAGCACACGCAAGTATGATCTCATCATGTATTTTCTTGTGTCTTTGGTGTCCTTTTTTCACGTCTTCGCTACCGAAATATTTGATAGTTTGGGCTGTTTTGTGAGGCATTGTGTGTGAATGTGCCAGTGATGGTATATTCGTTTAATGATGTAATTGTCGACTACATACTTCAGTGCTTCTGCTCCAGGCCAAAACGATTGGTAAAATTGCCCTCCCTTCATCCACCGCGAGCATACTTCCGAGTTTGCAGCTCAAGATTGTCATATGCACAGCCAGCCGCTCGGTTACGGGCGGGATCTTTCAATCTTGACTATTAGGTAATGGCAGCGGGCGGGACGGTAATACTTATGAGGTACTTGGTCTGCAGCTATAAATCCGCAGGACACACAGCCAAATCTATCCATGTAAAACGTCGTTTGATATCAGCTTCGTCGTGACTTGACGCTCATAAAGTGTGTTGAACAAGAGGTATATACTCTTATCTTTTGTCACCGCACGGGTGCATAGTGTTTCTCTCTGCTCAGTGGGAGATGACGCCTCGGTATGTAAAAACACTTTTTCTGGCTTCCGTGTGTTACTATTGTGAGGTTAGGTTAGCAGCTTCCTTGGATCTAAGCAGCTCGGTTTAGTGCCGGCCCGAGACTGCTCTGCTCGGCCCGTGTGAAAGTTGGGCAAGGCTGGGACGTGAAAAAGCACTCAACGCCACTCTCTAGCCATAAGTAGAGCGTAGCAAAGGTCCCCACCGTCCGGGTTACCTAAGTCTGCTAGCCCCGCTCAACTGAATCCGTCGAACCAATACCTTCCACAAATTCGGGTGTTTTAGTTTCAACTCAGTTGACCTTGGATGGTACGGAGAAAGGCCGATGGGTAAAGTGCAGACGATACGAGTATCTAGATCCTACAGAAAGATGACTAGGCCTTCACATGTGCTGTCGCTTGGTCCCTGCGTAATCATGACTCTCGGTAGGATGTGCCGTGCTAATCTAAACTGCGGTGTATGACGTTGAAAGGGCCTTGGCTTCAGCTGGGTTCTCATCGGTGAAAGCATTTGGTGGTCGTTACTACGTGTCTAACCTTTCCACCAGATCCACCAGTCCCACCCTCGCAGCTGTGCAAAGATAGGGGGCAAGGATTTCGAGAATGAGATGTAGCAGGAACGAGTATTCTTAGAGCATTATGCAGTGTGGTGGAAGAGTTGGCAAGGCGCACCTTGTGCTGTCTTGTTGTTGTTGTTGCTTTTGTCGGGGGCATGTTTGATCGGACGCGGCACGTAGAAAGGTGGAGAGGCACGTGCGAACCTTGAGCAAACGACAAGTGACAGGCTGGGGAGGGCGCCGTGGCCTCGTACTGGCTGCGTGGCAAGGAGGCAGTGAAGTGTGGGTGTGTTCAAGGTACATTAGCACGCACATGGCTGCTTTCATCGCATCGGCCCGTTTGCATTGCGCTAGAGACGGACATATCGTGCAAGTTCAAAGAGGCGAAGTTGTTGACTCGCTGTAGTAGCAGACGACGTGGAACGTAATCGCCGAGGTTCCAATTCGGGCTAGCGGGCATCTCGGCCCTAAACCAAGATCAGGTCTAGACTTGTCCCAAAGGAATTCCCGGCCACCTTGATGGTTCATCCGTCTTTTAGGGGATGGCGGACAGCCCTGCATCATCAAAGCCGACTCCCGCACAAGAGCCGCCATGTCAATCTTTCCTCGCCATCCGTACATTCATTCACCAGGAACACATGGCTTCACTACTCTACGCACGTATTGAAAGACGAGATTGCTGCCCTACAATGACGAACTTTCTAGACAACCATTCGACATGTGGGCGGCTTGTGCACAATTGTTAGTTTGAGGCACTTTGCCGTAACAGCGGCAGGAACCGGTAGGATCGACGACCCGTACCGCACCAGATCCGCGACCACACTCTTTTGCGGCGGTACTTCAGTCAAAATTACCGATTTGACCAGCTCATCCAAGGCAATGCCATCTGCCAAGCCATCTCACGGCTTCGGGCGATCCTCTAATCTACTTGTCTACTTACGGCAGTACAACCCCTACACGTCCAGGCTGATTGGCGTGCATCTACTGCCACAATTGCTGATCCAGACACTACCGAGTCGAGCCGTGCGTTAGTGCCCGCTACTGCCCCTGTCCTTTCCCAGTTGCGTTCCCTTGGAGCGATCAGAAGTAAATCATGTGTAGATCTTCAACCCAAAGCCTTCGGCGGCTGCCTGAGTACTTCGGGAGTATGCAGTCCCGGCGATGAGTTGTTCGAAGCTCCTTTCTTGAGTGGTTTTTTTTAGCTTCCGCTAGTGCTGCGGGCCTTGGACATGGCAGTGTGCTGGCGTACCATATCAGACATGTGAGTCGTGACTGACAATTTGAAGTCTCTTGGAACTTCTTGGGGCTGGTTGGAGATTGCCCATGAACATAGTTTCCAATGACTCGTCGTGACTCGGCTATCTGTACTGCACAGATGCAAAGCATGCTTGTGGGCACGATTTGATGACCCTGGATTCGATATGGTAGTATAGGTGAACCAGGACTCATCGCTGAGTCCATTCGAACTACCCGTCTTGCCCAAGTGTATCAAGGTGTGATCATACCTACCAGATTGTATGCCCATAATATGGCACAGCCCAACCATCTGTGACGACACAACAAGTTCAGCCGAATGTAGTCAAGGTAGAGTGGGCCTTCACTAGCAAGGACGACGATCCATGCAGCTGGGAGTTGTAAGCACCATCCACCTCGCGATCTTAGTCACTGTCATCTATACTGTCATCTTATGGGGTGAACCTCAGCCGTGGCTTATCCCAACAGCATGTGCGATGTGATCAGCGCCTCTAGTCAAGATTGAGCTCATCCATCACGGCCAAGTGACTCACTGTACTCGCTGGAAAGATGTATAAAGACCCTACAACCATCCACCCATTCAATCACCACCCAGCTTCATCCTCACTCCTCACTTCTCACTCTTCACCACTCAACTCCCAGTCTTTGTTTGTTTATCAACAACCAAATCCCTTCCACTAAAGTAATCATGGTCGCCTTCCGCAACATCATCACCGCCGCTCTGGCTCTTGCTGCTCCTATCGCTGCTCAGACCACGCCTGCTCAGGTCGTTGAAAACATCCAGACGCTCTCGCAGAAGAGTCAGGCGCTCCAGGCTCCGGCTCAATCGATTACCATCCTCAACGGTCCCCTGATCGTCGTTGGTCTAGGACCCTTTCCTCAGATCATCACCGGATTTACTGACATTGTCACCACCGTTACTGTTGCCCTTGGCCAGATGCGAGGCATGCCTCCCGTCCCAGCTGGCGAGCAGAGTGATGCTATCTTTGACGCTTTCCGCGAAGTAAGTACATCTTCCAGCAATGCTGGATGAAAACAAGTACTAACGAAAGCTAGTTTGTGCGTGTTCACCAAGTACTATTGAACATACTCATCGGCAAGGCTGGGCTATTCCAGACCGTCCCTCTCATTGGCGCACCTGTTGCTGCTGTTCTCAGGCAGGTTGAGGCTGTCGTTGACGTGAGTTACCTCCTTCCCTTTTGCTTATCCACCCCATAACTGCTGCCTTACTTCGTGATTTGATCACTTTCTTACTAATACAATCTTTTAGACCGTTGCTTTTACGCTCATTGATAACGTTCAATCCCGTGCTACCGACCTCCAGGCCCAGGCCGCATCTCTTAGCGGTACCCTCAAGACTGCCATTGACAGCTACGACGGCCTTTCGGTTAGCCGCAAGCGCTCCATCGCTTTCCCCCGCCGCGCCATCGCCGAGGCCGTCGCCGTTGCCGCTTAAATTGCTCACAAGGGAAGGCAAGAGTAATTGATCGCTGAGGGATCTGCAAGGGAAAGGAGTTGTGAGGAGATGTATCGATGGATGTGTAGAGGTTGTAATTTGAGGGATAAACTTTGGGGCATGGTCAATTGCAATAAGGCTTCTGGGTTAGGGTGTCATTTTTCTCTCTCCTCTTAGTGTAGCCTAGCTTTCACACGAGGACAGCCAGCTCGCCCATCGCATATAGTCAACAATACTATGATTGAACCCAAACATCTTTTGTTTTCCCCAATCTGATGCTTCACATTCGTGACTACCAGAGTTTATCATTTTGATAAACGTGGGAAATTACCCCTTGGCATATTTTCTTACTGAGAGCTCTTTTCGAGCATGACCTTTTCCCCTCCCCTCGTCATGAAAATCACTACAACTTACCTCGAGCATATGTTTTTTGCCATCTGACCTACCTTCCAATCTGATATTCGACACTATCCCTGCAATCATCTTCTCACGCGAGTTACCGAAACTCCTCTTCTGAGTTTCTTTCCGTTCCACATATCTCTTATAAAGTACCGGCGTCCCACTACCACAAGAAAGAAGTAGTCCATGCTACTCTATGTAAATGACAAGCAAGTTGCAAGCCTACCCAGGTTCCCCCCTCTCTCTTGTCCGTCTGTGACTTTTGCAGAATCCTACGACCATCCATCTTACCTCTTTCGTCATTCCACCATTCTGCCAGCCCCATTCATGCACCGAATGAGAAAAGAGAAGAAGGGAGATTTTTCAAATAAATAATTACGCTAAGGAAATACAAAAAACGTTCGCTTTCTAGGTATCGTTAAAATTACTCACTACCTCGTGAAGAGGTAAGAAAAATACAATTATCGTTACATCATCGATTTGTACGCTTACGGTATCAAACCAAAGTACAAGGTCTACGAAAATTTGTCACTTGAATCTGCAATTGCGCCCAGCCAAGCCCTGTCTGCCGGCCTGTCGTACCACATCTCACGTGCAAGTAATCCACCCACCTACTCAGCCGTCGGGGGCGCAAAACATCTTGTTTAGTTACTGCAGGGGCAATACAAAAAAAAAGGACCCATGCACATTGCCATTACTCATTACTCGTCCATTCATTCATCTAGCGGTCCCAAAAGCGGTACAACATCCTTGAACCTAATCGGTTTGAGCAAATACTCATCAAATCCACAAAGACTCGCTTCTCTCCTTGCTTTATCGCTACCCAGGCCCGTAAGCGCAAAAATGTACGCTCTAACAGGCCTTGACCCGCTGCCGTCATCGCTAACCTTGTCCACTCGCTTCTGCAGCTCATCTTCAATCCGCCGTATGTTGACCACGGCCTGGAACCCATCCATAATAGGCATACTAATGTCCATAAAGATGCAGTCGTAGGCCCCGCTGCCGCCGTCTTTTTCGGCGGCGGATTGGTATAGTTGGACTGCTTCGGCGCCGTTTGTGGCACTAGAGTACCGCACGTTGAGCCGCTTAGCAAAGGCGGATAGCATTTTGAGGTTAATGAGGTTGTCGTCTACGAGGAGGAGGTGGCGGAAGCGGCATGTTGAGGTTTGTGGAGCGGCAGCGGCTGGTGATTGAGTGGGCGGTATGCAGATATTTTGTATGCTTGTGGTGTGCTGAGGAGGGATGTTTGGGGTCGGACGTGATCGGATTGGGAGAACGATTTCTTCTTGGATTCTTGGGATTGTGCCCACGTTGGTATTGTTGCCTGCGATTGACGGTGGTGAGGTGGCTTCCTTTTCGGTGTCGTTTTTTATTAACAAGGGTGGTGATGGTATGAACGACGGCGACGATGGCGACATTTTCTTCCTGTTTGCTTCGTCTAGGGCTGAAATGAGCAAAGACTGTAGAGACTTGCCAGTGACTAAAATCGTCATATGTGTAGCTTTCCGAAAGCCAACTTTCTGTGCCACGATCTTGCTGAAACTGTCTAGTATTACCACCGCCTGTGGGGTTTCCTTGGATGTGTATCCAGAAATTAACATTTTCCAGTCGGGGACTGGTGATGTGCCAAGCGTATGCGCGTCAATAAGTAACACGTCTGCTGACGCTAGATCTGCTGATTGATTGGTAAATCTCATCCCAAATCGGTCCTCGCAGATGTTGCGGATCGAATGCTCCAGTACCTCTGGAGGAGATACCACACGCACAACAGAATCTTTTTTTGTCGTCCCATGTCGAGATATACTTAGTAGGCCAACAGTCTTCCCTCTCAACACGTCCTGGGGACTGGAATCGCTTTCGGCTCTGGACTGGCTTTGTTTTGGGAGGCCTTGGCTAGTCGGAATGTTGATTGTGATGCGGGTTCCCTTGCCCAGACTGCTGTCGACGGAGACTTTGCCTTGGAGCGATTCCACAATACTTTTGACCAAACTCAGTCCCAGACCAGTGCCTGGACTCAAGACATCTTCTTGTGTAAAGGGCGTAAACAAGTGATATTTGAGAAACTCTTCACTCATACCAACCCCTGTGTCGGCCACGGTCAACGATACATGTGGTGGGCCGCCGTCTATAGCCTCGAGATATCCCAATCTCACATCGATATAACCTTGTTTGGTATACTTTAATGCGTTGCTGATGACATTAAGCAAGATGCGCTTCCAAGCACCTTGTTCAATAGGTATCAACCAATCTCGGCCCTTTTCTATGTGTGTAGTAACGATTACAGGCTCGAGTAGTTTTGCTTCTGGTGACAGAGCCAGCGTGTCCTGACGCTCTTGTTCGAGTCCAGACGCAAGTCGCGAAGCATAGTCATGACCCAGCGAGACCGCCTCGAGGACTTGTTCCACCATGGATACCAAGTCGACAGGTACCACACTGGCACGAATATTCGTAGTAGAATGACTGGACGCGATCCCGCCCCTTTGCGCAGCGCCAGCGCGGCTGTTGACCTTGGAATATTCCAAAAGATGGTCAAATGTATCCAAGAGGGTAAAAGCGCATGACTCAATCATGGTGATCTCGGAGAGCAGTTCGGAATTCCTGGATGTATTCTCCTGTATGAGTTCGATACTGGCTAAAATACCATGCAACGGGCTTCGAAGCTCGTGACTAATAGAAGAGACGAAGTCTGACTTTGACTGGGTATTGGTTGAAGCTTCCAGACGAAATATCTCGGCCATGAGTGAGTTTCCAAAAGCTACTAATGAGTTAAGATCACTACTGTCCAGGGTTTTCCCGGTGTCAGATACCCAGGCTATGCATGTGGCGTAGCAAGATTCTCTTTGGTAATGCCACAAGGGTATAAACATTACGTATCGGGCCTTTGGTGTGTATTGGAAAAGATCGCTCCAGTTGTTGTGCTCACAAGTAGAATCTGTGCATGAGTCTTGTCCATCTTCACCCCCATGTGCAAACACGCCGTATTCATCTACGGCGAAAACATGCCCTCGGGTGTAAGTAGCCGTCAAGCGCTGTATCAGCGACTGACTTGGCCGACTGGCCGGCTGTTGTGCGGCTCCGTCGTCCTTCCGGTAGTAGGAAAGCGGGGTCGCTAACACATCTTCTTGACGTGAAGGCGGTGTATCAGCAAACAAAGAGCGCCCCAGGCCACTGCCGTGGATACCAGTTGGCACGACATCAAAAAACCCTAAGCCATTCAGATCCATAGCATGACCAATCTTGTCCGCGGCAATTGAGAACAGATTACCAATTTGAGTAGATAAGTCAGAACTGGCTCGTCCTGAGTAAGCGTCTTGTCGGGAAGCTGGGGTGGGAGATGGATCATCACTAGACGGTGGTGTAGTAGGGCCTGGGAGGGCTACTGGTATGGTATCTTCGGTCAAATCAGATGCGAGAGGGGAAATATGTGTAGCACTAGCGTCTGAATGAGGAGACCGGCAACTTAGTGACGACTACGAACGACGATGAGCGGTCGAAAAGAATGATGTATACTGATGACACTTACATTGGCCGGTTGATCAGATGCTACTATATCGGAGTCTTGCGAGCTAAGATCTCTTTGTGATGCTGCACCGAAGACGTCAAGATCGAATGGACCAGGCTCAACTGCCTTGCCATCGGTAGCGCCAGGCTTTGGAGTGGCTTGGGGCCTACCGGAGCCTACAAGATGGCGAAGACTATCCATCATCTTCTCTGATCGCGATTTGCCAGCTTCGATACGTTTCATATTAAGATAGGAACTGATGGCAGCGGCGACTTCGCGCAGGGCGGCCATTGCGACAGGATCCAAAAAGTCGCGTTCCTTGTCGTCGACGACACAGTAACTACCCAGTATGTGGCCAGAAACGGAGCTCAGCGGCACCTCTATGTAAGAGACCATGTGTGGGTAACCGGCCACGAATGGACGCGGTGCGAACATGGGCACCTGGCGGAAGTCTTTTATGAAAAAGTACGACTTATCGGCGACAATGTACGGGCTATCAGGCAAAGCCACTGGTCTGCCATGGAAAATGGACATGGTATACGGGCAAACGCCCCATTCGAGGGCGATATGCGAAGTACCTAGGAGGAGAGGATGTGTCGGATCTGGGCTCGCAAGAGACTGGTGTTTGGTCATCTCGGCGCATATATATTGGTTTCGATTATCGATGAGGGAGAGGAATGCGCGGTCGCAATCCAGTCTGTACACGCCATGCTGGACGAGCGCGTTGAGCGTAATGTCGGTGCTGGGGACGGGATTGGGCGGCGGGCCTCCTGCGATGTCGAAGGGGAACGAGGCAGCGGAGAGATATCTAGCGTAGCCAGTCAGCACTGCGGTGTAGGTATGTACGCACACTCCAGTCGTCTTACGCTGCGATTTCGTATGCGCGTACTCGTTCATGGTTATCGATCACCGCCGGGGACGGCGTGCACGCCGCGGGGTCCACAATGGGAAAACTCATTTGGCATACATTGAAAGCGCGTACCAGCTGGTTCCCAATCTAGGTGGAATTCCAGACTTTGGGCCTGCGATCTACCGGTACAACCTGGGGCGCAATATCCACGCATGTTTGCGAGAGAAGCGGATCTGGGGTGACGATCTCAACCCCCGTTGTGCCGGCTTAGCGTTAGCAGGCTGAGTCGCATCGCGGCTAGCTGCATAATGAAGCAGCCTCAGATTATCATGAGTCTAGAACACATCCGCCTGAGCCCGCAGGATTCAGACATGGCCCCTGCTGTTTTGATACGAATCTACAGAAGCACCGAATTACACCATTTACCCCAAGCTCGGTTCAAACTTCCTCACCCTCCCTCATGTATGTACAGAACTCACGTATGCGTCGCAGGCCTCTCTTAGCTTGATCTTCGTCCCAGGCTCTGTGGCGCTGTGCCCAGCATCATCCACAAAGTGCAACTTGCTCTCCGGCCACGCCTTGTGCAATTCCCATGCCGTGATTGGCGGACATACGACGTCGTATCTCCCCTGCACAATCGTTGTTGGAATATGTCTGATGCGATCTATGTTCTCCTTCTTCAGCAGGTGTCCGTCTGCCATGAAGCCGCCACTTATAAAGTAGTGAATCTCGAGTCTTGCATGTGCAAGCAAATAAGCCGGCTCCTTGAGTTTCTGAGCAACGTTGGGATCGGGGCGGAGCATGCTTATCGAGAGTTCCCATGTATTCCATGCTGTGGCCGCCGGGTGGCTGACTGAAGGTTCTGGGGACATGAGGCGTTTATGGTAGTTGGCAATATGGTCGGACCGCTCCTCTTCCGGCAGGAAGTTGATAAAGTCATCCCAACGGTCGGGAAAAAGCATTGAGGCACCACCCGGATAATTCGTCCACTTCAGCTCAAGGTTCCGTACAGTGAAGATGCCACGCAGAACCATGCTGCCCACACTTTCGGGGTGGGTTTGCGCATAGGCGAGGGAAAGGGTGGAGCCCCAGGAGCCACCAAAGACCATGTGCCACCTGGGAATATCGAGATGTTTCCGCAGCGCTTCAATATCAGACACAAGATGCCAGGTCGTGTTGTTGGTTGTCTCGGCGTTAGGGCGAGATTGTCCACAACCTCGCTGGTCGAGCAGAATCACTCTATATTCCAAAGGGTCGAAATAAGCCGTGTTGGCTTTGGAAACATTGCCGCCCGGACCGCCGTGAAGGTAGATTACTGCCCAGGTTCAGACCGTGGCAACAAAAAACAGATGGAGAAAACGCTATGCTTACCCGGCTTCCCATCTTTTTTGCCATACTGCTGATAGTGCAACTCATGCACATCATCAACGCGCAGCCAGTCTATGCTCCATGCATCCTCATGCTGATAGCCGGCGATCAGCTCTGTTTGAGGCATTGATTTTCTATTTGATGGCTGAGCAATTACTTGACGTGGGGTTCAAGAAATCAGGGGCCAAGGCAGATATTTTGTTTTCGTGGTTGTAGCTCAAGTAGTCATGATAGGGAGTCAGACTGCATCTAGATGCCACTACCCCGCTATTAGTATAGTGGGTCATGCTGGATGGAGAACACCTTCCCATCTTAGCTCTCCCAACGACTGCACTATTTCCAGAGTCAGGTAATCGGCGATGAGGTGAGCCTTACAATGAGTCACGCGTTTTAATTAGGTGAGTATGGCTATAATACTCCTACTAATAATACAACACACTCTGAAGCGACAGCCATCGGCCTAGAGAGCTATGATAACTATAGCGAGGCCGGAACTAGAACTTGAAGCCGCCCGACCTGGTACTGAACAAACCGTTGGGATCAACACTCTCCTGCAATGCCTTGAACTTTGCATAGTCCCTGTAGCTTTGCAAGACTGGCTGATCCCACATGGCATCATTCAAGAAGAGTGGCATATACAAATTCTGGGACATACCAGCCTCATCCAGCCATTGAGGTACAACCTCATCCAACCAAGCTGTGATCTTCTTAGCGATTCCGTACGCCAACTCATCGTCCGTTGCCAAGTTCCAGGCCCCTTGATAGATGAGGACGATGCGGTCGGGGTCCGAGGAGGTGAGACCCATGGCGTTGCCGCCTTTAGTTGCCGAGACCTTACCAAAAATGGATGGTAGTGGCTGAAAATCAACGCTGAACTGAATGGCGCGAACAAGAGGTGGTATGCTGAGCAACGGACCCGCAAGTTCAGCCATATTGTCACGGATCTCCTTATACATTTGGGGACGAGATGGAATGTAGGGGATGGTGTAGGTCTGTGTGGCTTTAGTAGGTCGTATCAGGCATGTGGTACGGGAATTCTTACGCGAAAGAATGACCGAGCATTCAAGAGACGGACCGGTTCGCCGTTTGCTTTCAACTGTGGAAAGTTAGCTCGTGGACAAGACAATGTGGCTGGAGAGTAAACTTACTAGCTCAGAATACTTTTGGGTCTTGGGCACACAAGCAAGGTTGAGAACCTTGAAAAAGTCCGCAAACGGGCCGGATGTAGGGGGTGTGGGGTTGTCGTAAAAGTAAAAGATGATTTTTGTCGTGATACCGGCAGCAAGGACGAGATCTGAAAAGATGATGGCGGCCTTCGGATCTTCGGCGCCATGACCTACAAAGTTATGTAGAGCAGCATACAACTCATCGTCCTTGGTAGCATCATAGGTGCAGGAGCCGCCCCATATATCGCCCATATGGTGAACCTTTGCTTTGAACTGTGTTACAATGCCGAATTGTCCCCCTGATCCACGCATCGCTTGCGCAAGATCAGGATGTGTGGCGGCATTGACATTTACCACAGAGCCATTAGCCATGACTGTCTCCCACTCGATGATGTTCTAGTACATGTCAGTATACGACGATGTCAGATGCCAAGTAGCCACTAACATCAGCGGCAAGCCCTTCCTGAGCACTGAGAAATAAAAGGCCTCCTCCTAGTAATAGTCCACCAACCCCGACAAGGCCTATATTGACTTAGTTGGGTCCGTGAGTAATTAGTGCAGAAACAGTCGTACCGAGCCTTCCGCCAGCAATGGCCACCCCACTCTTTTCGAGATCGCCAATGACATCGTTCCATTCTCCGCCCGGCCTGACATAGGCAACATCCTCTTCCGAGTCATAGGTCGCCCCTACCAAGTCGGTCATTGCAATCAGAACACCGTCTTGAACGGTAGCGTGCCCATTGTTAGGATCGTGGCCTCCACTGCGTGTAGCAAACTGGACGCTTGGATACTTGTTCAAGATCTTGATGGCAATTGAAACATCCTGGGCGGAGTTTGGTTGAACAATGCATGCAGGATCAACCTCACGGAGATTTGTAGCCCAGTATTGTTGCGTCTCGTATGTATACTCTACCGTGAGGAGACCTGGAGTGAGGACTTTGCCGGGAAGGGCATTGTTAATCTCAGTACAGGCTTTGGTGGTTGCATCGGATGGGATACCAAGAGCAAATTGAATGCGTAACAGCAACGTTACAAACGCAAGGGAAGCAAATTTCGCCATGATGACCAAAGGGAACAAGGAATGGGCAAAAGTGCCAATGCCGGTAACAGAACTCGCTTGGGACTTTCTGCTGAAACATATAGGGACGTGTAGAGAGCATTTTATACTCGTCTTTGATCATGTTCCCGCCTTGGATCGTGAGGTGGTCGTCTTCGGGCCGTATTGCTATCGCCCTGGTGGCTTTTTACCAAGCAGCTGAAAGGGCCTTGGGCACATAATGTCGCGTAGAATACGAAAACGTTTGTCCAATAAAGTTTTTCAACTGCGGGCGGGCCGGTTCGTGAGCGTGTGCTTGCAAGGCTTAGCGATGCGAGTGCGTTTTTTAGGGAAATCAATGCATATTGAAGGTTCTTCTAGACACATCGCTTCCTAGAGTGGGTGTATAACCTGCATGAAAGTGGGTGTACGTTCCACAAATGGAAGAATGCTGATTCAAAGATTCAGTTCTTGTATAAGTCCTCGTATAGTGTCATAACTACCGGAACTCCGAGGACCCATGGATCCCGCCGCCGTTTGAATCCCTTGGGCAATTGTTTTCTTGTTGTTGCCTTGACTGTTGCGCATAGATTGATAGACCAGCTGACTCTCTGTTCAGATTTATCTTTTGTTTGCTGTAGAATAAGAATCGTAGAGCACCCGAAAAAGTGATGGAGAAGTGATAATATCATGACGATGGTCCTCACACAGGAGGTGGCATGATAAACTGGACACTTTCCTCGCGTGTTCGCCCTAATCTGTCAAGCTTTTTACAACACTCCGTGCTCGTGAGCATTTGAAAACACTGATGGTGGGTCACGGATCAGGGGAAGAACTCTCTTTGTGGGTATTACTTTTCTAGTGATCGGCGAGCCATGCACGGTCGTACCAATATAGGTGTGTGGTGTGATTAGACGAGAAGACATGAAGCCGGATATGAGCGGCAGCAATATAGCAACGATGACGAAGTGCTGTGGGAAGAGCTGACATGGTGGGTGGTAAAGTGGCGTCCAAGGAAGTAGTGTCGGAAGTATCGGTCGTTTCGCGTCAGGAATTCGGTTAGCGCGGACCGGCTGGTTGCCCCTTCCGCTGCATCAGAACCCAGGTAAACAAACATTGGACGAGAGCCTTACCGACGACGCCGCCGCCCACGACGCCAAATACCACGATGGAGTCGTATAATCTCAAGACAGCATCGACCTACATCAACAACTTACTGCTGGCGCGGGGATTGTTGCGCAATGGCAAGCCCATTGAGTTTGCGCACCCGTCAAGGGGCGAAGGAGGGAAAGAAGCCACCATGGCTCAGATTATCAACCTGGTTCACGACCTAATACTGAAGCGCGATGTATGCCTATGAAAATTCTTTCGAAGACACGCCCCTAACGAGTGCATAGCGCGACCACGAGTACCGTGAATCCGTTGCCGAAACGATGCGAAGCCTCCGCTCGGAATCGACGCGCCAAACAGCTGCTCTGGAAAAGCAGCACAACCGCAATGCAGACCTCTCGCGCCAATTGTCGCTCGCCCAGGCGCAAGAACAATCGGCGCGTAAAGCCTTGCACACAGCCGAGTCATCAGCGCGAAAGTTGCGCGCAGAGATGCAGCGACTGAAGACGACGGTGGATCAAGTACGGACGAGTTGCACAAACGACGTGCGAAAGCGCGACAGAGAGATCTCTAGGCTCAAGAGTCACCTTACAAGCCAGCAGCGGGGCAACAAGACGGGCCTGGTCGGTGCGAGCATCACAATCAATCCCGGCAGCATGGGCCTGGCCGGATCTACCAGCACTGTGCGCGACGATGTGCCAAATGTCGACGACCCTGAATACAGTCTGAAACAGGAGACAACCGAGTTCTTGACCCATCTGAGCCAGAGCTTGAGCGACGAGAACGACAACTTGATCGGCCTCGTACGGAGCACACTTCTGACACTAAGGGAACTTCAGGGCATGTCAGAGCAGAATGTAAAGAATGACGTAGAAGACACATCGGTTCTGGACGAAGATGACGAGGGCGCACGACAGGGCATGCTACACGCACTGCCCACCAACTACGACACCCTAGCCGATGATATGGACACAGTCCTAGAAAATCTAAAAAATCTACTCACCAACCCGAACTTTGTGTCAGTGGAGGAAGTCGAGATGCGCGAAGAGGAGATACACAGGCTCCGGGCCGGCTGGGAGAAGATGGAAGCTCGTTTACGCGAATCTTTTATCCTAATGGACTCTTGGAGGAAGCGCATGACCAATGGCGACACCATCAACCTCGAGGAGCTCAGGATGGGTTTCGGTCTTGGCGATGAATTAGAAGCGGCCAATAATGAAGACATTTCAATCATTAACGAGGACGAGGAAGGAGAGGAAGAAGCGGACGATGTCGCCAGCTCAGTCTTCGACGAAGATGTGGATAATGCAGGCGAGCAAAGAGAGCAACAAGATGCAGAACGCCTTCTTTCACCCGAAGTCGTTGAAGCTCCGCAAAGGACCAAGAGACCCGACATGTTCAAGATCAAGCTCCAGCCCACTCAGCCAGCGCTTGGGGAAACCAGCGGCAACAGGTCACCCAGCCGATCGCCTCGCAAGGTGGCCTTTTCACCATCCATACCCAATACACCCTCTCAAGCCGAAAACGAGAATGCAGATACCTCTGGGATCGACCTAGTTGGTGCGGAGAAGCCTAGTCGCCCAAGTTCTGCAGCCAAGCCACCACATTCTCCAGAACGAGCATCAAGACAAGCAAGTCGAGATGGTCGCACACCACGTCATGTAAGTCATGACAATTTCGCTGATCTGACTGTTCACCTGGCCGGCAAAGTCCCCTTTCCTTCGTCCTCCACTTCCCTTGCATCACAAGCACCAAAAGCACCCCTTCTACCAATTTCCAAAACTGATAATCCTCATCAGACCAAGAAACGCCTCTCGAGTCCACACGCCCACCCCGATGAGCCATCACCCAAGTCAAATGTCAAAGACAAGCTACACGAAGCTGCAGAAGCAGCCGCCGTGTCTGAGAGCCAAAAATTCACCAGCCCACCCGCAGAGATGGACGGCAGTGTAGAATTTTCTCAAGAGGTAAACACAAAGCGCGCCACTAGATCTCCCGTCAAGACAAGGATTGGTGGCAGACCAAAGAGGAGAAAGAGCACGTTGACGGCAGAGGAGTTGGCTAACCTATTGGGTTGCTGAGTCGGAAAGCTCCGGACAGGATACTTACATGTACGATGTCCACGATGCTAGGTTATGGTGGCGTTGAACCACTCGAAGCTGCATGTACTATCAAGTGGCTTCACGTCAAAATGCGAGTGCGGGCCTTGCATAATCGTGTGTTGAGAAGCTAATAGTGGAGTGGCTGTCTGCGTGACCACTACTTGATCTTATTGGGCAAGCCTCCGGCGACAGTGCATCTGTAGCGTTCATGTCCTGGGTACGGCGCGTAGGCTTCGAGATGGATCTCGCTCTTTCCAGTCTAGCCTTGCGAGGCATACCGGTACATGTGGGTCGGAAACTGTCCGATTGATGTGCGCCATGGGATGTCGAGGTTGACAAGACGCAAAAACAAGGCCATATTCTCGCCGAGTCTATTCCAGGTTGAAGCAAGAGGCTTCGAAGAGCACAACAGCAACACAGCATGTACCCTGCTTCTTGTGCGCCCGAGGGCTTCATTCATACCCGATGGACAATGACGTACCCGATGTGTAAACCCCGTCATCGAGCGATACAGCTCGCACGTTCCCAGCCTTCATTTTGCGTACCTGGTATCGAAGCGCCGTGCCTCAGCCGCACCGAAGTGCCAGACATACCCATCGTCCTTATTCTGTCAGTTGACAATGCATCTTGTCGACGCTCGTGGGGCTGCATGCATGTCCGCCCTGCATGCCATTACGATATACCTACGTTTCCTTCCATATAGCGGACGTTGTGGCCGCAGTGTGGCCGGACATGTCGCTCATATTGCCTCCAGGTGAGGTTGGTTGATAGGTGTTGTGGTTGGATGGCGCTGCAAGCCACTGAGTTTATTAGCCGCCCATTGTCCTCTTTGGGGCATTTGGTGACGAGTAAACTGGGCTCGGAATGCTGGGATTGGCTAGGGCGGGAGATGTGGGTACAGAATGGCTGTAAATAGGACTACAAGTGGCAGGGAGGATAGCTGCAGGTTGATCAAGGTAGCAGCCTTGATAAGCAAATTTCTCTGCATCCGTCGTCAGCCTTCAAGCCTAAGTTCCCCCGTCGAGCATGCAGTGTGACAGAAACCGATCTGCACCTCGCACATCCCGACATCACATGGCTCACCTCGTCGTTGCTTCTGATTGGATGTGTGTTTTCACTTCAGGCCCGTGCTCTACATGACGACCCACACATGTATTCCCCGCCCCCGCCGACGAATCAGCGGCCAGAAGCAAGACGCCCGGCTACACACGACGAGTGGTGCACCACTCCCGCATCACCGTCAAGCGCTCGCCGTACATTCGATAGACTGCTCCCCACACCCGCTACCAGCTTACACCCTGCCAAAATGGCGTGTGTGCAATCAATCGCTACCGGGCGCAGCGACGTCTGCTCCACTGTTGGCGTAGCGCAATATGCCTCTTTGCTAACCCCTCGCCAATGCCCAATTGTCGCCCAGCAGTCGTGCAATGCAGTGCCTGTAGATAAGTAGGCCTGTGGCCGCTCAACCCTCTTCTTTTTTTCTTCAGCAAGTGTGTCAAGTTCAGAGCTGTTGTGTTCGTTTTTTGTCTATTCTTTTTCACCCTCCCCCTTCTTCTCCTCTTTCCTCTCCAGGCCTGGTGCCATCTAATTATCACTACTCTACCGACAACCCTATACCCACCCTTTTGACAGTAATTCACTTCCTCGTGGCCGGTCCACTTCACGTAATACGCAGCTCTACTTGCTCGAAACGAACATTCACACCAAACGACAACGCAAACTCGCAACCCTTTTACGAAACTTTCAACACACACAGCTTCTTCAGCAATCTCGACGTCTATCCATTAGCTTGGCATTGGACAAATTCGAAAGAAAACGATACATCATAATACCAACTTTTACAACAGAAAGAATAACTTCACAATGGCCGCTATCCAGCTCAACTTCACTCTCCGCACTTCCTCCAACTGCAAGACCGTGCACTTGCTAGGCTCATGGGACAACTACCAGGGACAGCTCCCACTTTCCAAGGACCCCAAGAAGTCCGGAGGCTGGGTCGGATGCTTCAAGTTCCAAGGACAGACTTTGAAGCAGGGACAGCGATACTGGTACTATGTATGTTACTATCGTAACTATTTGGCGAAGCTATAGATTCTAATAAGGACATAGTACATCATCGACGGCTACCACGTCTCGCACGACCCCGCCAAGGACCACACCACCGAGCCCACCACCGGTCGCAAGCTAAACATCATTGACATCCCCGCCGCCAAGTCGAGCTCAAAGACAACCAGCTCCAGCTCAGACCGCAAGTCGCGCCGTGTCTCGACCGCCAGCATCCCCAAGGGCCGTGGCCTCAGTCCCGAGCGCATCGTCGCCCCCAAGCCCCAGCGCCCGCACGAGACCCGCCAAGTCATCAACACGCAGTACGACAAGACCACCCTCGAGGCGCTCAACGCCCGCTTCGCCAAGCAGACAATCGAAGAGTCGTCCGACGATTCCGAATACGACTCGGACGAGAGCTCAGACGTCCCATCGCTCACCAGCCGCTCCACAAACAGCTCTAGCCCGTCCAGTGTGAGCTCTGGTAGCTCATGCTGCACGTGCGAACGCTACGGCATCACCCGCGCTGGTGACCGTGTCAAGCTTGACTGCGGCGGTGCGCGATGCGGATACTCTGACGACTCTTCCGACTGCTCTTCCGAGGACGAGTACGTGTACGAGGAGAAGACCACCCGCCGCCAGGGTGTCGTCATTCGCTCTTAAGTGCCTTTTCTTGGACAACAACGACAAAACTTCCTGGATAAAACCATTGCCGACGTCGTCATCGACACTCACACATACTCACGCACACCTTTTCGCTTCTGTGCAGTGACCCACAACGACGGCGCGACCTCCTTCAAGACCATCTTTCTTCTGTGCATATTATGATTACGAATCTTCTTCTTCTTTCCACCTTTTGGCCCATTCAACCACAATCCACTCTTTGGATCCCTCTTATTTAACGACGACAAATCGGGTTTATTTATTGCTGCTGGTATATCAGGAAATCTGTCAACGAGTTTTCTTTTAAGGTTTATTTTCCTTGGTCTCCCCCTTCCTGGGGAGAATAATGAATAGCGGGGCATTTGCGACGGAAAAAAAGATGGCTTCTCAAGAGCCATTCTTTTTGTTACTGCAGTGGGAGAGGACATCATGACGCTTTCACTCGATGTTTTTCCCCCACTTGTGCTTCAATGCACGCTTCATGTAGAGAATTATCTAGTCAATTCTATGAATTCGCATGGGCTCGTGCTAAGGAAAACCTTTGTTTTGCTGCTTCTTTCTGTGCTTTGGGTGTTGTGATTGACTTACTAGCTGGCTGGCTAATCGCAATTGCCGGTGGGATGAGATGTTGCCGGTCACCTAACCTACCCAGGCGATTCATGCATCACTTTCCTTGCTAGCATTTCATTCAGCTTTTGCATTCTGATCTTCCTGATCTTTCATGCCCACAAAAACCTGATTTCCATCACCTCGCTACCATGTGGCCCCTGGTGGTCTATGAGAGGTTGTGGGATGGTGAGCCGTAAGGCTCCTGCCTGATAAGCTCTTGACCGGCTGTGATTACTGCGCAGAACTGCAGCTTGGTTGCGCCTGCAGATTCAGCTAGTTGCATACCCCTCTTTTGAGCTCCTCGTGGGCTTGTGCAGCTTCATTTCTTTTCATTTATTGTCCCGTATTCCATGGTTCTTGCTTTGTACTTCACACTATTCCAATAACTGTCTGCCGTTCTTATGGAGGCCACCGGGACGGGGGGCGACCTCAACTGCGATATTTGTCCGTTGATACATGTTTCATTTCCTCGTACGGATAATCGTTGGGTTGACAATCGTGAATTGTTCCATGAACCCTGCCTCCGATGCGACGCCAAAGACTTAAATACTCGGTTGAAATTATGTACAACATGCGCACATCTTCGTATCTAGCATCTATTCCACTACTACGAGAGTTCTTGGCAAATAACCTCCAAACTCGCCAAAAAAATCAGAGCAGTGCGAGTTTTGCCGCTTCATGATATTGTCCAAGAAGAAACCGCCAGGGGATCAGGAAAGTTAGATTAGCAAAGGAGGCAGATTTACTCTGCGTTGGGGTCCACCTACCATGACTGACTCACAGTCAATCTCGGTGTCGCCGAGTAGACGGTCATACGATCTATACGCCACTAAGACTGAGAAGAATACAAGACACTGCTCTGCATATATCGACTGGTACTGGTTACGGTATCAGGTTCTATTATTACTATTCCCCAAGGAGGAGCAGGCGATGATACAAGAATCGCTTGTATATCAACCGCTCTGTGACGTTCGCGTAGTTGGCGTTGGCCAAGGCTGTATTGTCCGTCTACCTAAAGATGCCCGCTATATTGCACTATCAAACATATGGGTAACAGATTCTGCCGATCATTTCCCGACATTATGCTCCAAAATTGATCGACTCTCGCTTCCTGGTAGCCTGAAGAAGACCAATTTAACACTCGTGGTTATGAATGCTATCACAGTATGTAAAGAACTGGAATGCCGATATCTGTGGGTCGACCGTTTTTGCATCATTCAAGATGAGGTGGACGCGAATTCAACTCAGTTGAAGCAGATGGCGAGTCTATATCATCATGCGATCTTCATAATCGTTGCAGCAACAGGCTATAGCGCTACATACGGTCTATCTGGTGTCAACCGTGCAAGAGATAAGCAGGAATACATAAAGCTACAAGGCGGACTTGAAATCGTCGAATCTGTACCGAATCTTAACACCGCCCTGTCCAGTTCTAAGTGGAACGAGCGGGGATGGACTTACCAAGAACATGTCTCATCACTGTACCTGTTATTTTTCACCAAATATGGAATCTACGTCGAGCGAAGGTTACAAGACAGTGTATTTCAAAGAACATGGTACACATGCGTACAGTCTTGCATACTGGTGCAGTACGGTCCACAGTAATATGACGAGCACAAACTTAGCTATTGGCGGCCCATGTGTAACCGACCCCACTGACTACAGTCTTATGTTAAAGCCTCTTGTATTAATAGGGCTCGCATGGGCCAATGGCTGTATACGCTCTACACCGCCGGAGTACCTCAAGTCTGGCTGTCCTGCAAAAGACTATGTCAATCGGTTTGAGCAACGATGGACCTACGGAGCAGCCACGTTTTGGCAGGAGGCTTTCCAGGAGTAAGACAAAAGGAAATTGTTCAAAGAAGTCCCTAAACAGCTATCGGGAGTAACTGGGCGGATAGTGGTTCATACCCAGAAGGCATCATTTGTACTGGACCATACCTACGACGGCTCAGACTTTGGTATCGTTTTTATCCGGAGCAATGGTAGAATTGCAGGCATCTTTAACATTGAGGATTCTACAGAAGAAATCTCCAAGGGCTTGAACATGAATCGGTCCAGTGTAGACTGTATTGCCCTCTCCGTATCATTGTATTCCGTAGATATACAGGGGTATTGTGTGCAATACCTACGCAAGGCTCGTACTCTACCCGTTGGTGAGTTTTTTGGGTGCCCTTGCTCACTGGGAGGAGGAGTGGACAGTGTCTATCGATCACATAATCGAGTGCCCAAAACACACCGATTTCCGCCCCCCATGTTCTTTCCCCTCGGATTGCCAATATCATCTTTGATTTGAAGAGACTTATTATTTAGATTCTCTAAGTGACCAAGGCATCGCAGTTGATAAATACATGGTCGATCTGAGCTATCCCGATATCAACGGGAATCTTCTCCATGACCTACAAGATCCACCCTATCTCCCTTCAAATTTTGCACCAACTTACTTCAGAAGATCCATCTCGTACTGAACAACAGCACACTAGCAGTGACATAATCCAGTCATGCAGCCTGATATACGTAAAGTTGCCACTGGCAGCAGTCGTGGCAAAGACTCCAACTAGGCATCTCCCTACAGAGCCCATGATTTCACAAATCAATCCTATCTACAGTCAGCCAGTCCACGTGGACACGGTGCATTCTCTCCATCATTTTCCCCACGTCTAGACCTTCAGGCACCCTTCGTGAGTCCCACTCACCAATCAAAAAAAGCACACCTTCACCATTCAATCCTACACTGGAATCCCACCTTACGATGCACATGCAGCGCTCACCCGTCCCAATACCGACCCTTGGCAGTTGTAAAACGGTGGTTTTTCTACCACACACACACACACACCTAAAAGCACATGACGCTCCCTCGCTGCAAGGCCGCCCACGCACCCTAGCACAGTGGTGGCGCATTCGCCTCCTCTATCCCCCGTGCTCCATCATCAAACTGCGCCACATCTGATCGTGACATCAAATAAACGACTGGGCGAGAAAGTAAGGCCAAGAGCATCTAAAACTGAGGATGCAGGGGCCGGTTCTCGGCACGATGGAAATACTCGCTAAGCACTAGGGTCTGTTGCACGAAATGATAATGAGGGAGTAAAAGGTGTAAGATGTGGTGTGGCGTAAGTGTGTGAGAATAGGTAGGGCTTTGCCTACTAGTGGGATTAGGCTCACGTAAGGCGGAACTTGTTTCTTTCTTTTGTTCTTGGTCAAGTCTGTTTACGTACAAGGGGTTTGGTGTAACGTGATTTGAATAGTAATCTTTC
This sequence comes from Drechslera avenae, assembly GCA_034640345.1. Lineage (NCBI taxonomy): Eukaryota > Fungi > Ascomycota > Dothideomycetes > Pleosporales > Pleosporaceae > Drechslera > Drechslera avenae. Next base: position 638,484 of record JAXRVH010000008.1, read on the forward strand.
CTCGCCATTGCCTTCTCAATCATGTATCCTGCGATTGCATCTCGTCTTGACCTTCAGTGATCATCTGCATCACAAACGGTGGCGAAGAGGCGATGGTAAGATGAGTCAGTTGAATCTAGCACCACAGTCATTCAGGAAAACGGTCTGGATGTGTATTCCCTTGTACAGTTTCTAGGATACAGTCGTGTATAATTGGAAGCAAGGCGTCGACCAGCCTCAAGCTCTCAACCAGTGGAAACTCCAGAACTATAACTACTCGAGTCCGAGGACGTCACGTAAGCTAGGCGGCCAGCTATTAGTCCAACATCCAATGAGAGGTGCTATATCAAATTTCCGTCTATAATATATCCCATTGGACTGAAGCTGTGCTAGTCAGTCAAGCTAATGCAGGGGCCACTCTGACACCGGCGTGCTGGTGATGGATCCATGATCCGTCCTGCTGCCGTTGTACCCACTAACCGTCGATACAACGTTCTCGCGCCCGCGAGGCTGAATTTGCATCTCGGTAGGGGCCGCTTGGGGCACCTGAATCTGTCGGCTGTTTGACTGGGGGTGAAACCCAATCACCCAATCTAGTAAAACTATGCCGGAGAGGCAGATCAATGTAAAATAGAAAACGGTGCCCAAGCATAGCATACCAAAACACCCTACAGCCGCCAAGAACAACATGGTGACAGCAGTGTTGGGATCGACAGTCGACGCAAAGTTAATGAAGCAAGAGACAAGACGCCAAGAGCAAGGGAAGCCGGACAGATATTCAGGCGTGCGCAGATGCGATGCCGGACCACAACGATGCCTGCGGACCAGAACAACGACACAAACCCTGCAACAAGAACAAAGTCTTCCACATGGCACGATTACAACATCGATAGGTTCGAGACCGCGCAAAAATACGAGGACGCCGAGCAGAGGGAGCCAATAGAGGGCGAGAAAAGGACAGAATGCTTGGCTTTCAAACGGTGGCTAGGGAGCCGCGCAAGCTATAGCCCGACGCATACGCAGCTGCGGGAGCTAGATGGCCAAACGAGGTAGTTATCATGTCCTCGAGGACGCGGAACGTGACGATTTCGCGCTGCGCCCGGGGTCTCCGTGTCAAGGAGCTGCCAGCGGAAGCAACGGGCTTCGTAGAGCTATGTCGATGCGACTCGCGTCCAAGGCGTCACCTGCGTCTCCGATGGACTGCCGTGACGCGACATAGCCGACTCGCCGACTGCCGTTCACCGGCAAGGTCGGAAACGTTGGTAGAATGAGTCAAGATCACAAGAGGTACTCACCTCTCTGGAGCAGCGTCCACACAAGTCATGGGCCATGGCTGAACAAGCAAAAAAAATGGGGTGTGTGCCTGGAGGTGGCGGTTCTCACACCGTCGGCACGGTTGAGTGTTGAGTGTATGCTAAGAGACTTGGGTCAGGGAAGAGGCGGTAAGGTAGCACGTGCACGTGCCACTCAAAACTGGGACTGCTTAGCGAGATGACGTCGCAGCGAACGTCGTATGCACTGGTTAACCGTCTTGGACGCTTCGGTCCGTCAAGTAGGTTTGGATTACGATTGAACTATAGTATGACGACACGTCGGCTCGTGGACGGTATCTGAGCCTAGGACCGTGCAAACTCTCCTACAGGCTCGAGTGTGGGCTTTGGAGCTGTCTTTGTCTTTGTGCAAGGCAGACTTTGAACGCGCTTGTGAAAATAGCGGGAACGTCAACAAAAGACCACGCTACTGTGCAAGTGAAAACAAGGGATGAGAAGAGAATACAAAGTTTGTGCATCCTGCTCCATACAATGCTGCCAGAATACTGCGGATCATAACTTCCATTCGCTCGTAATCGTACAACGCCCTGCTCTTTCTATGCATATAAAAACCATCATGACAAGTTCCAGTCCCAGAGAAACTCCTTGGCAATGCGTGCATCGGTGAAATAGAAAGAATTTGCAAGCGCGGATGTTCCAAAAAAACAGCACCAGAGCGACAGGCTCGAACGAATAGATTGTTGGGCGAGAGGTCAACGGTCGGCCGGAAATGTTCAAGTGGAACAGTAGATATGGTCGTGAATCGTAGTGAGGTCGTTGACGTATCCCTTCAATCCAAGTAGGAGGGAGGATATGTGCCGCTTCCATAACCAGAATCGGGAAGGGTGCCGGTGTAATGGGCAATTTCGGGTCGGCTGCTGCTATGTGTACTGCAAGCATAGCCTACAAGAACCGTTTTCTCTTGGATCAAATGTCCGCGCTGTCCGTGAGAGGCGCATGGGTCGATTGCGTGTTTGTAGTATAGACATCGGCAGACTGAGTAGCGTTCGACGACTTGGTAGCACATGTTTGGAGGTTGCAAATGTGTGAGAAGTGATTTACTGACGTCCAGTCGGACTAATATATGCTGGGAGGATGGGGGCCGGAGCGTGAGGAAGCCCGGGTCTGGTGATGTGAAACAACAGAAGAAGTGGTGTTTGGGAAGAATTGAAACTTGGAGTAATGAAATTTGACTCGAGGTGGCAAGCGACGGGATATATACGGGAGGGATGAAGACAGAGTAGAAAGCATAGGCCAATGTGGGTCACCCACGATAGGCATACTTTGTCCATCTGCAGGTCCGTCAGGCAGCGGAGAAACATGTGTAGGGATGATGTGCACAGTCAGCCGGAAGCTCCTAAGAGGGTACTGTCAAAAGCAGCCAAACACCGCCAGTACAGCCGTTAAGTTTAGACCGCATAGAAAGAGGTAAGGTCTTCGAGTGTGGCAGGGGTGGGTACTTCGCTTCTTAGATGCTCTTTCAGCTTGCTGCAGATGATGCGTCTCGGATCCTGATTGGCGTGTGGCCGAGGCCATGTAATATCCGCAGGGTCATGGAGAAATTTAGTAGGCAAAGAGACGGGGCGTGCAAGCGGAGCAGGAAGGCATACGATGTGTTTGCACAAAGTGAGCGAATGGGGGCGGCGAAACCCCTGTAGTGCGCGGGCCACGCAAGCGTGCCATATACCTTACAAGTGCCCATGTTTATAACGGTTCATCCGTCCTAGAGCCAAGTGACATGATCTCTGCGTGACTCGTATCGCATCTGACAGCTCGGATTCAGCCACAATTCTCGATATAGCGCCCGGGTAGTGGACGGGAGCGGAGCGGCGGAGGGGCAGTGACTTTTCTGACGTCCATTAGTCAGGCTCGGACCTCTTGTGCTCCACTGCGCTTCCACCAGGCTACGGTGCGCTGTCTGGAGCGGCTATCGCGCCCGTCGGCGATTCTATGCCACGACGTTGCGAGAAGCATTTGGCTATGAGGTAGCAACATGGTTGTCGGGGCGGGTGTTTGGCGGCGGCACGTGCGGCATCCAAGCAACTCCGTACCGGGCGGGTGGCGAGTCGTGCTCCATGGTTTACCGACTGTGACTCCCGTATCCCGAAGAGCATCACCAAAATCTCAACACCTACTTCCTTTTCCAGCTATTCACCACAGCCAGAACGGCAGGATTACTATGCACACCCGTGCCAGCTGATCAGCCTTACCAGCGTCTTCTAGAAGCGTATGGGCGCTTGCGACTGCCTAGCGCTTCAGGCTGACCAGCTGAGTGTTGCCTGGCCATCTGCAGATGGACACACAGCATGGGATTTTCGAAAGCCATCTCCAGTCATTCGCCCAGTTATGCCATTCGGGTCTCCGATCGTTGGGTCATGGGGTAAGTTTCTCCATCTGTTGACCGATTGAGGGCGTGGGCGGCGGGAATACACCGCTCATGCTGCCAGACACGGATGCTTTCAACGAACTTTTATCTCATTATGACAAACTACCTAGAGTGTGGGTAATCCATGTCCATCATCTGGTTGGCCTGCTCGAACGCCAGGTCTGTTGTGAGCGCTAAACTCCCTGCCATCGGCATGATTGCGCACTTCAAAGCTTACCTACCACGCTTGACCGTTATGCAGCCCTATGCACCCTCCCGTGCGGTGGGTTCACCGAGTGGCGATCTGAGCATCTTACACAGCACTACCCGGTCTACACGTTTTCCAGTGATCGGCCGCATGCCAATGACATCAACCTGCATCCCGCCAGCATCCCAGTGTCGATATTGAAAGGCGACTGCCAAAGATGTTTAGGATCACTCCATCTTACACTAGAACCCGACAACAGCTACTGATTTCAGAAAAACGAGCGTCTGACGCCCTGGACAGATTTACAGTGTAGTCGGCCCCCAGTCTTGCGTTTACACGTACTATTGGAGACTGTTGCAAGGCAGATTTCCGAGAATAATAATATTTGGGGCGGCCCAGGGGGCGAGTGGCTGTTGCCAGCTCTCATATTCCTGCAACATCGTACTGACTTTGATCAAGTATAGAGCGGTGTTTGGCAAGCGACACTACTCCAACCTAGCTGGCAGGGTGGTAGGCAGCGTCACAAGATTAGCATAGACAAGCGCAATACCGACCGGCACTATGGTCGGTACACGTAATTTCGCCCACCAATAGTGACTGCAGCCGTTGAATGGTGCATCGCTTGGCTGCGTCTCGCTTCCTCGCCCACGTCATACTTAAAGCCTTGCGACTGTTCGCACGTGTCGTCTCTTGACGTTGACAAAACGTGAAGACTGCTCGCTTTCCTCTGTCATTTCTCCCAGGCTACAGTGCGCTACCCAGCTGACACAACACCACTTATATCGGTGTATCCACAGGTCGCTGGAGCATGCTCCATGGCCCCATCATATCTTGAGAAACTACCCCAAAGTCACCATAACACCAACCACACAGGCTGCTGCAATCCCACGCATCATCTCACTTGCATACAAAACAATACACCCCACGTAGCCTCGCGGCACGATCGTACCAGGGATTCGCTGCAGTAGATCTGCGAGTTAGGCGGATGACTCGGGTACAATACCGGCACTTTCCATTTCCGACTGACCGGAATCTGAACAAGGGACGCTTGTGATGATCATTCCATGGATGATCTCGGGCGTATCTACCGACGGGACCGTGAGCATGTGCTCGGTGTTCTGATCATGATATACACCGCCTTGTCCCAGTCACCGATCTTCATCTGCCATCTCTACCATCATAGTAACTGCCATGGCCACGGAGCCCCGCCCTGCTACACAGCAATCGGTGAAAATTCTTTATAGCGGTGTCTGACTACTGACCGGAATTCAAGGGAACATATGTGGAAAATGTGCAGTCTGAGACACTCTCGGCGAATTTCAGGGCCGATTTGATGCAATATTATAAAACCCGTCACTGCGCCGACCGAAGACAGTACGCCACCATGCCTGCGATCGGCTCATTCTAGATTGTTTCCAACGACTCAGCATGAGTGATTGACTGTCTGATCCATCTTTTGCTTTGAATCTAGAGCAACAGCCTCTAGTAGAGCGTGAATATAAGTAGACCCTGGTGCGAAACCGACACCGCTGTATACGAATACCTTCAACGTAGTAGCAGGAATTTGATCAGCCTCAGAAAAGTCTTCAATCACGCTCATAGAGACTACTCGTCGCATCTCACAGCTACATTTATTCATGCATCGTCGTCTTCCACATACCAGAGAGCGCCCAAATCCGCCAACCCGGACATGCATACTCGCGATTACAAAATGTACACCTTGAACAGAATGATCAAAAAGCACGTATTTCCAGCATTCTTCGAGTAAAGGATACAGGATACTCATTGTATGAATTTGGTTCACACCCCACATCAGCAGCGTCCGCCCACGCCCCCTTCCCGCTCAAATACGACCGAACTCTAGACGCCAGCCCCACAACATCGTATTTATCACACGAATACAAAACAACCTTTACCTATTCTAAACAAATATTACTGGCTTATTGTCAGACAACGTCACCCTTTTTACAGACACGCGCGTCCACCCTCCGACCCCCCGCTTCAGCCACTAAACCCAATGCCGACCAATCCATGCGTCCAAGTCCTTGATTGAAGAGAAAAGATTTCGGTGTAATTTATTTGCTTCTCTGTGTGTTACTTGTTCATACAAGTGTTTTCTTTTTTCTTCTACCTCTTCTCTTACTTGTATGAGTGGATAAATAACGGTCGGGAAATAAGTAGAGTTTATTTTTAGCTTTATTATTGCTGTCTGTGGTTTACTTGGCTTAGTTCTTGGCCTGTCTTGTCGTAATCTAGGGTATAATGCCCACTCGGACTGAAATGTCGTCCGGATTTATACGATTAAAGGCCTTGAAAAAAAAGAGAAATCCTGTTCCTAGAAAGGATAGTTTTCGTCATATCGTAGTAATAAAGTACTCACACATACACATAGACACACACACACACACACTCTCTCTCTCTCTCTTCTCCCGGGTGAGATTAGCGGAATTTGGTGGGGTTTGATATGGAAAGGTGAGTAGGCTTGTGCTGGGGGGAATATAAAAGTGTATATGATAGCTATTCGAATGTCTGTGTTCAGTTGGAGGACAGCGAGATGAACAGTACTCGTACAAAAATAAAAGGTTAACGAAAAGATAGAATTTTGAATCATCTAAACTTCCCAACATGCCGCTCATGTATGATGTTATTATTCTAACCGTAAGCAGAATTGAAAATGCCCAAAGTGCAGCGAGAAAACTCCTTCCTCTGTCTTTTTTTTTCAAAAAGAAAAAAAAGAAAAAAACGAAGACACCCGCAAATCCAAAATATGTTACATTGCGAGGGAGTGAGTTCGTAATTAAGCTTACGATGATGATATCAAGTCGTATACTAATGGCTAAACTAAACTAAACTTGAGAATTTGCAAGGGGGAGAAGTTACTATTCATCTACGCTCAAGTGCTTTTTTATCTTCTTCTCTTCCCCTTTGCTGCATATGACGGGCAGAGAGGGGTCTAGATAGTGGGTGAAAAGCTTCACTTGTACTCTCTCACATTCGTGTTCCCTTACCGGGTGTAAACATGACCTGATTAGTACCAGATGTAATATCCCCATTATTTCACAATGTGGGTTGCTATGTTAAGCAAGTCAAGGGCGAACCAACAATTGTCATCTACACGCTAGTTGTCACGTTTGGCTGAAAACAGATGGAATGGGGAAATTTTAATAAACGTATGTTGAAGTTCTAAAAGCAAGAAGAAGCAGAGGAAAAAGATAACAACTTAGGGGTATATATCCATAAGCCTAGGCCGATTCAACCGACGAATTCCGACAGGAATGGCACGTGAAACCAAATATGCCTTCCCCTTCAACAAAAAAAAAGCCAAGTGCTCATAACATCATAATAATAATACAAACTCTAGGTAATTAAAAGAGACTACCGTCGTTGTCCTCGCCGAGACAAAGGTATCTACAAGAAGACACCAGCCAGGACCATGACGCCAACGGCATAGTAGCCGGTATACTTGCCGACCTTCAGGTTAACGGCCGCGCTGTCGTCATCTGTGCCTCCTGGTGCAGTGGTACCGTTTGGCAGTGTACCGTTCAGGACTAGAGTCTTTTTGCCTTCAACATCAGAGACTGTGACAAGGGTCTTGTTGAGGGCGGCATAACTGCCATTGCCAACTAGTTCGTCAAGGTACGACTGATCGTCGTCATTCTCTTCGCAGCCACAGACGCTGTATTCCTGGCACAGACACATGACGGGCAGTGACTCGTTACGGCCCTGAGTTTGGCGTGTCCAGAGCTCCCTCTTATCGTTGTTGTTATCGTTGGTATCGTTGTTGGTAGCAGACTGGTTGTAGAAGCGGTAAGGGTTGTTGTAGTGATACGGGTAGACGCTGTATAGCCATAAACCAGGCATGATGAGAAGCATGGTGGCCGGCAGAATCAAGGTGCCAGCAAGAAGGCCCTTTCCGGGCGTGCGGCCACCAGCCGTGTAGGGTGTTGCTGCGCCGCCAGCATAGTATTTGCCGCCACCAAATGAACGCGTGGTGCCTGAGCCTGAGCGTGTGGCGCCACCCAGATTGGAGGAGCCTGAGGTTCGTCCACCACCGCTACCAGACGAGCCACCTGTGCGTCCGCCACTGCCGCCGCCTCCACTGCTTCCTCCTCGGCCGCCACCACCTTTACGACGCTCTAATGTGTTGTCTGGTGAGAAGAGTTCTGAAGGCGGCACGACGCGGCGCGCCTCGACTACGTGGAGCGCATTATTCGTTTCGGGTATCGAGGCAGCGTTGATCGCTTGTGCAGCGACCAAGCAGGTGAGGAGTTGTGAGACCTTCATGTTGAAGGGTAAAGTATGGTGATGGTGCGAAAGAAGTCGCGGAACCCCGAATGTGACGCTAGATACTCACTCTAGTTATACAAGTGATTACCCAGTTGCGGTGCAGAAGGTTGTACAAGAGAGCAAGGATGGAGGGTTTGCTCGGTGATTGTATAGCCGTTTGCTAGGTTGAGGTTGAGGTTGATGAAGGAATGTGCGACTTGTGGAGAGGCAAGCATGGGTCTTTTAAGCTTCGCAACCCTGCGTCATGAAAGGAAACCCTGACGCAAACCTGGACAGAGAGGCGGGGACCCACGCCACCACCCGAGTATGACTAGGTAGGCACCTAACGCTATGTTAGCTTGCCTAACCAATCTGAATGATAATGTTTTGTGGCTGATTCTGCAACAATCTTTGAGCGGCCTGTGAAGTCGCCGAGGAGCTGCCTTGCAATCTCCAGAACAGAGCATAGACCCTTGGCAAGGGCTGACAGTCTGACCTTGATAACCACGAACTTCACTTTGCTATCCGCGCAGTTTCTCCATCTCGCTGTTCGTGACGTGCCAGATGCGTGATGATATTCAAGTTTGAATGACCTCATGGTCACACTGCCAAGACTTCATTGTACAATACCCGAGCCGACTACCGTGGCCACACGCATCATTGGACAAGTAGCCAACGAACCAGGGGAAGCAGACTTTGCGGGATATCTGATCACCACTCGATATGGTTTAATACTAAGTAGGCAGTGCCATCGCTATGAATTACTATCATGGACTAGGGGCACAATGGTGTGTTCAGGGGTATTGCACATTGTGCGCATTCATGTTGATGCCAAGCAGAACAATCTGCATGTTTGTGGCAGTGTTTTAATGTCGCCATGACCGGTTGTAGGCAGTGGACGGCATCGTCTAACTGCAGCCCAAAGCCTTGGCAGATTGTGATGGACAACTGTGATGGACGTTGGCTCTGCCACGATGCAGGGCGCCTGATGGGTAAACGATGCTTTATCTTTGTTGGCATTTGTTTCACCTAATATTTGTCGTCTCTTCCTTTGACTTGCTGTCATGTATGAGAGCCGCTTGGCTATCGACACTGCTGGCCATCGATATCATTAACCCATCATTCCTCGAGATTCGGTTGGTTGCCTCCTCGTGTATACCAGTGTCGTATCTACCGTTTAGTCGGCGGTCAAGAATGTGGCCAACAAGGCTGCATGTACTCCGGTCCCTTGGACTGGGCGAACGGGTGGTGGCGCAGACAGGGCACGTGGCACACCTGAGGCATTCTAGAAGCGTTGCGCATAGCAAGGCTGGAGCGGCAATGTGACTCTCCCTCGCCGGCTATAATCGCGGTAAGGCGGCGGATATTGAGTATCATGACCCCGAACCACGCTGCGCTGGCGGTGCAGCAGGCCCCCCTCCGTCTGATACCGTCTGGTACTTTCTGTACTCCTGCTCCAGTTCTCGCTGCATCTCAAAGTCGGCCTGTCGCTCGCGCTTTACCCGTTGTTGCTCGTAGTCGCGGATAACACCCATGTGCATTGCCTAGAGACTCCGTCAGCAAAAGTGCGTGCAGCCTGCATATTGTAAAGTACTCACGGCTTTGTCGGCTTTCTGCGACCAATGCACGAATGCGACAATGCTAATTGCTGTGAAGCATGTCGTTGCCAACGTAACCTGAGACGCCCGAGACATGTTAGGGTCCGTGGAGTAGTGGCGGAATTGGTGACTGAGTCTGTCTGTGTAAAGTCGTAAAGCCGTAGTGCGTATGTGGGGACTTGTGGCGGGAAGGAGCTTGGGCCGCCGATGCATCTTCCGCCAAGGTCATTCGCTGCATCATGTCTCTCCGCAACTCTACCTTGAGATAACCAACATCCCCGCAAACCCAACGCCCAAGATGGTGAGCTACTCGGAATACGTGGCGTAGCAGGAATGCTGACAGCTCTAGTCCGCCCAAAACTCTGCGGGTATCCAGACCCTGCTCGACGTAAGGCAGCGCAACCCACTATAACCTTCGCGTAGCTCACACGCGATACAGGCCGAGCGCGAAGCTCAGAAGATTGTCCAGCAAGGTATGCTACAGTTTGAGTTTAGTAAACATAGCAGTAGCTAATACACCGACAGCAAGAGAATGTAAACAACGCCCCCGACACCCTGCCGAGGCATAACTCTAATCTACCCAGACCGTACGAAGCGAGTAAAGGACGCCCGAAACGAAGCACAAAAGGAAATCGAGGACTACAGGAAAGAGAAGGAGGATGAGTACCAGAAGTTTGAGAAGGAGGTTCGTCAACACTCTACAGGCTGGAAGAAGTGAGACTGACAACGGAACAGCACAGCTCAGGCAACCAGAAGGCTGAGGAGGATGCAAAGAAGGATACGGATGCCAAGGTCAAGGAGATTGAAGAGATTGGCAACAAATCTGGCAGCAAGGTCGTCGACCAACTTATTCAAGCCGTCATAACTGCCAACCCCGAGCCGCCACGAAAGTCAGAGTAGGGCGCTGCTATCAAGCTCTGAGAAATGCGCAAGGGCAGCTGCACTTTACTGCTTCACGGGTAACCGGATAGGGAAGGGTAGAGTGGTGAGGGAAGCTTCCTGTACATGACCTGGTAGCAGCCAGAGTCGGGTTGCACCAGTTGAGTTTCTGACTACTATACGATGCACTACGAAAATGCCCCAGAAACTGCAACCTTGCAATGATTGTGTCTGTTGTGCCATGTACGCATCAACTGCGACTCTTTTGAGGACTTCCTGCACTTACACCCTCCTTCACACGTCTCCAGCCGCGCTGCACACGTGGGATCGCATAGTGTTTGCAGACGCGATTCCTGTTTCAGCCTGGATATGCATCTATCAGGTGTACCTGTCACAGACCCTGGCCGGCGTTTGTCGCTAACGAGCCCTACGTCATCCTTGGAGCGCAACGCGAAACTTCGTAGCTAAGCTTCAAGCGCGTCATGGAATCACACGCAATGACAACCACCCAATGATACGAATATGTACTCGGGCGACCCTTCGCTCGCCTATCCTGAGGCCATTAGCATATGCTCTACAGCCAAAGTACGCCTGCCATCAGTTCAGTAGCTCACGATGGCGCAAAGAGGATCCGCGCATATCCGACTTTGGTCGCGAGATTGTCGATGAATTTGCCGTCATGCGCGAGAAATATGGCATGTGCAACACCACTTGGTTAGTCTCGTAATTCTGACTGATGCCGTCTAGATACTCCTGTAAGAATGCAAATCTGTCTTGGGCTTTGCATTCCTGATCGTCATAGAAAAACACCATAGTTCTCGCACATGGACTCCTCGGATTTGACGAATTGCGGCTTGCGGGACAGTTTATACCAGGCATACAATACTGGCGGGGAATTACAGATGCACTGGCACATAAAGGCATCGAAGTCATTGTCGCTGCAGTACCGCCTAGTGGGAGCATTGAGGCAAGATCAGCCAAGCTGGCCGAGAGCATTGCGCTCAAGGCAAAGGGAAAGCAGGTCAACATCATCGCGTATGTGTACTGATTACCTGACAAAATGCACATGTACTGACTAATCACAGACATAGCATGGTAGGAAACTGACTAGCTGGCACAATTCTAGGTAGCTGACATGTGGCTAGGGGTAAAATTGATTGTATCCTGCAAAAAGCATCGTATTAAGCTATTACAGGGGTCTCGATTCACGATACATGATCAGCCAGCTTCGACCGACAGACTTCAAGATCCTTTCCCTCACCACGATTGCGACTCCACATAGAGGCTCTGCCTTTGCTGATTACATGTTTGAGACGATAGGCCGTATGTTGACCAAATAACTGGAGAGGCTTTTGTCTAACCCAATGTTAGAGCGCCGTGTCAAGCGCATTTACAAGGTCATGGAGTACTTTGGTCTTGAAACTGGCGCCTTTTCACAGCTCACACAAGCATATATGAAGGAAAGCTTCAATCCCAAGACACCAGATGTGCCTGACGTCAAATACTACTCGTATGGCGCGTCGCTGGAGCCCAGCAAATGGTCCGTCTTCTCACCTTCACATGCGATTATCAAGCCAATAGAGGGTGTCAACGATGGATTGGTTAGGTATACATCGGCGCAGCGTTGGAAATAACGTACATGTAGCTAACCCTCCCCTAGCGTTCAGTCGAGCCAGTGGGGCGATTATAAAGGGACCCTGATAGGTGTAAGCCATCTTGACCTGATCAACTGGACGAATCGTCTCAAGTGGTTCTTCTGGGAACTCACGGGAAGCAAGCGCAAGTATGGAGGATGGCCGCCATCGATGAAACGGGTCTAGCTGACAGAGATATAGCTTCAACGCCATTGCATTCTATCTAGATATTTGTGGTATGGCTTATAGTTTCTAACGTAAGCCAGCACAGTGCTAACCATAGCTTCCAGATATGCTAGCGAAAGAGAAGCTCTAGTTTGACCAGGCACAGACGCTGGAATGTTCCATTGCCGAGACATCTTTAAGGCCAGAAGTGCGGTGCTGAAGTAAGACTGGGCCAAGCTCGGAAGTGCGGCGTCTGTAACTGTGGCTGTGTACGGCATATTACCCGGTTTCGAGATGCGACATGACACCATGTGTGCATAGATATCGAGCCGAGGGCTATAGAAAATCAATTCCAGCAAGATAGATCATCAATATCGGGAACTTCTGCTGGTGGTGTAGATGGTTGCAATCGACGTTGTGTTTGCTTACTGTTTATGACGTTGTTGGACCCTGGAAACTTCGCACACCCCGCCCTGCGCATCCGTTTTGTGCCCTCTTCAGCCCGCGCGCAAACACGCTCATGACTTGACACGCGTTCTCCCGGCTTAGCCTCTACGTTAAGAACACAATCTATATCATGACTCCGCACTCACAGCCTTTTAAGTTTTGACATGTTGCTTCATCTCTGCACACTGTGCGACTATCCCCTCACCTAGACATTGTAGCCTAACAGCAAAATCCCAACGCCCACCCCACGCACCACTCCTCAAGATGTTTGTCAACATTGTGCTTGAGCATCCGCATGAGCACTATACGAATCTCGATCTCATACAAGGCAAGGTCTTGCTACGGGTGCCTAATCCAGCCAATATTAGCAGCATCATTGTGAAGCTTGAAGGCGAGGCCAGGACACGGTTACTGGCGCCCATACACCCGAGCAGGCCCGACAAACAGAGACCAGTTCTAGAAGTACACAAGTTCTTGTACAACACGCAGGTCCTATTTCCACCGAATACACGCCAAGAAGACCTTGCACAGAATCCAAAGGCGGTCTTTGCCATCAATACAGGCTCTTTTGAGTATCCGTTCCAGTTCAAGGTAAGATATCTAATGGTGGTAGCGATACTTCCCGCATCGCTGACTCAAACTACAGCTCCCTCTCAATACGCAATGCCAACAATCGAACAACCCCATCTCCAATGTCTCGTTTACAAATACCATCCCCGAGTTCGCAAAAACACCGACACAACACGTCAAGGCGACACTTCCACCCACCCTCAGTGGCTTTCCAGGCGAGGCAGAGATTCGGTACTTTGTCAAGGTGACGGTAAATAGGCCACAGTTTTTCAAGGAGAACCCAAGGGCAATTGCAAACTTTACTTTTTTGCCTATTGAGCCCCCGCGACCTGAAAAGGCCGACGGAGAAGCGTATGCAAGACGACAACACGAGTTTTTGGAGAATGCGGGAGGCAAGGCCAGTATAACATCTCCTTCAGCAGGTGTGCAACCGCGCGTAGCCATTGATGCACGTTTGCCCAACCCTGCGATTCTTACGGCCAACCAAGACGTACCGCTGCGGCTTCTGGTCAAGAATGTCAGCCCGCGCACAAAGAACATTTATCTACAAATGCTCCAAATTGAACTCATCGGCTATACCAAAGTGCGGGCGCATGAAGTATCGCGTACCGAGTCGAACAGTTGGATTCTATGCTCCTTTAGCAACATGTCCATACCAATCGGCTCCCCCTCAGACCCAGTAGACACTGAGATAGCCATCAACCCAGAGTATTGGTCTGGCAAGGTTGTACCAAACACGGTCTCGCCAAGCTTTACATCTTGCAACCTCTCGCGCTCCTACGAGCTCGAGGTCCGCGTCGGGCTTGGATATGGAAGCTACAAGCACGGCGAAGATCAGCTCATTGTGCTACCACTTCGCTTGCCAGTGAAGGTCTACTCGGGCATCGCGCCCCCATCAGCTCTACTAGAAGCTGGGTTCAATGCAGAATCGGGAAAGCCGTCCAAAGTTGATGCACGGCCCCAGGCTCAAGCTCTCCATGCTCCAACCACTGGCTCTACTAGCCAGTCAGTGTCGCCCCAAGCAGCTCCTGTGTACGACGATGCCCCTCCAAGCTACGAAGATGCGGTCGGACTGAACCTACCGCCGATCAACGGATACCGAGGGAGTTATATGCCGCCTCCTGTACCCGAGGGCGCCCCAAGATTCTCTGATGAGAAGAAACGATGAGAATTGCGCAGTAATCCCAACGAGGCAGGTCGCGTATCAACGGCTCTATTGCGTCAGCATGATGGTGATATGCAAGAGGCTGGTTCGGTCAGCGTTCTCGACAAGACTTGAGATCGACAAAAAGTACTTTGGGTCACAAGAGGACAGCCAATGACCAGGAGAGGGTGGGTAAAGCGGGAAAGCGGAGACTTGCAGCGGTTTCAAGACGGTGTTTATACTTGTATCCAACAATCACACTTGCTGATGTCGTTGTGAGGAAGTCAGTGGGGAAGGCATTTGATAGGCTCCATGTGGTTTCGACATGCAATCAGCAAAATGTTTCATTCTATTCCCGCCTATGTTGGATGATGTCCTTTGGTAGGGTGGCAGGGTGAAAGCCCGGATCAGCATCAAGTGCGGGGCCTCCCGTGTGACCGGTGAGCCTGTACCTAGAGATGGTTTGTTATGTAGCGCCACCATGCAAGTGAGGCATTTTCGCAGGCATGATGCGTTTAGCCAAGAGGTTGTGCTTGCCAGAGGTGTTTGTAAAGATGATCTGTAAGCAGAGCGCGTTGTTATGATTTTGCACGAACGCGTCTCTCTCTCTCTCTGTCACACACACACACACACATACAAACGAACTGATATTCGCTTTGACATGCTACTGTTGGGATTTAAATTTGAATCTTGCTATTCGCCTTCTTAAGAAAGCTCTGGTTAGCAGCCACTGAATGCGTGTGCATGAGCAGTCTTGAAGTCCATTTGACAGGACGAAAGCAAAAGGGCGTCGCGATACTAGTCGTGTGGTGTTGTTATCTACCCAGCCACAACAGACACGCCTTCGGCTAGTAATCGATAACCCTAGTTCGAAACAGACGCGAACTGCGGGCACCAAAGCAGAAAAAGCAGCTGTTGTTGTTGTGTATCCTCGAATCGCGCCTCTCCCAAGCAACCTCGCAGCCAAAGGTATTGCATTAGCAGACGCGTCGTGCCTGGCTTGACTCGTTCGAGGCGCTTCGACGGCCCCTACACAGGCCCTACACACGACTCTCGAGCGCTGACCGCCAGTCCTGCGTGCCCAGCCACTTTTCCCAAGCCTACGACACACGACCCATGTGACGCTACTGCCGGTGCTGCATGTACCATCCCGTGCATGTCACGATGCAATTGGCCGACGACCGTGAAACGTTTCAAGCCGGCCTCAGGCGGCCGCCCCACCTCGACCACTGTGTCGAATCGTCGCGTCAAACACCATATATACACGTCTTCCCACCGCGATATGGTCGTGTTTTCGCTCAATTCTTCGGCTGCATCGAGTTAAGAGATGGGTGTCTGGTGGCGAGCTCGTTGGCACAGAGGGAGCCATGTTTGACTCACACTTGCAGCAGCTCTCCCGTGTAGCGTCCGTCCCCGCTTTTCTGCACCATGGCCCTTTTCGTAAATACTTTGCGACGAGGCCGTGGCCGTCGATGCTGTATCTTGACGACTTTTTTCTTTCGAATATTGGATGTTTGAAACGACGTTTACGATTTACTTACGATTTTTCACACGGCTGATACCCTGATAAAAATCAATCATCCTCTTATTTTACATACTACAACGGTCTTCGTTGCATGCGAACCATCTTACCATCATGAATATGTATTCCCAGCGACAACCACCGTCGCTAAAGCGATCAAATTCCGGCGAAAGCCAAAACACCCATGCCAGTGCTGCGACTACAGTGTCGCGCGCAAGCTCAAAGCTGCTGTTTGGAGAGATTCCACTGACGCCTGCGACGACTGCAGATGGACGATGTAAGCTCATTCACTGTCGCAATGCGCGCCATCGGGGGTACTAACAACACCAAGCAATTCGCTCAAATGGCTCCATTTGTAACCTAGTTCTTTCCACAAGCTCAGTCTTTTTGCGCTTCTGGCTAAATGATGCATGCCGCGACACCGTGCTTGACCACATGGAACCTGAGGACCTCTCCAACTTTCGCCTCGTGTGCCATGATTTCTCTGCCAAAGCTGCGCCCCGGCTGTTCGAAAAGATGACCGTCACATTTAAGACGTCTACCTTCTCTAAGCCTGCGCGTATTGATGCGCTGTCGAGAATAGGCCGACACATCAAGACCTTTACCTTTCACATGCCCCACGGCCCAGAAACATGCCTGCCACCCATCATCGACCCTTTGACTGGCGCAGAGAAACAGTTCATCTACGTGCCTCAAGTAAAAACCCCACAACATGGACCAGCCAAGGACAAGGCGCCCAAGTATGGCAGCTGGGAAATGCAAGACTTGCTCATCAAACAATACCCACCACTCTTCCACGCCGCAACAAACGTGCCAGCCTTTTGCGCCGCCTTCTCTGAAATGATCAACCTCACACATCTCAAGATCTCGTGTCCGGGATCTGCGGGCCCACGTCATCGACGAGGAGTAGTCGACTATGCGCTCATCTCTCTCCGCATCGCCATCGAGCGCGCACCACTGTACAGCCTCTCAGCTCTCTCGCTGCACCCCATCCACCCCGGCGGTCTCCTCTATCTGCACCCCATGCACGGCTTCGGCAGCACGCCTTCATCCGCCAAGCGCTGGAGTCAAATCCGACGCCTATCAATCTGCATGGAGAGCATCCCTTTTGGCTCCCCCTCATCCCGCACACGCACCCAATCCCTCGAGCACCTGCGCATCCTCCACGCCTATCTCGCCACCATCTCCCGCGGCCTAACCCACCTCTTCTTCCGATGGAAAGGCACACGCGGCCCCTCCCCTCTCAGCCTCGACCGCGAACCCTGCATGCTTCCCCTGCACCAAGAAGCCTACAACACGCACCCCTCGCAGCGCGGCCAAACTAACGGACCGCGGCCCCTCAAGTTCCCTCGGCTTCGCATCATGGAGCTCGAAAACGCCGTCATGGACTCTACGCAGATTGCAGACTTCATCCTGCGCCATAAGCGCTCGTTGCGCGAATTCAACTTTGAAGACGTCAAGCTGCGCGAGGGCGATTGGGATGCTGCGCTTGAGCCACTGACTACCATTACCGGCAACGACAGCTGGAAGCAGTACAGAGAGGAGGTCATGGATGTGCCGATTATGCTGAGTCCTATTGAGGCGGAGCCGCGCATTATGGGCCCGTTGCTCGAGGAGGTGGAGACGGCGATTGATGAGGTGAGGAACCGGGAGAGGAGGGAACATGCGCTTTCGAGGTGGCTGGGTAGGCCAATCAGGGGTGCGGGCGCGAGGACGAGTGGGATGCAGCAGGTCAACAAGGATAGCTTCTGGGGTGGGGGAAGGAGGCTGTTGCATTTGAGTAGTTGGAAGGCGAGTAATGGGCCGGCATTGGTCTTTTAGATGGAAGGGGGTGGTGATGTTTTTTTTGTTTGTTCTCGTTACGGTCGATCGCTTTTCTTCTTTCTTATGTTTATGGCTAACGACTTTTCATGTCTCTTCTCATTCACGACCAACTCACGACAGGCATATTACCTTGTAGTTGTATCACTACTACCTCACAATCTTTCTTCAATAGAATTTCCTTTGTATGCTCTACTAAATTACTACTACTACTACTACTACTACTACTACTACTACTACTACTACTACTACTACTACTACTACTACTACTACTACTACTACTACTACTACTACTACTACTACTACTACTACTACTACTACTACTACTACTACTACTACTACTACTACTACTACTACTACTACTACTACTACTACTACTACTACTACTACTACTACTACTACTACTACTACTACTACTACTACTACTACTACTACTACTACTACTACTACTACTACTACTACTACTACTACTACTACTACTACTACTACTACTACTACTACTACTACTACTACTACTCACCCCACACCTCGGGGTGGCCAACCGCGACTACCTCGCTTCCGCTAGTAGTAGATGTGTTGAGAAATTATGCATCTTGTTGAAATTCCGTCAACTCATAGCCTATTATATTGATATTCTATTCTGTCACGGTCCTAGAGTCTTTCTCTTGTACTACGTACCATAGTTATATGTCTCCACTGCTGTACCACGTAGTACATCTCACCGTTAGGGCTACATATACTATTTATAACAACATCAAATGGACCAACAGTTTAATCCTTCAATTGATCCTGCATATGCGCCGTTTTCTACACCGCGACATATTCCGAAGAGGTTGTCATGCTTCTGTGCCAGTTCCAAGTCCGCCTGCTAGAAGTGCCAGATAAGGACCCGCAAACCCAGCTCAAAGCAGCTTAGCTGTAATCTATCGCTGCTGACGCTAGACTTGTGGCTATGTGGCTATGTAGCTGTGTAGCTATAGAGTTCGTGCCCAAGTTAGCTGTTTTCTTTTGGGCCTCCGGATGGCTAACTCCGTGATAGAGATCACTCTCAACCCAGAGTTAGAGTCAGAGTTAGACTTTGAGGAGGAGGAGATGCATTCGATGTTCTTTCATATTATTGGGCACCGTCCCCCCCCAAAAATATGAAAAGGCGCAGGAAGACACGGAGGATATGCAGATGGCAGGAAGAGGAGCGGGACTTTTCACATGGACGATATTGAAACTTTGGGCACTTCCGTCCAGATTCTGCAGGCAGTCGGAAAAGAAGATTTCACTGACAGGGTCTGTCATAAACCAGGCCGGCTATTACGATATCAACTATATACCCGCTGTCATGCTCAATAGTGCCGGGGCAAAGGCTTCCCTTAGCCGCGGGCCTCAATGTCACCTCCGCCAATCGACTCTCGCTCGTCTGCCGCGCATGCAGAGCACGGCGCCATTGTCCCAAACTGCGTCTCGTTGCTGTTGCACTACCAAGTTCTTGTCAACGCTTACAGTCTCGAGAGCATGGCAGCATACATGTCGTTATAGATAGGTTGTCGTATTTTGTGTGCATGACGGGATGCAATAAAGGGTAATGGGAGCTGTAGCTACAAGCGCAAGATTTGTAAGGTGGAAGTAGAAATAGAGGCAGTCATAGGTGCAAATCCGCAAGCAGAAGAATAACGAGATGCTAGCCCTTCAACGCTTCTTGGCTGTATGCCTTAGTTGACTCAGCTTGAGCTAGGACTGTCCTGGAAGGCTCCTGTGGAGAAAATGTACTAATACATTTAACTATGGAGTTTAGGCTATCTTTAGGCTTATTCTCGTAGCTTGCGATTACAGTCACCTTATTTATGTTATATCTTTTTTACACTTTGTTAAGAATTAGTTTATATTCTTTAATGTAGGTGGTAGTACATACACAATAGACCTTGAAACTTCCAGTGAGTTCGGTTTTGTATGCGCAGTTATTGTTTGGAGGCCCTTTCGCCATTGAAGGGTCATCGGCGGTAGGTCGACACTAAATCAAAATTAGCTAGTCTACTTCTATGTAGAGGCTGGGATACCAGGATCCTTCATGGTATGACAGTAGATGAAATATATCAACCTACATTGTTGGCATAGGGCTGTGGATCCGTACAACCATTCTGATTTCTGCCAACTCCCCAGCAGTACGCCGCATTGCCACTCGCAACGAAGGCAACAAGTGTAACTAGAACAATAGAACTTTTCATGGTAGATGAATATAGAAGAAAATCTCGGTCTCGTTGGTGCTAAAAATTCTCAGCTATTTATGTTGTTCCACACCGTCTATTGAGGAAGGGACAGTAGACTAGTGCAAAGTTACGGTGTAATCTCGGAAGTAAGCAAGCCAATACTCTCAGAAGTAAGCTCGCAATCAAATTCAACATTCGTGTGGCACCTGCTCTTGTTATCATTAGTGTTGATTCAATATAGTGAGCACGACAAAGAGCAGGTTAGGTAGAAGAATCTGTCTCTAATATCCTATAAATGCAACTGAAAGAAATTGTAAGGGGCTACGCTCGAGGAGCAATCGCACAGGTATACTGGAGTTGTATTCGATAGAGAAGAGAACTATAGACTGTTAGGTAGCTGAGGGTTATTCGGAGCACGGCTTGGAATAACCTTTCACCGATAATTTAGGGGTTTGTTGGTCTGAGCGACAATCGGACACATGCGGCCGTGTGCCGTGCGCTTGCGCACGTGACCGAGATATCATCGAGTATATGCCAACTGGGCGCTAGCCCATCACAGAAATAGTAGATTGCTATTAATTTATACTACTTATATTAGAAGAACATACAAGACATAATGATAAATTACTTTTCTAACACACATTACTTGAGAAGACTAGATGCAACTGACTTGTTGGAGTCTGGTTAGATTTCATAGGTTTGAAGGCTCTACGACTAACGTCGGAGACGGGTATGTCGGTTAGACGGGTATGTCGGTCACTCTGCCAAGACCCTACCAAAAACTACGACCATTCACGATAGTACAGCACTATACAGGACCGTAGTTAGAAATTGTAATAGACTATTCTACTTAGAATCTATCGCTTTAATTTGCTTATAGATGCGTAAGTTGTGCCTAGTCTTACTACAGCGTCTATAGCATCTTTACGACGACTTGCCTATCTTAACGCGCGCCCTATACTTTACTCTCTTCCTATTACTACGCGCTCTAAAGTCCTATAAAGTAGATAGTCGCTAGCTATCCTTAACTATAAGGGTCCCTTCCTACTATACTTACTTTCTTTTATGCAATTTATATTATGTAGCTACTTTATTAGCTACTTTAAGCTTAGCAATTCGCTTTTACGCTAATATAAGCTTATACGCAATTATTACTATACCCTTTAAGACCTTCTTAAACGCCTTAACTATAGAAGTTAGTAAACTATCTATATACCTTTAAATCTTTACCTTTACTAGCGTTAATTAAGACTCTAATTCTAAGGTATTACTTAGTGTTTGCAACTACTAGAGACCGTCCTTAACTATCTAGGATAGTAAAGTACGTAGGCGGATAGTAAGCTTTAATATTATAGCCTCTAGGTTAAATAGTACTAGACTAGCGCCTTAAAAGCCTTCTAGGATGTTACTCTTTGTAAAAGTAGCATTAAAAGTAGTAATAAAGTATAGTAGAAACTCTATTTTAGCGGCGTAAGTAATCCTATTATGTATTAGCTCTATAACCTAGCGGCTATACGCCTACTTTAATAGCCTAAAACACCTAATATTAAGTAGCTATAGTAGGTGCGACAAATATATAGGTATATATAGAGTAATAATCTTCTTCTTCTTATAGAGCTAGTAGAAATTAATTAAGATATAGCTCTTATAACTATTAATAACTAGTAGATAATAGTCTCTAATAGTCCTCCCCTTTATATACTTATTAAAGTGCTCTAGCTACTTAATACTAAGCTTATTTATAGTCTAACTATTATTAGAGACTCTAATAACCTAATTATAAGGTAGATCCTCTTCTTTGTACTAGGTAGAGAGGTAGTGCTTACTCTTAAAGACGATAAAGGGTAGAATAGTCTAGCTAGTCGCGTTAATACCCTAGATAACTATTACCTACTTCTAGTTACCTAGCTACACTATCTTTAACTATCTTTAATAGTGTACTACTATAACTACCTATCTAGTTAATATCTAGCCTATTATAAAGCTAGTCTTATTAAAGTTATAGGTATCTTTATCTTAGATACTATACTTAGCTTTTATACTCTCTATAAGCTTAAACTAGCGTCTAATAATTATAGAATCTTTATAGAGGGCTCTCTTATAGTTATACTTTTTAATTAAATCTAACTTTAAGCTTAGGATAACGCTTAATAAATATCTTAGCCTAGTTCTCGCTAATAGAGTCGCGATACTATTTAGTAAGTAGAGAGTTAGCTATATCTTATATTATATTAAGCTAGGGCGGAAATCCTTGTATAGCTAGGTTAAGAATATACTAGATAATAGTCTCCTCTTCTGTTAGAAGGAGCTTTATTAATTTAGGCTTCTAATCGTCTTAAGAAACCTTTTTTCTAATACGATCGCTAAGAGTACTTTAGGGAACGTTAAAGCGGGCTATAGCGCGTCGCTAAGTAAGATTTGCGTCTTATTTTAAAGCCTAGATTGCGCTCTATATTTAAGTTTCGTTTAAGACCTTTTGGACTTAGTTACGTTGAGGCATCACGTATAAGAGGTAGTTTTGGTGGGGTCTTGGCAGAGTGACCGACATACCCGTCTGACCGACATACCCGTCTCCGACGTTACGATGACGACGACTACGAAGATGATTACGAGTCAGACTTAGATTCAGGTCCAAAATCTGGTGCGCGTTCTATATGCTCGTGCGGTGCAACCCGATAGGCTTGTCTGCCCCTGCAAGCGCCATGGTGGCATGCAAAAGAACCTGGAAACAGGAGCAAAGCACTTGACCACGGGAAACGCAAACTCGTATCTATCTGACGTACAGTCGCTAGCGATTGCAGTTTCACCCCTGCCCACAGCTGCAACATCATTGACACCACGTATCTGTCATAGAAAACTTAACACCGTGCGCGCGTAGCAAAAACACTAACAAAGTATAGAAAGTATTTACCTACAACTATTCTAATTAAGTATCTTTTTTCTATCTTATATTACTAGATATAGCTATAGCCTATTACTAAGATGCAGAATGTAATGGGCTAGAGCCCTTCTCCTTCTTGTTCCTCGTTCATAACCTCGGTTATGTCTTCCCTGGCCCGATTGCGGATCAGATGATCGCAATACTTGCTTCACCGCCTGCACCCCTAAGGTATATATAGATAGCCACGTAGCCTTAGCTAGCTCTCTGTCAATACAACTACAGTATACCTGTGCGATTGCTCCTCGAGCGTAGCCCCTTCCACAGAAAAGACCTATTTTAGGTGTAAAATAGCCTTATTTTACATCAGTGGCAAAGGTAGGCTGCGCACGGTGTCAAGTTTTTTATGACAGATACGTG
Organism: Drechslera avenae; assembly: GCA_034640345.1. Taxonomy (NCBI): domain Eukaryota; kingdom Fungi; phylum Ascomycota; class Dothideomycetes; order Pleosporales; family Pleosporaceae; genus Drechslera; species Drechslera avenae. The sequence goes on from JAXRVH010000008.1 coordinate 661,888, forward strand.
ACACCAGCACCAGGACAGGGTTGCGCAGCCCTACCTACTCTATTGGGCAACGTGTTCGGACGTGCTTACAACTAAATAGACAACTTTTGGCTCGCTGCCAACTATAGTCAAGTATAGTTACAGCTTAAGTTGTGAATGAAAGGGATATTTTTTTTGTACATAGTCAATAAGGGGTTGAGGTCGGTGCGGGTCAATCAAGTAACTGGTCAGTCGCCAGGCCTGCCCCGCGCCGAGATCCCACTCGCTGCCCAAATAATCGCGGTCTGAGGCCCAAGTCTGGGGTGAGCCGTCTGCGTGTCTTGCGTAATGTACCGCGATAGCACCGAGCTGCCGTATGCTCTCGCTCAGCCAGTTCTCCGTCACTGCTTCATCAGAAACATGCAGGCCCTAGGCGTTCCTCTCTGTCCCCCAGAACAGCGGGAGCTCGCCTTTGGACTGCTTCATATGAATGTGGAGCTTGCGCTTACCAGAGCCTAACGTTTAATGGACATTTGCACAATCCGTAATAGTAGCGGATTTCAGTAGTTTTCCGTCTACTAGGTATATATAAGCTAAATGACGTAGCTATACTAAACTAAGAAGGGTATTCTCGCTTGCTTAATGCATTTGCATCCAATTAGTCGGCCCTACAATGTCCGCGAGGTTCCGAGCCAAGTGAGAAAGAGGTGACCTATCTATATATTTCAAGCTCTAGCCCATGTAGAAACACCTCAGTATCCTCGCCCAATATCTATCAACGCAAACCATACCAACAGAATTCGTTTACCTCAACAATAATTCCTAAGATGCTTCGACAGTACCTCAGTTTTATACTTGTAACTGCCATTACGGCTGCAACGGTTAATGCAGGGTGCTGTAATTTAGCAGCGAATGCAGGATGCCTAGATACTACTAATCAGGCCACTTGTGAAGAAGTCGGCGGGTCATGGAGGGATTCTGCTTGCACTTCTCAATGCTAAACGTGAGCAGCCCAGCCTTTGCTAGGATTCAACATCTAACAGGCTTTATAGGCGGCCTTGAAGCAAGCTGAGCGAGTCACCCTGAAGTTGGGTTACAACATGCCAGCCTAATGTTACAGTTTAAACAGAGGCTGCGCAATCGAAAGGATAACCAGAACCGTGAGCCAATGACTAGACAAGTTTCATCACGCCCAGCATTAACGCCAAGGGGGCTTCCTGCTAGATTATATAATTCCAGTACTCACAATGGAATCTGAAACTCCCAATAGCCCACCCATTTCATCCTCGCTCGATCTATTCCTATACATTCGTAAGCACTTCAGTGTGTAGAAAGTATCTTGTATTGTGTTGTATGTTGTAACGATTCAACCTCGCAGCTCACCTAGTAGCCTACCATAGCCGAGATCCGAACAACATCTGATTCGGATCCGTATCGGCAGGTATAAGTAAAAGCCACCTCCCATAGTTGTTTAGTAGATTTTTGATATCCTTTCGTATAAGGCCTATAGGTGTCTATTCGAATCAAGGCTCATTTTTTGTCCCACGCACTCCCATATGCCTCTGAGTGATACTACTGCCGATACTGATTCCGACTAGTCTTGCCTGAGCCGTTCCACCTCTGTTCTCAGGTTGGCGTAAAGGATGTTGCAGCTGTGAGCAGGGGTAAAACTGCAATCGCTAGCGACTGTAACTTAGGTCGTCAATGAAGACTCCAGCGTAAGACATATTCTGGTTACGGTACGTTTGGGGTGACGTTCGCTTGCTAGGGCTGGGCGTTCGAGACGCACGTGCAGAATGCTTAGAGGAGCGTCTCCCACGGCTGGACGAAACAGATCCGCTTCGTGGTATTGGTGGTGCCATCGTGTCAGCCTCACAGCTTATGACCCCGTGTGCTATTGACGCTGTTTTCTTATCTAGCACATCTGACACAGGCTGATGTGTATCCTTAAGCGCGTCTTCGGTGCGTGTGAATGGTTCTGAGGATGCATGTGATGACTGTGACGCTGGGTTTAATAATTTCGATGGATTCGAATGGGGCGGAGGTGTGCGGCGCGTCTCGGGGTTGACAGGTCGTAGTTTGCGACGCTTGGAGATGTGCTTGGGACATATAAGTTAATAATAAGAGTTAAACAAGTATAAACAACACTAGAATATGTTGCCTAACTCACTACTTTGGCAACGTAAATAATAGCAGACACGCACAACAACTTGAACAGTGTAATACTTTATGCATCTCCTGAAATCCTGCAGAATAGCTTGCTTTGAAATGAAAAAGAAGTTCAAGATGTCAAACTTTCAAAAAAAATGTGATGCTATAATACCATATAGCCTATTACTACTACAACACCACCACGACCCAACGCCTTACTACAACTTGGGCTTCATCTGCACCTTCTTCAGCACCGACTCGACGCGCGTAGCTTTCATTATATCGCCCTTGACCTTTAGCTTGCCCGACATGAACATTTTCTGTGCATTCGCCTTGCCGGTGACCAGCTTTTCAAAATCTTCGTCGTTCATCGTCAGCGTGATGTCGGCCTCCTTTCCGTCTGGTCCGGCGGACCCCTTTCCGACCGTGCCCGTCTTCTTGAGGTCAATGTACCATGTGTCCTGTGTGCCGGCCTTGTTCTTGAGGGTAAAGGCGAAGATGGCTTTGGCTTGCTTGATGGCATCTTTGCGGTCCGCGTCGGATGAGAGGGAGCGCGCGATCTCGTCAAAGGCTGCCGAGGAGGGGAGTGCGTCTGTGATGGTGGTTAGGGGGATGATGCGCTAGAGTTTTTGCGATTATGCGGGCATCGTTACCGTTCTTGAGAGACATGGTGACTGTGTGTGTGTGTTGATCCACTCGGGTTGTATGTGGTAAGTTTCAAGGGCGCAAGTTGAATGTATGCAGGTATGAGGATGTGGGCAAAGCTATGTCGGATGCGCAACGCAACAAGTCTAGGGTATATAAAGGTGTGCTCCGAGGCTCGTGACAGCGAGTGATGAGGTGTGCAGCGGTGAATCCGGGGAAAACATGTGAATGCAACGCAGGGGCCAGGACTCCGGACAGAGATGCCGAGGCATAACCGCTTTGGGACTGCGCACGTGGATCGTTGGCACCATCAGGCTGGTAACTCCGTAGGGAGGGGGAGGACTCGCATCTCTTGCCTTGCTGGGTGTGTGTGATGTCGATGAAGCGCTTCGAGTTTTTACGTCATTCTGTCCTTCTTAGCTGAGTTTGGCCTTGGCCAAGCGTGTGAGTTGGACGCATCTTCTGTCCGACGTACGACAAGGCTACTTCCTCCCTTGGGCACCTTTTGTGATCCATCATCACCCGGTGAATTGTTGGCATACGCAAAGTGCTGATACCAAGTATATAATCAATGTACAGTTTATTTACTCTTCCTAGATACAGTTGCATCGGCTTATCTGCAAGACCATCCGGATACTGCGCATGTATGAATCCAGCATTTTCTGGGGTATAGACAGCGAACGTCGTTACACAGCATGGATACAGCACATCTGATTGGTCGGGTTGGTGGTCAGTAGGAGAGGGAGACTCGCTACCGGCGAAGATACGCGCTAACACGCGTCCTGCTTTTATCACCTCAGCTCAGCCCAACCCTACTCGACAGATCAGGCCAATATCAATCTTTTTTCTTTCATTATGAAGAACGATATCCACAAAACCTTTGGCGAGATATTTGACGGCGACATAGCCGCATTTTATACTCAGTTTTTCCAGATAAAAGAATGCAAGGCTGATCGCAACAAGTCCAAGCAATGGGCGCGACAACTGCGATTTCTGGACATATCCAATGTACCAGAACTAGATACGCTGAAAGAGGGGACAGGTGATCTTAGGCAGTGGACTATACCATTGACGTGCAAGGAAGATGATGACGAACGGATGGTGTACGTTGCTGTATCATGGCGATGGATCGAAGCCGACCAAGTGCAAGCTGATGGTTGTAATACACGGGCACTCTATGAATATTATATCAAAAGGTCAGGAGAGGACCCCTACAAAGCTGAATTTCCAGATTGGTTCATGGATCGGGTCATCCGCTTTGCCCAGAGTAAAGGCATTGACAAGATTTGGATCGACAAGGCTTGCATATTCCAAAGAGATGGGGACAAGGAGAAGCACCCCCAAGATCACCAGATTGGTGTCCAGGCCATGGATCTCGTCTACGGGGACGGCGGTATGGCTGTTGGGTTGCTCACAAAGTCTCTCACGAAGCAACACGACGTTGATTTGTTGGATGCATTGTTAGCCAAGAGTATATTTACCGATTCAAAAAACGAAGATGACCCCCAACTGAAAAGTATAACGGATGGCCAAAAAATACTAAAGCTCATCCGTCACATTCTCAGCGATGAGCGTTGGGATCGTGGCTGGATTTTTCAGGAGGACCATCTGGCTTCAGTAAGAATGACATTGCTCATCCCATGCTCTGTGAATATTATTAAGAGAGGATATATGGGTGAAATTGGTGGAGAGCTTAAAGTTAACCTTGCTCGCTTTCGCAAAACAGTCACCATGTTTTGCTTGGCATTATCCAAGAGTGGGGGATACGGGTCATCAAAGGACATTTTGGACAAGGTGAAGCAGTACAACGTATGCGACAACAAGACTACCACGACCCTTCGCGTTCTCGATGATATCTGTAGCCGCTCACTGGAGCATGAGGGGGATAGACTCGCTATCTTTGCAAATGCACTGCGATTCAAGTACCGTCTCGATACCAGCCAAAACTCAACGCTCATAAAGTCGGATGGATACAGCATGGCCGTGGCACTCCTCGTACTAATTCTGATGAACGGCGAAATTTTCAGAAACAACATCAACATGCTCCACAACATCATGTCTTACACCCTGCGCTCGTTCCTCGAAAAGGTACAGTGCGAGATTGTTTCCCCGGGGCTCAAATACCAGCTGAGTTTCATCGACCATTGTCGATTTGCAAACCCGAACATCAGCCACCGGGGCATCGAGACCAAAGGAATCTTGTGGCAACTGCATAGCCCGGAATTTCTGCGTTTCAGCGAGGGTGAGAAACGAAAGCACAGAAGACTACCAACCGAACGGCCTAGAGGATTTAGACTCAGCGAAAGAGATAGACGAGCTATTGAGCTCCTTGCCGGCAAACTCTGCAGAGACGCACAATCGGGGGATCTATCCAAATTCCTACAAGACCAAGTCACGCTAGATGTACCAGGCAAAAAAGCCAAGCAGTCAACAAACTACATTCTCGACAACTTGTATGCAATAGCCCAGGCGCTGTTTGATGGCCGAGATCTGTATCTCGGATATCCTGCCACAGAAATCTATCGTGATTCTGAAGATACTGCCATATTCATCATGCCGAGATCTGGAAGTTGGAATAAGAAGAAACATCTCAGGGTATTTACTAGCTGGGAAGAGGACCGTAGGACAGATGACCAAGAGCGTTTGGCAAGTCTTCTGGTCACATCTTTCCATGGGTATGACAGAGCAGGAAACCAGGAAGGACGCCTGTTGAGGAACTGTGGATGGGTGAATGGGGTGTGGATTCCAGCTAGCGGAACCAAGGAGAAGGTTGTATTTCCTATACCAGGTTTTTCGGAAGCCTATACGCAGACTGTCAAGGGGGTGAAGAGGAAGGCACAATTTGATGATGATGGTAAGTAGGGTGTGGTACTATAGCTGAAGTACAGCAATGTTTGCGCTGTAAGGGATAGGGATTCGAGGTCGCGTTGTCAATAGTTCTTGTAATTTGGATAACTGCGTAGAATAGAGGGGCGTTTATCTTTTAACAAGGGTCTAAAGTCTATCATCGCTTCTAGTCGTCATCTCCGTGTGCCCGGTCCAGGCCTTCCATGACCGAATCTAATCTCTATCAAGTCTACGTCTACATCTATGCCCATCCTATTCTATAAAGGTTGTATCCACTTTCGTCGCCTCGTCCAATCCCCCTCCTCTTCTCCACGAATTCGCTCTCTAAGATCTTGAATATTGCACCACATTCATTCCTCGGGCACGACTCATCGGCGAACACGGATTCTACTGTGCCTGGAATACCCTCAAATTTCCCCGTCTTGCGCACAGTGACCATGAGCCAGAAAGTACCAGTCAGGCCGAGGAGATGGGCCGCGCAGTCGCGTAGCCACTTGGCGTGTTCGGGTGCGTATACCACGTCAGAGGCGATAAGAAGATGAGTGGATGATTTCAAATGCGCGGGGGGTTCTGCCCAATCCAATATCGCAGTTCCCACAGGCTGTGAGCTGTGTGAGACTGGCGGAAAGTTGGTGTCAATATTCGCTTTGCAGTTGTCCAGGACTGCAGGATGGTAGTCCGTTGCAGTAATGTCCATGCCTTCGATACCAATCTCAGGGAGCAGTTTGGCCAACACCAAGCTTACGAGCCCAGTACCGGCACCGAGTTCTGTGATGCTTGCTTGCTCGTGCAGCCGCGTTTGATCGAAGCCGAAACGGTCCGGGTCCGCACACATCATGCTACTCAGCACGATGCTAGCACCCCAAGACTGAAGTCCGACGGCTGTGTGGTCCGTCGCGGAAAGCGGTGCATCGTTGAGTGTCACCTGGATATCATGTCCAGATGATGTAGGAAAAGAGAAATCTCGTGTGATTGCCTCTTCCTCTTCTTCGTCGGGAGAATCAAACAACTTTGACAGAATAAAGCCTGCGTCATCAACAATCTTTTCCCGTACAGTCTCGTCAAATTCCAGCTCCTCAGCATATGCAATTAGGGAGGTGAGCCATTTGATGGCAAACGTGCGTTCAAAAGGATCCGTGCGGAGGGCTGCTGTCACCTCCTCGGCAGCAGGCTCGTCGTCATCATCTTCATCTTGTGATGCGTAACCAGAATCAACTGGCTCCGGTGGGGATACAATGGAAGTTTGTTCTCGCTTGGATGTTGGGTTTGATATAATCGTGGGGAGACGTACGGGACAGTACAGCGTCTGCAGGTTCTTGAGCGCGGTGGCGATCTGGTCTTCGGATGCCAGAATCAGTGATCGGATAGATGGTAGGCTGCTTGAAGGTGCCAGGCAGCTGCCTGATAAGCTAGTACTCATCGGACGTCTCGCCAGATAGCGGACAGGACACGTGGGCACACAGACACAAGGAGAAAGGAACGTGGAGAAAAGAAGGAGAGAACGGGAGAGAACGCGGAGATAGGGTATGGACAAAAATAAGAAGCGAGTGACTCAGTGAAACATCGGACAATTCGACGATACTTAGTCTAGCCTCAACCCGCGGGCAAATTTGCGACTTCTAGATCTTTTCACCGCCTGTCGTTTGGCATCGTGGGCGCGTGCTGGGTTCGGGATGCTTTTGTGCCGATAGGGCTTACTTTGCGCTGTGCGCAGAGTCTCCAACGGTAGCGATACCTTGCTACTAAGCCGACGGTGATTGTAGCGTGGAGATGTGGCCATGTCGTGATGCTATGATGCGGCGAATTTTGCGTGGGATGGCAATGGCAAACGTGGGTCGCTTGAGCCTCATCGCAACGAGGAATAGCGTGCAATCACGTGCTAATCACCCAAGATATCCCCAGCGGACAACCCCGGCCAGCAGAACACCATCCGGACGGAACCTAAGAAACTTCGAGCAGCTTGGTATACCACAATAGGAACATTTGATGAGGCGCGTTGATTGTAGCGCTAGTGGCTTGGAAGTGCTCTGCGCGCACGCTGTCCACGATGAACAGCGGCGGGTGACGGGTCGGCGGTATTCTGTAACTCTTCTTTTCAGCCACAATTCATGCCACAGGGGTAGCGACAATGACTTGTGGTCCAAGGCCACGAACAACGAGCTGTCTTTGATCTACGCCTCAGGTACAAAGGAACGATGGTGCGGTATATGATGAGACTGGGCGAGGACAGGGCGGTTTTGCAGATGTTGGCTTTATAGGTCAGTCGACAGACACGGAATAACTTCCAAGGTGGGGGGCCCAACCATGGACCGAATCGACGTCAAAATGCGTTTCAATCACTCACCAATTAAACAGTACGCTTGTGGGCACGAAACTCAAATGTTTATATTCTTGTCTGTCGCGCCAGGTCTGCTGTTGAGTTGGGGGCGCAATGAGCTATTAGCCGGGGCTGCACAGCCATGGCGGCTCGAGGCGATGATCCAGGCGTCCAGCGTATCGCCCAACAGTCAATGGGCGCGAAGAGCTTCCCTTTACTCTACGCCCACTCCACAAACGCGTAGAACGCCATCTGTCTTTTTAAAAGCGTCGCGAACCTGTAGACTACATCATTTCGTTGTCGACGCGCTTCGTTTCACGATTCGAGCTTGTTAGGAAGCGTGTTTACCATGTATCGAGAACATCGAGAGGGGCCTAACTTGTGCTGACCCACCGACATTGATGACGACACTACCGTCCCTACTTGTCAGCTGTATCTGTAAATCGGGTCGGTAGATATAAGGTCCCCTAAAGAGAATGGCATCGCCGAACCTCACCCCGCAGTGGCAGGGCTGGCAAACAAACCCGTACCAGCAATCGCCTTCGCCGCCAGCGCAACCACATCATGGCTACCCACAGGCCAATAGACCCGAGTATGTACAATACATGTTGGCGGCGGGATCTTACGTCCAACCTCACTATAGCAACACATCTGGTATACACATGATCGCCGAATTACCGGCCCCGGTGCCGGTGTCAACATCGACGACGACCCCAGATGAGCAGTTGAAGCAGGATGAGCTCCTTGCGCATAGAATGCACGAAATGGAACTTGAGGAAGCTCGAAGAAAACCAGAAACTGTGGTCGGTCAGCATCAACGCCCCGTGAGCATGATGCCACCAGACGTGCAGCGATTGTCACCACCGCGTTTGCACCAACATCAATCTGCGCAATCCCTGCGATCTCACTCGAAAAGCTTCTCGTCGTTCCCCGGCCAGCGGCCAGTTAGTATGGTACCAACAAACACCCAAAAACTGGCGCCGTTGCCTCTCGCACACCACCACTCTGCGCAGTCGCTACGACCTCACTCTCGGAGCGTAGGAGCAGCCACCGAGGCGTGGAGTCCTGGGTCGTTCGCGTCACAACCTCAATCTCCACTCAGCCCACAGCCTAGTTCTCAACTTGATCTAAGTCGCTACAGCACTCTTCCTGAGGTTGTTGTAGAGTCACATCCAGTGTTTTACTATGAACCCAAGTCTGAGCATGAGAACTTTCCGATACCCGTACTATTAGACCAACAACCAGTTAGACGTCCATCGGTCGCACTTAATGCACCTTCTTTGCCTACATATCTCGAGAAATATCGACAGGCGCCTTATCCACCCCAGTGGACACCGCCGCCGGCCATTTCATCCTTTTACGCTCACCGAGAAAGCAAACCTTCCCCCAAATCCAGCTGGCTGGACTCGCCTTCAACATACGCATGGAAGACAGTGCGACTCTCAGACCCGACACGAGATTCTATCCTTCCAGCCTACTCGTTCAAGTTCAAGACAGTAGGTGGCAGCTTCCGCGCCCCAAAGTTCTCATGGACAATGACCAGCGCCACCGAAACCACCGAACCTGCCAAGAAGTGTCAAAAAGACCAATGGGCCTACGAGCTCAAGCTCGACCCCAGATCCAACATGCGGAAATCAGAACTGTTGGTCCACGGGACAAAGGGACGGCCCATTCTGACAACCTACGTACACGCCCTCAACTACGACTCGTTGCGCTTCATCGGCCCAGACGGACGTGCGTACATGTGGGTTACAAGCTCCAAAGTGTCGTCCATCAACGGCGCTCGGTACGACACGCTGCGTCATGCGCTCTTTGTCGCAACAGGCAATGTCCCGGATCCGCTTTATGGCCAAATCGTCGCTGACCACTGTTTCTGGGATGGCCACGTCGACAGTGCTGGAACCAATCTACCAGATGAGGCAGTACATGTACGCGCGTTGGATGTGGACCCGGCGCTCGTCGTGGCAACGCTGCAGGTGATGAAGGATTGGGAGAAGCATACGCTGAGGGTAGAGAAGACGAGGAACCCTTTAGCCTTTGCCGCTACAGAGGAGGAAGCTAGGAAATGTGAGCTTGGGGCGGTAAGTTATTGGAAAGCTTGAGGTCAGTATGAGGGGGGGGGGGTGTTACGGAGACTTGTATTTCTTGGGTGGACTATACCAGCACGATTTGCTACTTGTGCACTGAGCTTATGAGAGAGGGGGGTTGTGTTTTTTCCTTCTTTCCGTACCTTTGTCATTCTTGGACCCTTTGGTACAAGGGGGGATGGGTTCTCTTTAGCCTGGATGCCACAATATATGATTGACTACACTTCTCTCACATCGGTGAGATTGCATTGCCAACACCAATCACAGTGAGGAATGACGCGTACATACCTGACACCCATCAGCCCACTGGGTTATCCCTTCGTGACAAGATTCATCATCACTCTTTCATTCATCAATCTTCCCTCGTCAAATTCGTTGGCTTCTCTCACATCACCATCTTCGCTCTAGTTCTCCCCCCCCTCCCTCCTTATCGACCGTACCTTTGGCAATCAAGCAGTGCAAACATCTCCCCACGTGAACACATATGCCGATACAACAACAGAAGCACTAATATGCACATAGCCATGCAGAAGCCACTGCTTTTGAAATGTTGCCAGGGTACCCGTATAAGTCGCACGTGCATACGGAACGAGCAGGCGAAACAGGGCACCACGATTCTCTATCAGGATAACTAACACAGTACAGTAAAGTACAGTCCAAGTTTTCTAGTGGATAAAAACAAAACACGCTCGATCGAAAGGGAAATGGGACGGATATAGATTGGAAGAAAGAATGTCGTTCTTGTAAGAAGAGCCTACTTGATGAGATATGCATGGCCAAGGTATATGAGGCACGCGAGCGAGCTGAACAAGCAAGCAAGTAATGGATTGGTTGGGAACAAGTTAGATGGTAAATGTAGATTGGTTGATTAATCAAAAATTCACAATCGCTCGAGGATAATCGCCAGGGGGGTGGGCCGACAACGACAGGAATCCGGGTACGCTTTCAGAAGTGGCGACGATCGTATGCTACAACTGGAAAAAAAAGTGTGTGTAACCAGTTACGAGCAATGGATATGTCTCATGTGCCAAGGGTCAAAAGTCCCCGATGATTGCTGATGATGATCTATCAGGTTCCAACAACGCTCTATTGGTGGCGTAGCTTCTAGCGAACTGAATCTTCTGTAGTTTATGGAAGCCCGATAATCATACCGAAGAGACATGTCCAGTTTCGGATGCTGGCGTACTCTCGGCGACCAGATGACGGGACGGAGATTGGTGTTGGTCTGGGTAACCACACTTGCTTCTATGCAGATCGTGCTATATTCCCGACTATATATATATATACAATCTAAGGATGAGACTGATGGGTGACAGAAACGGCTATACCTGGCGCACACTCCTTACTTGGTGCAAGGACGGTTTTTGCCAGGAGCTAACAGCGCTTGATCATTTTCCACATGCCTCTTCGACCAATCCCAAATGTCGGAAACATCTCTTAAAGCTTGTTCCTCCCTCAAGAAAGCCTGGTATTCTTTGTGATGTCGTTGAGGGTAGGAGAAGTCTCTGCGCAGCTAGCTCGACACCCAGCTCGATCTTGCCGCTTTCTTAGTCGATCAATCAAGGCTACAAGGGATAAAGTCTTTTTATTCTCATCGGTACTTCCGTCCCAACATTGTTTCCAAGCATGGAGAAACCATGGGGTAATTTCCCGCGTACCGTTCGTAACCGTACTGCACTCTGCGTATTGGTCTCGGGTCCGGGAGCCGCAGTTGAGGGTGTGAAGAGGCATGTGAGCCTTGCGCAACGTGCATCTTTCCGGTTTACTGATGATCTAGGTTCGTTGAAGTCCAAAAATGCGCGATTAGTGTAGTTTGTGCACTATGAGGCCCTACTGGTCGGCGAACGGCTCCGACGACCAATCCAGAGACTCGCCGTACTAACGACTGCTGCACAGCTGACAATGGCTTTGTTGCGTCATCGCCGAAATTTTTAAGACGATCAGAAAGGCGAAGTGATGTTGCAAGACATGTTTGTGCGACGAAGGAGTGTATGCAGAGCATTGATGGGAAGGAGAGCATTTTCATGTGTTGCCGGTTGCAGATCCAGCTGAATGGCATTGTGCAATTAGGGAGGAATGTATAAGCAAGCATCACTGGCGTGCTTCGCTCAGCTGATGGGTGGTCTGGACGGCGTCCATAACGATAATTTAGGGGCTTGTCCTTCACCCCGCAGTTACTAGCGTAGCCACTGCCTGTCCAATAGACGACGAGCGATTACCCTGCGTGGTATGCCCGGCTCATCTACCTTTTGCTTCCATCCCCCATGTCTGCTCTTGAAAGGATCCTAGGCTAGCAGTGAAGATTTTAGTGGCCGTCTGTCCGCGGAGCTTCTCCAGACAGCTGGGTAATATCGGTCGCCTATCGCGTGTTATTTCAGCCGTGGCTTTCTGGCAGGTACGGGTACGGGTAGCAGCAGGATCGTAAAGGTGCCGATGTTGTGGCTAGGTTGCACTGCCAAGAAACGTGGGACAATTGCCTGTGCAGGAAGTGATGGTCGTGTAACTTGGGTTGCAGGAGTAGCCTGATACAGCCTTCTGCGCTGATGCAGATTCAAACCTCGCTTTCTCGGCCGGGTTTCCTATTGCATAAGGTACCTCTTACTTTCTGAAGTGGTGTATTGGAGTGTTATCGCGCCTGATCGGGCAGACCGGTAAGACCTCGTATGGCATGTTCCTCTTTTTCACCTCCTCGCTTGATTCCAGCTCACTGACCGATGTCGTGCATTTGAGCCCTTGATTGGCCTACGCCCAATCCGGACTTTTGAAATAAGAAGGGTACTGATCCCGGATCGTGCATCCTAGACCTGCTTTCGAGCCGTCAGGCAGGCAGGCTGCTTACCACACTCTATCGTGTATGCAAGGGGGTTCGCCGCATGAAATCGAAGCCCTCAAAATTTTCATCGCTCATCCTTGTCTGTCGCCCATAGGTCGAGTGCTATGTTCCAGACCTCGAATAACAATCGGGACGTTGACATGGCTTGCTGCTACTGCTGCTGCTGCTGCTGATGTAGCTCCAGAGCTTGCGGAGTCTGGTTTTGGAATCGACCTAGAGCTCCTGCATCAAGATTCCACATGCAATGCCAGACGCTGCGGGGTCCAGAGCTGAACACGTAAAAGTTCGTATCACGAAGCATTTCCGGAGAGCGCATTGCTGTTGAGATTCACATGTTTACATGTGACAGCGCGTATCGTTCGATTCAGCAGGCCATGAGGCTGTCTTGTACAGGCAGGTTCATGTTCCAGTTAGTTTAGAGTATAGTTTGATCGAGTCAGTTGACTTGGAAGCCAACGCTTGTGCCTTGCTAGACATGCCAACCAGACACACCATGTCGAGCAGCTGCTATCAATTAGCGTTTCTCATGTACGACATCAGACTAAGATCGACTGAGATTGTTCTTTTTTTGACTCATCGCATTGCCTAGCCGTCAGCTGTACTTGTGAAGCGCTTATGTTAAACGAAGGTTGCAGGGAAACGGCAAGGTCATCCGCTCCCCTCCACTGACATCTGATCTGAACAACACAACAGAAGAAAAAAAACTCTTCAGGAGCATACGCACGTATACTGTATGAGATGGTGCAGAATGACGACAAAGCTCCAGCCGCCGCGAATGACAAAGCGGAAATTGAATAGGCTCACCTTCCCTTCTTTCGTAGGATGGGGATTATGCAGCTAAAGGCTTTTCACACCGGTCGGGAAGGGGAAGCACTACCATGGCTAATTGTCGGACAAGAGGCCGTCCGAACGAAATCGTAACGAGGTACATGCAGGCAGTGCAGAAGCATGCAGAGTGTGGCTAATGGTATTCACAACGGTCGCGAGTCTTGCAAACTGGCCGAATCACAGCAGACCTCAATCTCCGGTAGCGCGGAAAAGGGCTCATGTCATCTGAGGCAACCAACGGAATTGCAGCTGAAGCTGTGCGGACGTCTCTTGAAGATCCTTGGTCAATACTGTAATGTACAACGGTGTCGTGCGCTGTCCAGGGCTAGTTGTCAGCTCGCCTGGTATCACAGCCCACATGTGGTGACGTACTGTACGAGCGTTTGGCAACCCGGCGAGAATCTGGTGTGAGTGTGTGGGGAACAAGCAGGGCGCCACCCCAAGAGCGTCTAGGGTTCTTCAAGGCGGGCGATGCGAGCAAGTAGCGCGGTCAGGGATGGCGCCCATAACCCTGGCCCCCGTGCCGACACTCGTGCGGCACTGCTGCAATATGCTGCTCACTATAAGCTCCGGTGTTTACCATGTGTGTACGCGCTGTTTAGCATAGATCGGGTGTGGGTGATGGGGGTGTAAGACAACCTAAGGCATCCATGTGACGGATTGGCGCTAGGGCCTTCTGTCGATCGTACCAAGGTAGCTCGCCCACCAGCAACCACCACCGTCACTAAGCCGCTTCTCACGACCTAATATTACCATCTTCTGCCTGTATCGCAACTACGTGTTCGCTTGCAATCATGGCCTAGCCTCACACGAATCTCGTGCCGTGCTTGTCCTGCTGACAAATGGCGTGTTTGTCGCGCCACAATTCAAGTTTCGCCAAGTTGTGCAAGCCTGGGTACAGGGAACCCCAGACGTACTACTACTCAATCAACAACATTGCCGTTGGTGAAAGCGTAGTCTCGATCAATGTTTTGCATCCCGCTAACCAAACGCCACTTCGTCCGGGAGGGGTGTCAGGGAATGCTCGTCACTGCACATTCACGCCAACAGTCTCCTCCCTCTCCAAAGCAGGATTCGACATGGCCTCGGTGCGCGATCGCGGATGGCGTGTTGCAATGCGAGCATGTGGAAACATTAGATTGCCAATAACCATCATCATCATCTGCTGTACTTGACTGGAGTCCATGGTCATCGCTACTGCCATTTAGCCGCGAGCGGTTCCGAGCCAAACAAGAAAAAACATGTTCCAATCATCTTGGACCGAACTCCAGGTCTACATAGGGTCGAGTACATTGCCTGATTGTCCATGCTTTTCCCTGCACATACCCTGCGACCATCTCCCGGCTAATGAATGCAGAATGCGCATAGTGACCGTTATGGCAAAGTTGAATGGGAGTCTGAGAGAAGCAAAAGCAAAAAGCAGGTGCAGATCTCCAAGCTAGATGTGAATGGTGGCCCAATCTCAGGGCCAAAGGTTGTTATATACTGGCAGGCGCGTGCCAAGCACCCATGCGGCTCACTGCAGAGCCTCACAGCAGGTCATGATCACGTTCAGCTGCATGAACGCTCTCTGGGTGGATGCCAACAGCTCGAATCGGTGTAGCATGTCACTGGTTCTTGGGCGGAAACGAGGACATGGCATCAGTGCGGGATGACGCCCACGGGAGAGCGCAGCTAGCAGCTGGAAGAGGGTGCTTGAGATTCCTCACGCGGTCATTTGATCGGCCTGATGCCACAGAAGCGCGTAGCCGCGTGTACACGGCTCTGCTTTCGCGAGGAAGCGGCAACTAATCCCGCGAATACGCGGAGGATCATCGTCGTCCCTGCGCCATGCTTTGGATGACGCAATATCTAGATGTCGTCTGTGGCCGCTGTACCTAGACGATGTGATCTTCGTCGTGTCAGAGTGTCTCGCATGACCACCTACCCAGGACATGCAATGGTCTAATCAGTACTAGGGGGGGGGGCTTTTGGGTGCTGACGTGAAAGAGAGGGGATACTGACATAGAACAGCGCGCTACCATGTACCAACGTTGGCGCAGAAGACGGCTCTGTTCGTTTGTGAGGCTGACTGTGCGAGTGTCTTGGAAGTGTACAGTAGGAAAGGGTAGAAGGGTAGGTTTCCATGCAGGGAAGCGCCAACTGTCACGACCCATCTGTCGTTCGATGGCTCGCATAATGGGCACCCACCCACCGTTATTAACTGCATGCAGCATGCACGAGCAAGCCCTCTACATGGCTAGCCAAGTGGCCATTGGGCGCGCGTATGTGATTCCGCGGGCCGAAGACTGGATCTGCAAGAGCATGGTAGGAACCCCGTCTCTGCAGCGGTCGTACATGAACGTGAAGGGTGAGTGGGAGCGGACGCGGACCAGGTAGCTCTTGATCCGGTGCAGGTACCTTTGGATTCGGCTGGTCGCAGCGGCACAAAAAGAATTGATTGCAGCCAAAGCATGACGGCAGTGCGAGTGGTGCTGGATAGGGCAATGTGGCCGACCAAGAGGCCATGGGCCAATGTACGACATGTTTAGTCGGCTAGTTGGTATGGGGGATGATGTGGCTTGCCCTCTCCCCCCCCCCCTCCCCCCTGACCCGACCGGCGAAAAGCACATGATATGGCAACGCCTCTCGCAGCGACAATCCCACTCGATGGCGGCGGATTAATTGAGTGCAGCTGTAACGGAGCCGATATGGGAGAGAAAATGCCCGTTGGCCAGGCGGCGCAGGCGGCGGCGGCGGCGGCGGGCGTGACAGGACAGGACAGGACCGGAGAGGACAAGGACCGGACGGCAGTGAGAGGCCGGGCTCAGAGTGGATGTGTGTTTTGGTAATGGCTAATTAGCCGTGCCGGAAGCATGTAGGAGTGGAATCTGGAGACGCGAAGCCCTGAGGTCGAGGGCTTGCCGCCAGAAGACGGACCCAAGCGCCTATCGTCGCTATTGCGCCACGGCTACTAGAGTCCGCTTGCAGCGGCTAGCGCATAGCAAAGCGAAGTGCGCAATTCAGGCCTAGAGCCAGTGAGTGAGCCAGTGGGTGGATGGATCTCAGTTGGTCTCACGCCAAGCGGGGTCAGTTTGTGTCGAGTATTGACCAGGACCCATCCTCGACCATTCGATCATCAGCCGCATCGTCCTTCAGCCCGCGCGTCGGCAGCGTATCGCACCGCGCTGCAGCGACTGGCTCCCTGGCTGCCCCCCTCCCCAAGGTCCCAGGTGTGGCCAGTTCTGCAGAGGACAGACGCTTGATGCTCGATGCTCGCCGCTCGCCGCTCGCTCTCTCTGGCGGGCCATGGCCTCTGGCTGTCTCGTGCCCCCATCCGCAAAAGCACCGGAGCGGCCGCGGGGCGGTTGGACCTCAGGCCCTGGTCAGCAACACACCTGGCACTGTGGTGCAGTCGATCCCTGAAAGGCGCTGCGTCTAGGGTGGCTAGGAATATGCGAGCGATTCAACGGCTGGCGGGATCCAAGCATGACGCTCGAGCTCAGTGGGCGCAGCTGCTATTCCCGACTTGGGCCCACCCTGGTCTCCTTTGGAATTTCGCAACTACCTCATGCTCCAGCCATGTTCACACTACCCCAAAGTCTGCTAAGGGAATCTCATGCAGCTTAAACAGCGCCGGGAAGCGAAACATGACCTCGCCGCCCTAGCCCGCTGGCAAGCATGTGTTTAAATACCTGTCACTTCCGCTGCTTCCCCGATGCAAGCGGCTTTTCACTCCCACCATTCGATGTGATCTTCGTTTACCGTCCACCGTCGTAGTCCACGTTCCGTACTACCACGCTCGTTGGCCGTTGAAATGTTTCCCTTCTCGTTAGCCCTGTTCCCTAATTGGAGTTGGTTTTGTATCTTTTTGGCGCTTTTGTATGTCCATGACCGCCGCGGCCTGCCCAGGCCCGTCGTCTCCGCACCCCAACGACACTGACTCGCTACCACAGTTTGTTTCGATATGTCAGACTATGGGTCAACCTGGCGAGCAACTGGACATACACACCCATCCAGCCCGTCGACGACCCGACCATCACATCAAAAGACATGACCGTCATCATACCCACCGTTGCCGAGGATCTCCAGCAGCTGAAAGAGACGGTCCAGAGCGCATACCGGCTCGAGCCCCTCGAGCTTCTCCTCGTGACGCCCGACTCCCGGGTAAAACGCGTGTATCAGATGGTGGAAGAGCTGGGAAGCCCCAAGATCATCCAGGTCTTGTCAGTCAGCCAGGCCAATAAGCGTCGACAGCTATGTCGGGCTATCCCGGAGGTTGAGACCAAGATTACGCTCCTGCTTGACGACGACGTTTGGCTGCCCGAAAAGTTTACCAAATGGATTCTCGCCCCCTTTGAAGACCCCCGTGTCGGTGGCGTGGGCACCAACCAGCAGATCCGCCGCTTCAACCGCTCGAGCATCTGGGAGTTTCTGGGCGCCATTTACTTGGTCAGGAGAAACTTTGACTGCACCGCCTGCAACTGGATAGATGGAGGACTACCGTGCCTGTCGGGGCGGGCGGTCGCCTACCGATCCGAGATTCTGCAGGACCCAAACTTCACCTACGGCTTCACACACGAGACGTGGGGCAGTGATCACTTTTTGAACGCCGACGACGACAACTTCATCACCCGCTGGCTATTTTCCCACAACTGGAAGATCCAGATGCAGAACCACCGCGAGTGCGAGGTTGAGACGACACTCGAGGACGACGCAAAATATCTTCGCCAATGCTTGCGCTGGGTGCGCTCTAATTGGAGAAGCAACTTGACCAGTCTAACGGAAGGCTACATGTGGATGGTGAGTTCAGCTAGTTTCAATATTTGCACAAAACTTGTGTCCCGACGGCGCCAAGCCCTAAGCCCCTCTTTTTCACCACGCCGACTTTGCCTGTGCACCTGTACTAATCATGTGCGCCACAGAACTACCCATGGTCTCTCTACGCCGTCTTCCAAACAACGCTTACGCAATGGGCCTTCCTCCTCGATTGCGCCCTGGTCGCATCCGTATACTTTGCGCTGTCCGAGGCAGGATACTATGCGGCAGAGGACGACAAGATGTCGCACTCTGAGAAATGGCAGCGCTCACTATTTTGGGCCCTATTCCTGGCACATTGGGTGTTCGCAAAGACGATTAAGCTTGTCCCGCATTTGTTAAGAAACCCCGGCGATGTCCGCTTTGTCCCGGTCTCAATTCTTTTCGGTTACTTCCACAACCTGATCAAACTCTACGGCTGCATCACAGTCACCGAGGTACGTTGGCAATGAGGCGCCCCCCTCCCCCCTTCCCCCCTATTCCTTGCCTTTGACGTTCCATGGCTAACAGGCAATAATCAGACCACTTGGGGCACGCGCGAAGGCGCCGATGCAGACGACAACATCAGGATGTTGCCCATTCCGCCGATGGCGGCGATTACTCCCCCTCTGACGCCTCCGCCCGGCGGTCGCGTGCTTCGCGAGCGCGGCGCGGGATTTCCAATGATGAATTAGATGACAGTTTCCACTTTTTGGTCAGCATTCTCGGCTTTCGGCCACGGTTTTTTTTTATGCGGCAATGTTAGACGCATGGGAGGTAGAGCAGCATCGTGTTGTTTCTCAGTATAGAGCGTGGCAGCTCTCGGATACCAAAATGGGCCCGGTCGGTTGCATGGTGTTATGGAGTTGATGCCCAGGTCGAATTTGCAGCGTTGGGCAATGTGTTGGTCAATACCCAACCGTGTAGTTTATGCAAAAAGTCGTAATGACATTACTGTTAGTTGTTGCTCGCTGCTCGCTGCCCGCTGCTCATTGCTTCGCCCGCCTTGTTGCCGCCGTGGTCGCGCTTTCGTTTGGCCGGATCGCGCTTTCCCTTTGTTCCAAGGTCGAGCTTTCCTCTCTGTCCTCGTGGACCCACTGCATCCGCATCCCTCTCGTTCCCCGAGCAACGCGCGAACGCGCAACCACGGCCTTGGCCAACACATGGCCCGCCGCAGCACAACGGGCGTGCAACACCCAACACCCAAAAGGCATACAAACAGATGAACCGGCACTCAACACAAGATAACACGGGCACACAGGCACACACACACACATACACACACAACGCGCAATACGCAGTGCGCAAACACACCACATGATAAAACAAGACCCTGGTCAGCCGTCTTAGGCGTCTTACCCGCGCCCCACGGACTACTGCGTATAGCGCGAACCATCACCCGCATCGTCCTGGCTGGCTGGCTGCCAGCTCGTTTCCGGTGCCATCTGGAGTCTGGGCCGTATCGACGACAGTAGTGGCATGTTATCAAGGACGGAGGCACTACCAGCACCAGCTTCAACAGGGAGGGCAATACAACCGACGAACCACTCCAAGACGGCAGGTGCGAAAATTCGCGTGTACCTAACCTAGGTAGTCCCTCGGCTTACGGGATGCGGACTCGATTGGAATCCACTTCTCTTCCTCTCTTTCGGAACTACTTCGTATCTCCGCTTTCGGCCATGGCCTGTCCTTTTGCTCGCCAATTGCGCCTACAGTGTCGCGGCGGAACCAGCCTCTGCCGTGCATCTGCACCACCCACGCCAGCTTCTCCTGCTGATGGGTGACGAGCATTGCGTCTGCTCTGTCACATTCCGATGGCGCTGAAAAACTCCATGGGGGCTTACAACTCCCCATCCCACCAGCCGACACGTCCTTTGAAGCGGGCCCGCATGCTGCACGGCCTAGCTGGAGCTTCAGGGAAACCATGCCGGCGCCGAAATTCTCATGCGCACTTGCATCGCTCGTCCTCGTCCAACATCATCGTGCGTTGCGGCAAAATTCTCTACCTGCCCACAACACAACCTGCCCACACACTGACTGGATTACGATGACGGATGACAGATGCATGAGCCCTGGCCTTCTAGCGAGCCAGCAAATCCAGACAGACCCTTTGTCAAAACCTTATGCTTGTCATCCCGCTCCCGCAGGCCTGTGTGCCCAGAGTCAGGCTCGTGCGCTAAAATGGCGTCGACCACGCGACGCCGCTCCCCCCTTCTCCACCGCTCGTCATAACTGCCTTTGATGTTGCTCCCAGCAGTTGCGGCATGTGCAAGGGGAACAGCACACTGCAGAGTGGGTGCCTCGAGCAGGCCTCTGTGGCCCGGATCCCCGATGCAACACTCTGCAAGATGAGTTTAGACACGCATTCTAGTCCGGCATCTCGTATACTAGCAAGCAGTCACCAATAGCGGACGGAATATTTTCATTGGTACCGGGGGCGATCAAAGGTACTTGAATTGCTCAGGTGCAGCCTGGGCGAGCGCCACACACTAAACCTCTTCAGCAGTCGAGCCTTTTCATCGAGATGACATGACTGCTGTCAATCTAACACACGGCCATGATGGCGCAACATGACTGCACCCGCATGCGCTGTGCCATGGTCCTGCTCGCTTTGTGCAGCATCGCAATCACAGTCCTTGCATGCGCACACACTTGATTTTTCGCTTGTCGTTGCTTGTCCATTGCCAAATGGCTGCCCACGCACTTGGGTCCAAGGCGAAAACTCTGCACATCTCGCTTCACGCGCGATACACGCTGTCGGGATTAAGACAAGCAACGCAACGCAAAAGATTCATTCGCTTACCTTCTCCCCTCCCTTCAAGAGTCATGTTTCGGACCTACATGGGGAAAGGCACCATTGTCCAAGTGCCCGCACCTGGACATGTAACGGGACATGTAAGCCCTTTTAGCAATGGTACCTGTTGCCAAAGTGGGATGCACTACTGCCATGTTTGGCGAGGATGACGATAGCAAGGATATGTATCCAACCTTGTGTATCTCCTTACCTAGCCAGCAGCGGCCAATGATCTATACGTGCGGATCCCCCATGCCTGTGACGACATCGAACACCTAGCCTTTGCACGAGATCCAGGCCTGCCTGCTATGCTGCCTGAGACATCAAAAGAGTTTTTTTTTTGCGATCAGCTCATCGTCGCCGAGCCAATGTTGAGAAATGACCAAAACATCAGCGCCACGATGATCGGGGGCTCGGGCAGATCTTCGACGCTCGACGTATGCAGTCAGATGTACACACACACACACATTTGCTGGTATCTGTCACATGACCATCCGCTTCCAGCACGCATGCTAAAATCTAGATACCCGCACGCATAAATAACAGCCTGCCGCGAGAGAAAAAAAACTATGCCATCTGAAGCTTGGATGGGTTTTAGATAGCGCTCGCGCCGTGCCGGTCGTGAACCGAGATCGAGCGGCAGACAAGCACGAGCTGCAAATCTTATCGAGTCAGGCACTTCGGCCTCGCGGGTTTGCCCGGTTACGGATCATTTACGGAAAATTTCGCGACTCAAGGCCGGCCACGGGACATAGGGCACGTGATGAGACACATAATGCAACACGTCTTTGCGACACATGCATGTATGCACCGAAACTAGGCTTTTGGTCCACACTCGTCATCTTCTCGCCTTTTCGTCGGCTCACGGACACTAAAGCGCCGAAGAGGTGCAGTACGTGGGGTATGCCTGGCTGGACAGGCGAGCAATATCGTCATAGCCCCAGGTCGCGGCTTCCAGCCTCTGGATTGCGCGTCGCATAACAGGAGAGATATAGGTGGGTTTTTACAGGACCCTTGTCAGCAAGGCCGGACTCGGTACTATCTAGGTACATGCTTTGTATGGATCCGATCACGCCCGATCCAGCACCACGCTAACGAAGTTCCCGAGCACTGTGATTGCTTTTCCCGTCGTTCGTCGATCTTGAAAGCTGACAGTGTCGCACAATATCGTCAAGCGCCGGTACCCCCCCTCCCCCCCTTCATCCATTGATTGCCCAGCCAGCTCAGCTAGGACCGCCCACACGCCCACGCCCACGCCCACTGCCATGCCCACGCCCACGACGAGTCCCTGCATCTGCACGCCAGCATCTCGCGCCACCACAGCCACAATCGCTCCACAGCCGCATCTCCATGATCGCTAACCTGGAAAACCTACCCTCTACAGCGTCATTGACCGTCGGCCACTTGTCCCGAGCGAGCCGCAACGCGTACCTCTACTCCACAGCAACATACTATGCCGCACTAAAATGTCGTGCAGTGTGACTGACCTTGTCGCCGACTCGGTATGTGGCTGCTGCAAGGGTCTGGCCTGTATGCTCCACAGTCACGGCTAACTTGGCTGCATCCAGACTTTTCACCCCACCCTTTTGCTCTCAGCCTGGTGTCAATTAATGCCAAAACAGCCGGCTAGCCTCTCCGTCCTCGATCGTAAATTTAGGCATATGATGCCGCACGAGTCACCATGCAAATATGCTTCACGTCATCTGTTCTTGCTAGCCATGCCAGAGCCGTATGGATACGATCTTGGGCAGGACACTCCGTGTCAAATCCAGTCTGCTGATGGTCAGGCCAAAGTGTGGGTACGAAAAATGCCTAGTGCATCGCAAATTTGTGCCATAGCGCACCTTTGTAGTAAGTGATGGGGTGATATGGAGACGTCCCAACACCGACGGTCCAACCGTAGACGCGCTCGTGTGGAAACAGAGGGTCCTGCTTACCAAAGGTGGAGTGGCTAAAATATGGGGATTTGAAAACTTGGACTAACAGGCACCCTCACAGTCACCGTCTGACAAACGACGCGAGCAACTTTTTTTTGTTCGTGCATGCTGCGTTGTGCCGATACCAAACGGTCGGCAAGTGCAGATTGCAGTCAAGCACCGGCTTTTGCATCACATGTCAAGCCCCCCGTCGGCACTGGGGGTGACATACTGTAGCAGAGCCTCACAGGTCGAGTTATTCATTGTGTTTGTTGAGCTGCGGGATGCTTACTCGGCGCGTCTTAATCGGGCCTCATTGCTCCGCTTACCCCTCCCTCGCTTGTGCATTCATTTCGGGAATTACTTGACGATAACGAGCACGAGCACGAGCACGAGCTTGCTCCAGGCAACGCGGCAGGGCAAATAGCCCCCCAGGGTCGATGCCGCCCGCACTCGCTCTCCAAGCGAAAGTATATTGGTATGAGTATCCGTGCTTGCCATTACCCCACATTTCTGCTAGACCTCACAGGCGCTGGCTTTGGACACCTGTCCTATGTGGCTGGGAAGCGCGGGACGACTAAGCGCCTATCACTTTGCCTTGCTTCCTGAGCTGTCCTTTGGCCATGTACAGGTCGGCATCGTGCGTACAGCAGGATGCGCGACTACAGCACGGCGCATCCGACGACTTAGTCTTATGGTTGTGTTTGCCATGTATGGCGTTTTCAAATTGTGATGCCAAGAAGCAGGCCTCGCATGTGTCTAGAACTGACCCTCTGTCGACCCTGATAGCCACATGCATGACGCATAGCCGATACGTCTCCAGCTTGCAGCGTGTGGCTCTAAATCGACGATATCCGTGCATCAACCACCAAGGCCAACCACCACTGAGACACATTCGCGGTTCGGGCGCTGTAGCCGGTTCGCCACCATGAATTAAGACCAACACGTCTATATGTGCGCGCTCACGAGCCCAGAATAGTGAGTGTAGTTCAGGACATGGTTTTTTTTTCTCTCTCTACGGGCAAAGACCATATTCTACGCAACATGTTTGGTGGCACGAGGCATGGTCATTAATTCCTCTACCTCCAGTCTCTCCACTCCCCGCATAACTAAGCGCCATCGCCTACAAACCCTCACAAACGGGTATAATTGTCATCATGCCGTAATAACTACGAAAGCAAGACAATTGGCGGACGCCTAAAATCATTTATCCCTCGGGTGCTCTTTCCCCGGCTACCGAAACACCCAAGATCGCCTCGTCTCGTGGCCCAGCAAAACCAAGCAGTTCACGCGACCCTAATAATGTAGAGCAAGGCAAGCGCAACTGTATTTTTTTTGTTGGCACCACCAGAAACAACTCCCCAATCCAACTGCACTTGACATCCCACAAGCGCCTTCAGCCCAAGCAACCACCACTACCCACCATGGCCCCCCAGCACATTCTAGACGCCCACATCCATCTGTGGCCCTCAACAGCCACCTCGTCCTCAAATCATAGCTGGATGACGCGGGGTAATTTCCTCGCCAAACGCCATGGTATCTCAGACTACCTTGCCATTACCTCGCCCCCGCCCCAAGGCTTCATATACGTAGAAACCGATCGTCGGCTCCCCAGCCCCGAGCCCAGCATCTCCGACAGCACCGGCGACACTGAAATTCGCACGGAGCTGGAATCATGGGCCAAGGAGCCTTTGGACGAGCTGAGGTTTCTGCGTCGAATAGCCCAAGGGACGCCAGAAGACGGCGATGGCTTTACTGAACAAGAGGATGCAGATCGCATGTTTGGATGCGTGATTTATGCGCCTTTTCACCTTGCGCCGAGAGTTTTCAACATTTACATGACGATTGCAAAGGAGATTGCCGGAGAGAGGCTTTGGAGCAAGGTCGTGGGCTTCAGGTACTTACTCCAAGGTAAAGGCGAGGGTGCAGTGAGCAAAATGTTGACAGAGCGGGGGGAATGGTGGGACAGCAATCTCTGCGCATTGAAAGAGCTGGAGGGAACGAGCGATGCCTGGTGTTTCGATGTAGGTGTTGACACACATAGAGACGGTATGGAGCCTACGGAAGCTGTTGCCTCGTTGATCAAGAGGGTGAGAGCGCATGAGGACCGGGAAGGCGCGTCTGGGAAGCGGGTGAAGTTTGTGCTGAGTAAGTTTTTTTATGTTTCTTCATCACGACGTGAGGGATGAAGGGCAAAGCTAATGGAAATGTTGATGATAGATCACCTCGCCAAACCACCCCTTTCAACATCAAACCATCAGCCAAACCCCCGCTGGCTTGCCGCCCTCTCCACTCTGTCTGCTGATCAAGACGTTTACATGAAACTCTCGGGCGCCCTCAATGAATTCGACAACCAACCCACGCCTGCTGATATTCCCACCCTTTTAACTGCTCTAACCCCTTACCTTGAACATGCGTTTCACTGCTTCCCGCACAGAGTCATGTTCGGGTCTGACTGGCCTGTATGCAACGTCGGCGGGCCGGCTGGTGAAGAGGGGAATTGGCGACTTTGGAGAGACGTAGTCGAGGCGTGGATGGAGAGGCAGGGGCTGGGAGAGAAGGAAAGGGAGGAGGTGTGGCACAAGGCAGGTGCAAAGGCTTACGGACTGAAGGACCTAAAGGGGCTAATGTAGTTTTATTTGTATGCCCCGTTACGAATTTCCTTGTCCTAGTATTTTCCTATTTGATGATGGTTTCTCCAAGCGCTAATTACTAGTAAATGATAGTAGTATATATATATGTATTTTAGAGAGTAATGGTTTAAACTAAGTATATTAGTATTTGAAGCGGTTAAAATCTTAATCTCTACTACGCGACATGGCTATGTATTCTTATTCTTATTTATCTTGTAGTACAATTTGAGCAGTAAACGGGTTCTGCAGTCCTGTGTCACGATTACTACTAGCCGTCTGTTTCCATTCGCGCATGTATAAATGACGTCTGCAGGAGTCGCCGGCACTTGGATAAGTCTTCTATATAGATAAATTTGCCCCACCGTTATCACCTGTCCTTGTAGTCTTTGAGTCTACCCTACCCGGGCTCGCCGCCACTGCTATCGCTAATTTTAGATTAGCGTTTACGCACAGATGCAAGGTTAATGTACTATAAACGGAAAAATTGAAGGGGTTTTAATAGTAGCCGTGCAGGTGAAAACAAGTGAAGGCTCTTACCGCGTCTCAACAGTAACTAGATGTTCTTGGGTTTACAAGTTGGGGGAAATGGGGTACCACTTGGAAATGAGCTGTTACAATGACCCGCATAGCAAGCCTGAAAACATTTCTCATCGGAACAATTCGGATCGTTGATACAGTCACAAAAACCATAATCGCAACCCTTGTCTCGTTTCTAAATTCGAATTATTATTTATTGTGTTGTAAAGGTAAATAGTTGTTGTACAAAACTTACCATTAATGCTCCAATCTGATGGTTAAGAGGAATAGCACTAGTAATAGCGGCGAGGGATATAGATAATATAATAAAGCGCATTTTAAAGGCGTAAATTCTAAAGATACACAGGTATTTGTAGTTAAGTGGAGTCTAGCGAGAGTAGAGGCTGTCTAACAACTAAATTATGAGGGAGTAATAGAGAATGTGAATGATAAGTAGGGTTTAAATACATTATGATACTCTTGCGAGTAAACGCTTTGGTTCTATACAGGGCAGTTTACGTGCTTTCCTAAGTGATGCTTACCCTGCAGTTCCTACTAGAAGACCCATCTAGAAGCGGTAATACAACAGACGGATCTCGTATAGTGCTCCGGTAGTTCTTACTCATTCTCGTACCACCTTTAAGCAACTCGCCCAACACAATTTGCAGCCTGTGCTTATCATGTAGAGTTAAAGCCAACACTTTTATTAGCTAACGAAAGTTTCTTAACGCATAGAGGTTACACTAATACTCTAGCTTTAGTTAAGGCTTACACCTCTAACACTTCTAATATGCAGTATATAAGCTTATTTATATAATAATTACGGCCTATAACTAACTCTATCTAACGTTTAGTATATAGTAATCGACGTTACTTATTGTAATTTAGCTAATAAAAGTTTCTTAATATATAAAGGTTATAGTAATACTCTAGCTTTAGTAAAGGCTTACACCTCTAACACTTCTAATATGTAGTATACGAGCTCGTTCGTATAATAATTACGGCCTATAACTAACTCTATCTAACGTTTAGCATATAGCAATAGACGTTACTTATCGCAATTTAGCTAACAAAAGTTTCTTAACGTATAAAGGTTATAGCAATACTCTAGCTTTAGTAAAGGCTTACACCTCTAACACTTCTAACATGCAGTATATGAGCTCGTTTGTACGGCGATTACGACCCGTGGCCAACTCAGTCTAAAGACCCACGTTGGCCTAGTTTCAATAATCATCATCACCCGTAGAGGTCCACCTCATCAGAGAAAACGGATATATAAATATGCTGATATATCTTTTCATTTAAAGCACCACAAACGTTTCTAATCTTTCAACCCTAGGAAAAAATCTTCTCGAGTATACTCACTTATCAACCCTAACAAACCGATCATGGTTTCGCCCAAGTCGCTTTTCTTTGTAGCTCTCTGCGGTGCAGTCTACGCTACACCAGTCGCCTCAAACGAGGCTAAAGAGTATGTATACTTACTATCGCTTTGGATGGCGACTGCTAACAACTGTCAAGGCTCTCCGCTCCCGTTGCCAAAGCGGTGGACGTGCGCGATGTGTATCATGCTGCGAAGGCAGCCGAGGTTTACGATGCACTTCCCGTCCAGAAGAGGTAACATAACGCCAGCCATGTGTCCTAAATTTACAATTCTAATAATATTAGATCCCTGTATTTACCTAACGGTGGCGGCGTGTCTGAGCTCCAAGCTAGAGCTGTCACTAGCGGAGCGTTTACTGTTGAATGGGTCCTTCACTTGAGTAATGCTCAGGACCTTATCCTCAAAGCTATCGTAACGTTTGCTGAGGGTCAGGTCTATGCCGCTAGTGGAACAGGTGTATACGCCTCTCCTGTTGCTGGAATAGGAAATGGCCAGGGCCAATTCCGTGTCTCGTATCTCTCTGGGAATGGGGTCTATACAGCAGTTGCTCGTATTATCTTTAATCTTGCTACAGGAGCTGTGGTAGCCGCCTTTGACGAAGGTGCGGAAAAGAACGGTGCTGAAGTTAAAAGTAACCTTGGAGCTTCCTTCAAGGCAGGCTAAAGCTTGGATGAGACGCGGTAAGAGCTTTCACTAGTATTCACTGTGACTCAGGCTTCCCGTGCTCTGATTGGCGAGGCAATAATTAGTTAGCTGCTCGGTGCGCCCACACCATTTACATTCTCTCTCTTCCAGTAGCTCCAATATACTAATTCTACACACGTTTCTCCATATCAATCATTATATGCTGGAAGAAACTAGGAGTACAACGATGGCGTAGGCAGCTCGTAGGAGATAGGGATCATATAGTAAATTAGCATGTTACCCAGCTCTATGATAGTTAGTAATGGCCACAAAGCGGAGATCTATGCGGTGTAGGACAGGCCTTGGCTCTAAATACTTCTGACTGATAGGATGAAGAAGCTGAAGAAAATAAACTCCGTGCCCGAAAATTTTCTATTATCTGATGTATTACCTCTCCCTTGCACGCTCTTGGGAAATTGTAGTCTGTACATCCTCTTCCTTGGGAACTGCTAAATAGATGCTCAGCATGCAGTAAAAAATACGGCGTATCAAGGTGGCGGGCAGGCACGAGAGATAGGTCCAGAAGATCTAGTTCATTCACTACGTATAGGCTGACAGTACTGGTCAGGCTTGAGGAGCCGTAATATGAACTGGATTGCGTCTTCGTATTCTCTGTCACTGGTATCAAGGAGCGCCGGACCGAAAAATGTGCCTACACAATAAACTGCGAGGCAATATTGATGAGGAACACCAACATACTAGTGCCTGAGACCAAAGAGGGTGAACCTGGAGTTCAAGAATAAGCTTGAAGAGCCCTGCCTTCTCATGAGGGAGGTGCCTGGAAAATCCGCTGGTTAAATCTGGTTTACCGGCGACAAAGATTATGCCGTGAACGCCGACTCTCCATCTGGAATTGCCCTGAAGAGGAACGAGACATTCCATAGGTCTTTGGCTAGCCGCATGACGCAGTTTCAGATGTTAGAGTTTGATAAGGTTGATAAGTCTACTTGCGATGATGCTGGAGAGGAGATTGTTAGCCACTCATGAGAGACAATCCATGGTTAGCGGAAGGAGCGCCACGTTATACATTCCTTAAGCCTCTCTCCCCTTTTCTTCAGTAGCATAGCATGCACCCACTCATCTCGAAAACGCTATCAAGATATGACGGACGAACAACATAGACATTATCCACATGTATAAAAATAATGATCAACATTCCCCCCCCCCCCCTTTTTTTTAAAAAAAAACAAACAAACTCAGAACCCTTCAAACTCGCTTTCCCCACCGCTACTCTCACCAGCTTCTATCGCGCCATTGTTTCCTCCTCTCTCCCGCCTCTTCATAGCCTCCATCTTCCCTTTGCGCATGTTTTCAATCTTGCGATCGTACCCACTCTTGCTACTAATCCTACTCTCGCCTTTTCCATCTTTGCCTTTGACCGTGCGTCTAGCCTCGACGCCACGCCTCTTCAGCTGCTGTCTATCGCGTTTACTCGGCGTGGGCAACGCATCGAGTAACCACTGCTTCACACTACCCTCGTCAGCGCAAACGCCCCGCAGACTCTCAGAGGCACGGATCACGTTTGCAATGAGCTTGACGTAGGGTATGTCGTCTTGGGTGTAAAAGGTTACGGCGACGCCGCCTTGGCGACCGGCGCGACCCGTGCGGCCTACGCGGTGGACGTAGCCCGCTGCTGACGAGGGGACGTCGTAGTTTACGACGCCATTTAGGCCGCGGAAGTCTACCCCGCGGGCGAGAAGGTCCGTGGTTATGAGGACCCAGATTTCGCCTTTGCGGAACCGTGTCATTATGCTGTCACGTGCGGATGAAGAGAGGTCGGCATGGAGGACGGCGATGCGGGAGCTGCCGCCTGCTTCAGGGGGAATGTCGTAGAGGAGTTCGGAGTGGAGGGCGATTGCGCGAGGGATGGTTTGGGTAAAGACTAGGAAGGGTGGGCGAAGTGTTGGTTGGTTGGAGACATTGGACATGGAGGTTGGATGGAGGAGTTGGCGTAGACCAAGAAGCTTGCCTTGCTCGGTCGCGGCATAGGTTAGTTGATGGGAAATGTTTGGTATCGCAGAATCTTTGAGACCGACGACAAGGCGGACGAGTGGTGGCCGCGGAGGAAGATCGGACTTTGATGAAGAAAGAGCGGCCCAGCGATCGTTCAGGGTGGAGATTGTGAGGCTTTCAATGTTTGAGCCCATTGTCGCTGACCATAAGCCGATGCGAAGTTTGGGGTTGACGCATGCGTTCCATAGAGCAAGAGTTTGTTCGCGGAATAGAGGATCGAGGAGAACGTCGGCTTCGTCAAGGACAAGTTGGGACACGCTGGTAAGGTTTGCGACGGTGCCATCTCTGCGCTTCAGAGCATTGAGTATAGCGAGAGGCGTCGCTACGAGAATGGCGGCTTTCACAAGCTCTGCTCGTCGGCCTGCCTGCTTCTTCTTTGGCTCTACTTGCTCTTTTTCGTCGGAACTGACTTCATCATCCTCATTCTCTGATGCTTCAGGAGAGCCCACTGTATCGTTGTTTACGTCTTCTTGCTCTTCCACTACCTGCATGCCCTTTCTCATGAGCGTGGCCTTTATTGCCGTGCCCTTTGCTAGCTTCCTCGCTTCATTGACAATTTGCGCTGCAAGCTCTCTTGTAGGCGCAAGAACTATAGCCCGCGGTCCTTGCTGACCATCTGCAGGCTTGCCCTCTGAAAGGAGCGCATTAACAATGGGTATGAGGAATGCTATCGTCTTTCCGCTGCCTGTAGGCGCAACCGTCAGAAGATCGATGTCCCCATTGAACTCCGCACCCGAAGTGCTCTCGGCTTCCTGCACAGCACCGTTCGATTCACTACGTCCCTTCTTGTCCAACAACAGTGGCAAGGCTCCAAGTTGAACCTCGGTAGGCAACTTGTATCCCTGCTCCGCGATATTCTCTGCCAGACGTCTCGATATGCCGTACTGGGTTCGTAGTTGTGTAAACGAAGTGAGTGGTCGAGGGTAGAGTGTCTTGTTTATGTCCTTTTTCTTTTTCTTGTTCTCATTTTCCTTCTTCCGCTTCTTCGACTTCTTGTCTGTGCGGGGCTCTTCTGCTTGCGACGCAAAGTCCTCCAGCACGGCAACCTTCAATTTATGCGAGCGCAGTATCCTCTTACACTCGTCCACATCATATGGCTCCTCTTCTATCTCGTCTGCGGCATTCTCTGCATCTGTCTGCTCCCGTTTTTCTTGCTTCTTCAGCTTCTTCCTCTGCTTCTTCGACAGTCCATCTCCATTACTCTCAGTGTCTTTGCGTGCTCCCCCACCAAAGAAGTCGAGATCTGCGGGTAGTGTAGTCGGACTCGGAGGTGTTTCTGCAATATTTGGTCCTCGCTTCCGTTTTCGGCTCGCATTTTCGGTTTGCGACGGCTTTTCTGGTTCGTCGTGGCCAAACAGCTGTGGGTTGGCGGCGGCGCCCGAGGAGGGAAGCTTTTGCGCGGGCGAGCTTTGCGCCGCCTTGGACGATCGCGAGAGAAGTTTGAAAACGTTCATGGCGGCGATGATGCAGACAGTTGTCAATCCGGTGAGCCTTGTATTATGCCCTTCGTAGCGTCGCGTCTTGCAAGTCGCCGAGGGTTGCAAAAGTTCCATGCTATGCACAAAAAATAACTGGGCCGCGGCGCTCGGCCAAACTAGCGCCGATCACTTTCTCAGTCACAGCATGGGCCATGCCTACGTCGTGCTGAAGTAGATGCATTGCCAATAATTGCACATGGAGAAAATGGAATCTAAATCAGAGCTATGTGCAGTATACAGTATCGGATCCCAGCCATCCCGAATGCACCGTAAACACACTTGCTCAGCTCATCAGCCGCAAAATCGTACAGTGTTTCCTCACCCATCCTCCCCCGCTTCCGTCTCACTACTTCTAACCCCAATGCATGTGTAAATGTCGTATCATACTTTTCCCAGACTCAGCACACTCAGTGATGTTCATCAGACTTTGTCCTGTAGCCGACAAGCTTGAATCGGCCAATGATCTCGCCTACAGAGAAGAAACCAATCACTTCGGCGACAACGACACCCATCGAGTACCACTGTTCACGGGGCATGTTTCGGACTTGTTGGAGGACGTTGGCGGGTGACTGGGCGGCGCTGTTGGCCTCGCTGGCGACGCGGTTGAAGAGGGTGCTCGGGTTGCGGATGGCGTTCAATGCGGGCTGGATGTAGTTTTGCATCGTCTGTACGGAGCTAGAAGCTGTCAGTGGATTTCCCTCTATACGACGGATTTAGCAGTCTGCCATGCTGCTGGGAGGCTTACGGTGGCTGCATGCTTCGTTGGTGGGCAATGAGCTTGCCGAGCTCGAGTCCAACTTTTCCATAGTAAGTGGCCTTAGGAACCAGTCCTGTAATGCGTCAGTACTCAAGTCAGCCCACGTCTGGTGTCTGGCTTCGCCATCTCTGGGAGCCGTTGTGGCGCGAAGAGCATTGCGGTGCCCGCTCCACATGATAAGCCATGTATAGCCCACTAGTCATGCCATTGGCCCTCACAGCCTTGTTTTCCCCCTCTTTCTGGACCGCACAATTCTACGCATGCAACTTGGTCGCCCGCTCTGCCTCCACAATGTGTATGTGTGTGTGTGACTGACCTTGCACAAAATTGACCATGCGTCCTACCCTTCCAGTGGCTTGTTGCGACGCATTGCTAGCAGCAGAGCCAGCGCTTGACGCCGCAGAGCTTGCGGAACTTGTGACCTTGGTAAGACCCTCTGATGCCTTTGACTGTGCCTTGGACGCTGTGTCCTTTACCGCGTTGGTGGCCTCGGCCGTTGTCGAGGCATTGCGGATGCCAGCGCGACGGACGGCAAACGTCGATTGCCGTAACACGGCACGTGATGTAGCGAGAGACATCCTGATGCTGATTGAAGGAGGGGAGATGGGTGGTCGCCGGTCGTCTGCTCGTGTGGTTGAATGGAGCTCGGGCAGTGAGGTGACGATTTTTCCGACCGGGCCGTGCGCGCTTGTCGGATGGCTCAGGAGAGCGTCACGACAACATCAACACCAGAAGACAACACTCGACGAATTTTTTGGTCACGGGCGTCGGAAGAGGCCAGAAATCCCGGAGCCTCAAAATAATGCAACCAGGGTTAGTATATTTGCGTACATCAAATTACAATACTGCATTGTTGAAATCTTGCAATCCTGCCAACATTGGTTAACTACCCTACGAACCGAAACCGGCACGTGAGAGGATGATATCAACCCGCAAAGCAGCCTCATGCAACATAGGTATGATTCGGACCTATCATTACTCTCGCTTGTCGATGTTGTTCTCGCTTTCCTCTCCTTCCCAGCCTATCCGCCTCTATTCAGTCTTCTCGAAATTTCCTGTTTTCTACCAACTGTCTCTGAAGCTTCTCTTCTTTTCCCTTGGCTGTCCCAACATGACTCCGTTGATCAAAAAGTTCAGCTTCCTGATCTCCGTCCAACGACTCAAAGCACCCAACTCAAGCACACTCATCCTTCTCATCTTACCACTTGGATTTCCAATAACCACAGCCTTCCAATCGCTGCCCCTACCCAACTTCTCCAGTTCTTTAAATTCCTGCCATGCCGCTGTGTCGCGTCTGGTCCCGAACGTGTGATTTGGTATCACTTGTACAGACTTGAAGCGCCAGAGGACTAGGATAAGGAGCACCGTGAGGCCAAACAGAATACACGCCGTCACACCTGTAGACGTCCGCGCGCCATAACGTCGCGTCATGGAGCCACCGACCAAGGTTGCTATAGCAGCGAGGATGAAGCCTATGATTTGGCTGATGAAAATGCCCGCCGTAACACGAGGAAAGGATGTATAATTTGTCCTTCTTCTGCGGTCCTGAACGGCCATGCTTTGAAGACGATGTCGCGTATTGTCCCCGGGCTGCAAGTCGCATGTATCGAACGTCTCCATGATGAGGCCGTAGCACTCCGCTATGGCGAGATTACTGAGGAAGCCTACTGCACCAGCGAAAAGGATCGGCACAAGGTATGGTTGAGGGCGCCCAGCTGAGGAGACAGTGTATGCCATACCCGTCAGCGGGAGTACGAGGGTAAAAATAGCGCGGCGGATAAGGTGACTAGACCAAGTGACCTGCTTTTGGAACGTCATTGAATCGGTACGAAACTCGCGTTTGCGCTCCCTGGAGAAGATGCCAGCTTTGGTCAAGGGAATGGCAAGAAAAGCGCCAATGGCTATGGACATGACGCCTGCACCCACTTTTGTCGGCTTCCATCGGTAGCTTCGCGACAGAAGCGAACCGAGTAAAACAATGACAAGCACAACCTGCGCGTATATCCAGGCTAGATAAAGTGCCAGGACGAGAAACCCCGGTTGGCAAACCATCATGGTCATCAGCTTGATGCCAGCCCATACCTCTTCGAACCAATACTGCGGTCCCTCGGTCTCAATATGCAACTTCACTTCGCCTCTACTCACGCGTCTGGTGATGTAATTTTCTTCCCTATCGTATACCTCGGTCACCGATTTCCGGTAGGGTGCCCGCCGCGTCTCTGATGACACAATATTGAGAACCAACGCCAGGGCGAGAATCATGACGATGATGTAGAAACCCCAGTCGGGAGTTTGGTCCTGGATGATCGCAGCTCCGATCTGGAATCCCAGGGCAAGAGAGCCGATCCAGCACCAAGACCAGATACCCAGCCAGATACCCATCCCTCCCCCGTGACGGCGCACGTCATTTACGACGACGAACTCTTGGTGGGGGTTCTTGGATTGTAAAGAGGCACCAAAGAGGTCGAGCAGAACCGTGATGTAGTTTACATTTGCGAAACCAAGAACAAGGCCAGATGCTGCACGTGAAACCATGAGTCCAACACGATATTTCGTATCTTTGTTGTGATATCTACTCACTACAATAGCTTGAGGGAACTGGAGTGGCAACGCAATCGCCAAGGCAGTGAGGATGTAGGGTTTGCGTCCGTGCAGGAGAGGCAGTGTCCAGGCAAACAAAGTCGATATAGCGAGCCCGGCGTACAGGACTGCGTTTCCAATAATGGTAATATGCCGTTCATCCGCAAGAGAGTACTGTATCCGAGGTACTTCTCCAGCATATATTCCAATGATTATGCCAAGCAGAGCTGTGTTGATGCAGGCAATGGTCGCAGTGAGACGTTTTTTGCCCGTAGACCAGTTCCTCGCAATTGGCTGTCTGCGATGGTTCCGTCGAAGATTGAATGTGTGATCATGCGTTTGTTCTCGAACCGTAAGTTCGGTTCCATACTGCTGAGGCGGCAGTTCTTCATTTTCGTAAGAAGAGTCGACTTCGTTGTAACCCGAATCCACCTGCTGGGGTCGAGACTTGGGCCTACTTGTTCGTTCATGACTTCTATAACGTCGATGGGGATGATAGTGTCGATGAACCCCAAGTTTGTCAGTAGATCGTCTATGCAGTCGACCGCGAGGCTCATCTTGGCCGACAGGCCGAAGAACAAAGCCTACGTGTTCTCTTGGAGCTGGTTGAACGAGCTTCGGTAGGAGCAGATCGCTTCGCGTTCCGAGTTCCGGACGATTCTCTTCACTTTCGTTGTTTGAACAACATGATGTTGAGGATCTGTCGTTTTCTTGATCGACCCTGTTTGAGTAGGCCCAATCATACGATACTGAACCTTTATGCACATCAGGGATGGGACGCACGTTTGGAGCAACATCATCGAGGTACTCTGTCGGATCACAAACGTAAGCTGCTTCGTGCCGAGATTTTGACACTGCACTTGGAGAACTAGACGCTTCTAGTGGAAGAGAAGTGGCCATAAGGTGTCTAGGTTCAGCAGGGGTTCCTTGAAGCGCACCCCGAGCTCCTTTGAGGATCCCATATATCTCCTCAACCTGGTCTTGATCACGAGTATTCTCGGCAATCTCCACCGCCTCTTGTACCATGTCCTCCAAGTCATCTACTGCGTTGTTTATCCTTCTATTGGTAGCTCTTCCAAACGTAGTGCGGGCTGGGACTGGATGGGTAGGAGACATCTGGACCCGCGATATGATCACAGGAGGCGTTGACGTGGACTCATCATCGCGCTGGAGCGGTGCTCTGATGGACTCTGGTGTGATAGAGGATTCGAGATGATCAGGAATAGGAGCGAGGCTATTAACACGGGGACGAACATTTTGGCGAAGACCGGATCCTATTCCATCAATATCTTCTTTGAATTGCACAATCGAGAGCCTCTTCTGTGGCTCATGCGATTGAGATATAGAAGATCGATGTGCTGATCTTAGTGGCGATAGTGTGCTGGGTGCAAGGGAGGTTCGTCGCGCCTGGGATAACCTATGTCTGGTAATTGGTGATGGGCTACTACCACCCGCTGATGCAGCTGTTGGGTTTAATGGCTTCTTCCGCACTGCTGGTTTCGTCGCTACGCTAGGATGGGAAGCGCTTGTGCTGGATACTCTGCGATTAGAGCGACGGGTATTCGGCGATGAGGATTCCATAGCGCTAGATCGACCATCGCAAGATGTATCATGCTGACTGTCTACAGATGCACTGTTCTGACCATCCACAGATAGCTTTTTTACAGCTCTGGTGTTGCCATTGAGCCAGGGAAGTCTCTCAACTGTCGTCCGTCGCACGGGCTTTTTGCGTGCGGATAACTTAGTCGGATCATTTCCAATGGGCAACGCCATTTTGGAAAATGAGATAAAACCTGTCGGGACAGTGAAGAGGAGGTACGAGTGCAATGCGAGAGAGAAAGAGATGTTATGCCAGGTTGGAGTAGCACAGAAGTGATGCTTGCTGATTTCAAGGTGATGCGATAGCCGAGTAAAATAGTAGTTTGTGCGTAGTACGGAGTGAATGACAACTAGATCCGACCGCTTGCGGTTAGACGCAAGCAGGTCGGCGGAATTGAAGGGCGTTGAGGAAGCTGGCCGTATGATATAGATGGGACGTGAAGGATGTACGGTGAAGGTCTGAGTATGGTGTCGTATTGAGAATGTAGTCGCAGTATTCGTGCTTTAGGCATCTGTTTACTTTATCTGGCTGCTGACCGCTCTTTCTTTGGGCCTGTATTGGGAGCGTCGCAGCTTTGTGAGTGTCATAGGAAGCTACGACTCATCACCATGGCATCTACACTTGATACAACATGACTACCACATCTTGAACTTCATTCGTAAAAAACTAAGATAATCTTCCAAATCTTTGTTCTCTACGATTCTATAGCTTGCAGGACAGTTTCAGTCATCGCAAGCACCTTTTCCTCTTCCAGCCGTTGTGCAACCAATCTACGGACGTTAGTATCATGATCAACAAATACAGGGAGATTTATGCTTACTGAAGGCTGACGGGCAGGCCATGTAATAGCTCAGGGTTATCTGTCGAGCATCAGTCACTGCTAATAGTTGGAAGCTGTAAGGCAGTATGACTCACAGCTGTCCTGAGCCTGGCAGTAAGCACTTAATGGCTTGTAGTCATCCACACGCTTGTCGATGGCCTTGTCGACATATACTTTGCACGGGAACGATACGGCAGAATAGTCCACGACATTGTACACGCCAGTGTATCCGACGTACTTGAAATCACCGTGCGCTACGCTGGAGTAGGGAGTCGTGGGCGCTGTTCAACGTCAGTATCAGACATGGGATCCTCACAAAGGCTCAACTTACCTAGTACAGCATCTATGTTCATATACATCCACTGCTCCAAGTACTGTCGCTGCAACTCTGACCTCTCAGTATGCAGTTTCCACATATCATAGACTCCCAACTCTTTGGCTTCTTTATACTGCTGCATCTCTGGTCGATATGGCTCGCCTGTCATACCAAGCAATTTCTCGACACTCTTACCGCCATCCGCGACAAACATTCGTCCCTGTGATATTCAGCTTAGCGTCCTATTTGGCTTTCATAAAACGTACCAGGAGTTCCAGGGCAGTCACATGTAGCTTAGGATCCCATTCGACGACGTCATGACCAGCCTTCTTCAATTTCTCAACTGTCTCCTTGAGTGCCCGTGTGACCGGGGGCGTAGGTAAGCATATGCCGTCGTTCCATAGTACTGCTATCCTAAGCTTGTTTGGAAGTTCTGCTGGCCGCCACGGGATTGGCAGCATCTTTGGATCAAGCTTCCACGGCTGCGCATCAATGATGGACTTTGAGTACATGGTAATATCCTCGAGTGTCTTGCCCATGGGCCCGTTGACGCTTTGTACCGCTTCTTGACCGGCAAGGCCGGATCTACATCGTTGTGTGGTAAAGCGACCGAAGGATGGACGAAGGGTGAAGATGCCGGTACATGCTGCTGGTATCCGCAAGCTACCGCCCTGGTTGTTTTGTCAGAAACTATGGTTGCATGCTAGGAAAGAAGGACGGTACAATATCAGTCCCGATTCCCAAGGGACTACCACCAAACGCAATCAGAGCCGACTCTCCTCCTGAGGAGCCACCGGAGGTGACTTTGCGATTGAGTGGATTGACCGTCCGCCCAAATGTATTGTTCACAGATTCTGCCTGTTCTACTTAGCATTTTCCTTACTGCTCATGCGCGTTTACATACGATCATCATGGCTGTCGGCACATTTGTTTTGCAATACCTAACTGCGCCGAGTCTCTCCAACATATCCACAAGTGTGGCATTGTATGGAGCTGGATCGTTTACAAGTGAAGTGAAGCCGACTGTACTATCCTTTCCCTTGATATTGAAGTTGTCTTTGAGCGATATGGGCAGGCCATGGAGTGGTCCTACTGTCTGTCCGGTGCGTTGGAGGTGCTCGTCGAGGGATTTGGCCTGCTGAATTGCTTCGTCAAAGAACACATCGCTGAGACAGTTGGTCTATGTACGCGTTAGAAGCATATCCAAAGGCCTGGAGAAGCAACCATCGTACCAATTGCTGAGCAGCAGCTGCGCGTTTGCAAAACGCGCTTGTGACCTGTTCTGCGCTCCATGTCTTTGACGCAACCTTGTTTAAGATTGCTGAAGCCGTACTCTCCGTGATCTCGAGCTCATTTGGCGTAAACCATCCGGACTCCTTGGGCCAGGTTGTTACGTCAAGTTGCGACTCTAGTGGTATCTTGTCTTGGGGTATGCGATACTGTGTCGGAATGGATTCCGCGAGAGCTGCGCGCTTCCCCGCAGCTATCTTCTCCCAACTTGCTTCGGATGACATGATGTAGGGAAAAGTATTACCACACCAAGAATTTGCAATATTCAAACGTCAAGAGTAGTCACAGCGTAGTTTCTGAAGAAAAAAAAACTAAAACTGCTGTAGGTTCTGGGTAGCCCGTCTCTATCCCGCGTGCTGTTCTCCCCACTTTCGGTTTACCTGCGCCGCGGTTAGAGACTGTCCATCCCGCCCTTCAAGGTGGCTTTTGCTACTATTCTCCACACGCGTTACTGTACACCCGCCCAACCAAGGCTAGGCTACTAGCAGTATTCCATCGACTCGGCCGGGAGATGGTATCGTTTCTGGTAGGGATACGCCTGCCTTGTTGAGCATCAGATACGACTACCGATATCGGCAGTCGCGTGTGCAGCGGCTTGGTGATCCTATCCTGATCGTATCTATCGCGAGTCAGCCATAGGTGGCATCCGTCCAATCTTCCGTATCTCGCTGCGAGCATCTTTGGGTCGTATCATACATGGGTCGGAACGTGTCGCCCGAAAGACGACCATGGCCTTCTGGCAGAGGCGAAGGCTAATGGCCGGCGCCTTTCCCCTAAGACTCTGTTCCGTGATTGGACGATATCCGATTTGGGAGCAAATGTGATAGGCTATTAAGACTCCTCGTCATGCTCTCGTCTCGTCGGACGTCTGTCGCTCGTCTTTTGTGTGTGAGTGAGGAGTTGTTATACGACTTCGACAAAAGTTGGGTCCCTTGAGAGTACCTGCGCGTCATAGTTTGCGCCCCAAGAAGAATCTGCTCTCCACCACAACGAGCCGCCTGCGAAGGTGCTTGCGACTACAACATGGCCAACAGCTTCATCGCCTATCTGCGAGGCGACCAGAACGCGCCAGGCGAGCGCAAGCTGATCCAGAAGCTCGACTTCTTCATTTTGACATTCTGCTGTCTTATGTATTTTTTAAAGTAAAAAGAAACCCCCCCAGCTGCTGAAATTTGCCACGAAAGCTGACATTGCGTGAAGTTACCTCGATCGCACCAATTTGAACAATGCATACGTCTCTGGCATGAAGGAAGAGTTGAGCTTCAGGGGAAATCAACTCAATCAAATCAACACTGTGTTTACCGTAGGGTAGGTTTTCAGCACCAACGTGCCACGATGAGGTATTTGCTGACCTCAAGTTCGACATCAGATATACCATCGGACAAGTCCCATGTAACATAGCACTATACTACATAAAGCCGCGCTACTTTTTTCCAGCATGTATGGTCCGTCATGCTCTGATTCCAAAACCCTCATTTCAACTACTAACAAATCAAAGGTAGCATGGGCAGGTCTGACAATGGCCACAGCCGCCGCCCAAAAGCCTCAGGATATCATGGCCATCCGCTTCTTCCAAGCAATATTCGAGTCCTCGACCTTTGTAGGAACACACTACATCCTGGGATCCTGGTACACGGAAAAAGAGCTAGGAAAGCGGTCCGGAATCTTCACTGCAAGTGGCCTCGCCGGAACCATGATTGGCGGTTTCATCCAAACAGGTATTCACAGCAGCATGGATGGACTGCGAGGAATGAGTGGGTGGCGTTGGTTGTTCAGTAAGTTCTCAAACCCATCCACACACACAAAAAACAAAGAAGTAGGAGAAGAAGAGGAAGAAGAAGAAGAAGGAGAAAAGATTTAGAAGTTAACCTGCAGGATCTACAGTAATTGACGGACTCATCACCCTCCCCGT
The DNA here is from genome assembly GCA_034640345.1 of Drechslera avenae. NCBI lineage: Eukaryota > Fungi > Ascomycota > Dothideomycetes > Pleosporales > Pleosporaceae > Drechslera > Drechslera avenae. The sequence continues at coordinate 703,023 of JAXRVH010000008.1, forward strand.
CGCAGTCTACGGCTTCCTCCTCTTCCCAGACACGCCCCGCAACACACGCGCGCCCTACCTCAGCGCCAGTGAAAAGGCACTGGCCATCTCCCGGGTGCCCGAAGTATCGGAGCGAACGCCCATTTCCTGGTCTTTCCTGAAACACTGCTTCAGCACATGGTACTGGTACTTTTTCGTCGTCCTTTGGATCCTCGCCGGCGAAACCGAGTCCTTTAGCTCAAACGCGCTGCTGCAGCTGTACATGCGAAGCCACCCTAGCAAGAAATACACAGTTGCGCAGAACAACAACTACCCTACCGGTGTCCCCGCGGTCGGCATAGTGAGCACCTTGTTCTGGGCTACGCTGACGGACTTCATGGGCGGCAAGAGATATCTGGTTGGGTACTGGATTGCCGTCACTGGCGTCATTACTTCGGCACTCATCCTCGCCTACCCGCATTCTACAGCTATTCACTTTGCAATGTACTACTGGGCCGGTAGTGTCTACGCCTGCCAAGCTACCTTCTTCGCCTGGGCAAACGACGTCCTGCGCTACGAGGAGGACAGCCTGCGCGCTGTTGTGATTGCAAGCATGAATATGGGGAGTAATGCTGTCAATGCGTGGTGGAGCATCTTGTTCTACGGTGCCAATTTTGCGCCGTATTTCACGAGGGGTATGTGGGCTATGATTGCCGTTAGCATTGCCATGGCCGCCTGGACGGCGGCGCTGGTGTGGATGCAGGTGCGGACGGAGAAGAGGAGGGAGATTGCGGGTGTGACGCATGCGACGGTCATGGGCAAGGCGGAGCAGAATGAGGGTGTTGGTGGGTTTGATCAGGGGGAGAAGGTGTGAAGGTGAAATCTTCAAGCACTAGTAATGGTTTCTGTCGCTTTCTGTACTACAAGTGTTTGCTTGACACGCATATCCTATGATGTACGGCCTTGTTATTAACGCCAATCGAATGCAAATCCAAACAAGCAGCGAACTTCATTCTTCATTAATCCTACATCTTTTGGTGCGAGATTGCACATCTACGACACACCGCCGAACCGCTGCGAGGCACGACCTCCCCGCACGCTATTCATAAAGTCGGCCGAAGGATCCGAGCCAAGTCCGTTCCAGCCGTTAGCGCCAACGCTGCGAGTCTCCCTCTGCGCCTTGGAGATCTTCTCTTGCAGCTGCGTAGCCCCAGAGTCAATGAGTTGGAGCTGGGCAAGCTGTGTGTTGAGGACGCGGACGACCTTGGTCAAAGGATCATCGGGCTTGCCGGTCTTGCTGAGAGTTTGCGAAGTGTTGTTGATTTCCTCAATCATCTCCGTAAGGTCCTTGTTAAGCTCATTGAGGCGGTCTTGAAGCTTCTCGGCAAGCTTGTAGCTATGTGGTTGTTAGTTTTGGGGTTATGCAACGATGCATCGCTAGTTACTTACGTTCTCTCACGCTCCTGATCGGGGCCACGTAAGGTTTCGTTCTTACTGTTGACACCGTGCATCTTCATGAGGTTGTCGATTTCCTTTTCATATCGGTCCAGATACGAGTCAAGCTCGTTCTGGTTGTCCTCTACTATCGTCAATTGTCTCTCCACCTCTGCGGCATCTCGCTCCGCCTGGAAGGTCTTTGAGTATAGCTGTCGAACCTTGTCCGAGTTCTCGACCAAAGCTCGGTCCCATGATGCCACTGTCTCGGCTTGTGCTTGGAACTCCTTCTGGTACTTTGACAAGTCGGCTGCCCAGCGGGTAATGATCTCGTCCATGGACTTGTTCTTTAGTCGTGACTGCGCTGATGGTGCCGGTCCAGCTGTCGAGGCGGCTAGCCCACCCTGCGTAGCATTGTTTCCCGAGGTGCCGCTGGCGGCTCCGAGAGTAGTAGATGCTGGCTGTGTGGTTGTGTTTGATGACGAAGCAGGAGCTTCGGTTCCTGCGGGCTTGCTGAACAGACTCGGAGTGGTGCTTGCGGAAGTCGTAGCTCCAGAGGTAGCAGGTGCTGAGCTTCCACCTCCCAGACTTGGGAACAGTGACGCGCCAGATGATGCAGTTGTGGTCGGTGCACCACTTGTTGCAGTGGTGGTAGCTCCAGTGGTCGCCGCGGTGCTAGCAGCAGGTTTGCCAAAGCTGAGACCACTGCCTGTAGAAGCTCCTGTGGTAGCTCCCATGCCCGAGAACATGCTGCCGGCTCCGCCAGCAGAGGAGGTTTGAGCAGCCGAGTTTCCACCCAGCGACAAAGTCGGCGGCGCGCTCGACGTAGGCTGCGAGGAAGATGGCTGTGCTGCAGATGTAGTGCCGAGACTGAATGCTGACGGTTTGGCTGGTGTCGAAGAAGGGGTTGTGCTACCGATGCCGCCAAAGAGACCACCTGCGGGTTTAGAAGTGTCCTGTCCAGCGGATGTTGCTTGATTTCCACCTAGAGAAAAGGTGCTTGAAGGCTTCGCAGTAGGTTGTCCAGAGGTAGCGCCACCGAACAGACTAGGTGCAGAGGAAGTTGTTGTGGCTGGCTTCGCGTTTCCGAACAAAGAGGGTGCACCTCCGGTAGCCTGGCTGCTCTGCTGACCGAACAAAGACGAGCCGGATTGAGCACCCCCACTGGCCTGGTTGTTCTGACCAAATAGCCCACCGGGAGGGGCGCCGGCTGGAGTGGTGGATGGTAGCAACGACGTCTTGTTTGCTGCAGGTGTGGCTGTTGGTTGTGTTAGCGGCGCGTGGGACGTCTGGAATGCATTTGGACACTGACCTGCTGCTGTACCGAACCCAAACGAGGGTGCTGAGGAAGTCGCCGCTCCGCCAGTAGAAGCACCCGTTCCGCCAAATAGCCCTCCTGGTTTGGGCGCATCTCCCTCCTTTTTTCCGAATCCTGCTCCAAACCCACCGAAACCCGATGGTGTTGACGACGCGCCCGGCGTAGCTTGGCCTCCGCCAAATAGACCGCCCGGCTTGCTCGCAGGAGTGCTCGATGCGACGCCGCCGAACAGATTGGAAGTGCCCGTGTTGCTCCCACTAGCGCTGCCAAACAGACCGCTGCTGCTGGGTGCGCTGGTCGTGTTGGTCGCGGTGCCGAAGAGCGAGGACGCTGCACCGCCAGTTGAGGGAGTCGCGCCAAAAAGAGGCTTATTGGGCGCGCTACCACCGCCGCTGTTGGCGTTGCTACCGAATCCGAAGCTCATGCTGGCGGTTGTGGTGGGAAGGCGGTCGTGGGCGTGTTGACGGTGAAGGAGCTGGGGTGTTTATTTAGGTCGGCAAGGCAGGATGACGCGCGAAGAATTAGTCGTGTTGCGCGCGTAGAAGCAATTGCTAGGTCGCTAATTGACAAACTCGAGTGTGTGCGCGGAATCCGTGACAACTATCAAGCGCATCAACGGCCGCAACCAAAAGTTGGGCAGGCAGGTGCATGGATGGGTCAAGCTAGCTCCGGTGAATTGTTGTTCCCACCAGGGATGCGAGCGGGCTTCCAGACCGCTCCCCGCCAATGGAGTGTGCCTGAGTCCCAGCGACGACAGCAAGCTTGGAAGGAGGCGCAGTCTTTGGCATCCATTGCTTTCGCCTGTCTCTCTTCAAACCTCAATTCAACACTCATCTCCTGCTCTCTTGCACGGTTGCACCCATAATCATCCACACGTAGAAGAAGATCCGGTGACACTCAACATGCCCGACGAGCTAGCACCGCCCCGCAAGAGCGTCGAGCTGGAGGACCCCGGTGCGAAGGAGCTGGGTGTGTTCTTCTGCCTGTCCCAAAACTGACTTTCTCTAATTGTACCCAGCCGAGTCTAGTGACGAGCACTTCTCCGATGCCTCGGAAGGCCAGCTTAAACGGTCAGACGTTACCTCACCCATTCCCATCACGCGCGTTGAGCGAGTAGACGACGAACCAGCACACGGCGAAGTTCCGGGAACAGATGCATACAACAAACGCACCCAGGATGCAGTGCCGGACGAGGTTGAAATCGTGCCTGATGGCATGCGGAGTCGTAGCACCTCGCGTGTCAGTGTAAGCGACCGGCCTCTGACGCCTGGAGGAACGCCAATCCCGAAGACGATCGTCGAGAAGATCGACCCCGATAAGCCCAGTTACGGTGATGTTCCTGGTACGCTTGCGCATCAGCAGCGTCTTGCGGATGCTACGCCCGATGTCATTGTCAAAGCACCGGAGCCTCCTCAGCGTAACACACCAGGTACGTAGGGCATTTCCTTGGTGCCTCCTGCGTACCATTGACGGAAGAAGGGTCGCCAACCTCGCATGACAGGCCTTCAATAAACTCGGGTGACGATACGGCCGAATCTGCACCTGAAGTCGACGACTCATTCCAAGACGACGACGACGACGACTTTGGTGACAACGCAGCACCGGCAGATGGCGATGACGATGGCTTTGGCGATTTCGATGACTTTGAAGAGGGTGAGGAGGGCGCCGACGATTTTGGGGACTTTGACGATGGGTTTCAGCAAGGCGAAAACGAGGCAGAGACTACGTTTGTTAAGCCCCCAGATCAACCTCCTGTACCTGCCCCTTCACCAGGTCCTGTAAGTTGCAGCAATTCTAGTCGACATATACTACTGCCTCGCCCGTTTGCTATGGTGATCGTCTACTAATCTCTCATGGCGCAGCCTGTCTTGGACTTTGACCGCCTCACCTTACTTGAAGACATTGTCACAGCAACACAGCCCTATCTAGATGACATCTACCCCTCGCAGAAGAACATACCCAGTATATCTACAGATATTGAAGCTACGCGGTCCATCTTTCTCTCTGAGCGAAGCCATTCGCTGTGGACACAGTTAGTAGCCCCACCGCCATTGCAGCCTCCCGATTGGGTCCGTTCGCGTATACGGCGGCTGTTTCTAGTCTCCCTGGGTGTGCCCGTCGATCTGGATGAGATTCTTCCCGCTTCCAAGCAAAAGAAGCTTATCCTTCCCTCCATACACATTCCCGGTGATCGCTCTCCGAGGCCTTCGTCAGACGGTCGCAACAACGGCGGTCCGCTCGGACGGGTCAAGCGTGAGAACGAGTCTTCCACATCGGTCGACTCGTCAACGTCGAAAACAAAACGCAAAGGCCCGCCGCCACCCCCGGAGCTGGACATTAGCAGCACAACGCAACTGTGTGCAACGACCGATGCAGCACTAGAGGGCTTTACAGACGAAGAGCTGAGGATGCACATTGACCATTTGAAGGGGCTGCAAGAGAGGGCCAAAGAGGTGTTTGTGTACTGGCAGACGAGGATGGAAAGTGCGCTCGGAGATAAGGACGCATTTGAGCAGGTTATCGAGAGCCTGGTAGCGCATGCCAAGAAGCTTAGGTAGTGGGGGGGAAGGTTGTGTTGATCTGGTTCCGCTGCTTGCTTGACAGAAGACCGACTTGAGGAGTACTACTACTACTACTACTAGGTAGGCAATCTCCAGGACTGTGGGGGGGGGGGGGGGGGGGTTACAGATTATAATCACATGTCAATGCTTGTGCAGTCAGTGCTTCAGTCGTTGCCCAGCCGCGGTTCTTCATCAAATCAGGACGAGCAGACTTGAAACTGACTGGACTGATGCAGGGTGGGTGTTATCGAGTAGTTGTGTATTTCATAGCGAAGCATATCACGTGCCGATCAGCTACCCACAAACCCCAAGGTAGGATAGTAGCTGATGCTTGACCTATGCTCATCAACGAGTATCAAACGAGGCGCAGTAGAGTTGCAATCGAGAAAAAGTAATAGAGACTGTTGATCGGTTCATGCGGGGTGCAGATCACGTGTGGCTACAAGACAAGCCATGCGCTAATGCCTTCACCGGTTGTTCGCCCAAGCAAAGGCGTGGCTTGCACAGTTTTCGAGCGCAGTGCATAGCTAGACACGTACTGTGGTCGTTCTTGCGGTGATGGTTCGACGTGGGCCGATGCAGTCAATCAATGCCTCTCCTGGTCACGCGTGTGGATCTGCTTTTCGCCGTTGCTATGCTCCGGGGCCCGGTGGCTTCGGCGGCACGTGGCTGGGCAATCAGTGGCTGAATTTCGGCATCTGGCATGCAGAGCGACTAGGTTCCCCAATCTCTTGGAGTGCAGGAGCGCGAGAGCCAACGACACGGAAATGCATTCGTAAAAGGCGGTGGTGGCAGGTCGCCGTAGGGTCCCTCCACGACAAAATCCGCTTAGGCAGAGCTACTATAGCAGGCTCGGCTCCGGGAAGGACCCTGAAGTGGCAACAACACGATGCGATGTCTCACTGGTGGCAGCTCGACCCCACCACTCCCACCACACTCCCACCCGCGCACAAGAGACGCCCGCCCGCCCGCCCTCGGCCATCTCAGATGACCGCAGAGGGCAGACGGTGAGGGAGAGGGAGAGATCGACTGGGGGGCTGTGCGTGCACCAAGTAGGGCCAGCGCCGTGACCTGGACGATCAAACAGGAGAGCATTACAGCATCTGACGGTTAAATTAGAGGCGCATATACACTTCACCGCGAACGTTGACGACTAACGGATCCGACAACGTCGTGTGCTAGTATTGCGAGGCGATGCCTGTCCCGCCCGCCCAGTCAGCGGCGAATAGGGGTAATTTGCCACAAGGCGGCGCCAGGGCTCGCGCGGCCGGCCTGGCAAACTCGCTGGCGCTTTTCGTATACTCAGACGTGCTAACACAGACGTACATGCGGAAGAGCGGTCATGCTCGCGAGGGCAGCCCTCTCGGCGCAGCGTCCAAGATGACACACACACACACACACACAGAGACACGGCCTTCATTTCGCACTGTCGGCGAAAAAGCACCACGGGCCACGGGCTATGACGTCGCCCTGAGGCGGCATGCGAAAATGCCTCTCGTAGGCGTACTCGTAGACACAGACACGCACATGTTTTCTTTGACTTGTCCTGTGGCGCCCGCCGACTTGTCCGCTTTCGAGGCCGAGGGGCGCACTGGTACCGGGCGGCGCCATGGATTTGGGTGGACCGACGTGCTCGTTAGCCCAGAAGTGACAGGCGCAAATGGATGGCATGGCAAATGCTGCTTTGTATCCAAGGCGGCAATCACCAGGCCGATCTTTCCATGAGGCAGCCTATCTCGCGTCGGGCTCGCATCTACAGTACACCTCACTTTACCAACTTTGCTACTACTGCTCCTACTGCCACCGCCCTGCTCACAGCAGTCTGCACCGGTCATTGCCCCTCGTGTCCATCTGCTGTCTGTGAGACGTGTGGCTGACGGGTGCTTCAACAACCACGCCTGTCCTCCTCGTGTCGGGTCCATCCCAGAGCCGCTTGTCGTTTCCAAGGTTTCCCGCGCCCGCCAACTATCTCGGCGGGGCCTCCCTGCGCTGCGTTCCTACGAAACCTTGAGTTCATCATTTCTTCTCTCCACCCGCATCTTCAAAGTCTCGCCTCCGAGCACCCTCTTCAGCCGCGCCGTGCCCTCCTGCTTTTGCCGACGCCCCCATATTCTTCGACCTTACTGCCGTTCTTGCCGCCCACCCGTTCCCGATGCGCACATAGCAGATCCGCGAGCCCTCCACCCTCACACCCGCAGCCAACATGGCCGCAGAGACGTACGAGTCCGTCTCAGCCATCATCCGCAACCTCGCCCGCCAACACGACCCCGCGCGAGACCCTAGTTTCAGCGCCCAAGTCTCCGCCAATGGAGCAAAGACGGCCGCCAACCAAATCGCGCTGCCGGGCCCCGACAGCGACGAGAAGACACAATTAGAGCACGAACTATCGGCGCTCTGCGCGAGGATAGATTTCCTCGAGCACAAGAGCAGCCATGCTGCTGCCAAGCACGGCCAGTTTCCCTTGACGCCCGCCCAAGAGCCCCCCGAGGACGGCGTCTTGTATACCCAGGCGGGAGCCCTGCGCAACAGCAACGGTCCGCCTGGTCAAGGACGTCGCGGGTCCAACAAGGAGCGCGCCACATGGGTTTCCAACTGGCTCGCTGCAAAGGAGCCCAATGGGGACTCTGAACAGCCAGCCGCAGCCCTCACCGAGGAACAGCTCAACTACCTGCGTGTCCACCTGAACCAGCAAGCCGACCAGATCAAGAACCAGCGCGAGCACATTGGTAAGATGTCAACTGTCATCCCCGCGCGCATGGCCGCCACACTGACACTGCACAGACAACCTGAGTCAGGAGGTGAACAAGCAACTGACAACACAGAGCATGGTATTCGAACACGGAATTGAAGATATTGGCGCACTGAAACGCGAACTCGGCAAACACCAGCAAGGTAGGCTACATACCCTGTACAGGATGACACCACCCACTGACCGCCCCCAGCCAACTTGGCTTTCCAAAAAGCACTGCGGGAAATTGGCGCCATCGTCACGGCTGTCGCTATGGGCGATCTGAGCAAAAAAGTCTTGATCCATGCCAAAGAGATGGACCCTGAAATCACTCTTTTCAAGCGCACAATCAACACCATGGTCGACCAACTCCAGGAGTTTGCTAGTCAGGTCACGTTTCTCGCCCGAGAAGTCGGGACGGAAGGTAGACTTGGCGGTCAAGCCAACCTACCAGGAGTTGCTGGTATTTGGGCTGAGCTGACTGATAGTGGTACGTCGTGATTAGGGTTCCACTATCGGCCCGATGCTAACGTTTCTAACAGTCAATGTGATGGCCAAGAATCTTACCGAGCAAGTGCGAGAGATCGCCGTCGTAACCACTGCGGTCGCCCATGGCGATCTCAGCCGAAAGATTGAACGACCGGCCCGAGGAGAGATTCTACAGCTGCAACAGACGATCAACACCATGGTGGACCAGCTACAGTCATTCGCTACCGAGGTCACGAAAGTGGCTAGGGACGTCGGTACAGAAGGCAAGCTTGGTGGCCAGGCTGAAATTGCTGGCGTAAAAGGCATGTGGAATGAGCTGACCGTAAACGTGAACGCCATGGCCCAGAATCTTACTACCCAGGTGCGTGACATTGCACAGGTCACGACAGCCGTCGCGCAGGGTAATCTCACACGCAAAGTCGAAGCCGAATGTAGAGGTGAGATCTTGGAGCTCAAGAACACCATCAATCGCATGGTGGACCAGTTGCAGCAATTTGCCCACGAAGTCACCAAGATTGCGCGAGAGGTCGGATCGGAGGGTCGACTTGGTGGTCAGGCCACCGTTCATGGGGTTGAGGGCACCTGGAAAGACCTCACCGAAAATGTAAACGGTATGGCCATGAACCTGACAACGCAAGTGCGAGAAATCGCCGAGGTCACGACAGCCGTAGCCCGGGGAGATTTAAGCAGGAAGGTCAAGGCAGAGGTACAGGGTGAGATTCTGTCGTTGAAAATCACCATCAACACCATGGTTGACCGTCTAAACACATTCGCGCAAGAAGTTAGCAAGGTCGCCCGCGAGGTCGGAACGGATGGTATCCTGGGCGGCCAAGCGCAAGTCGACAACGTCGAGGGCAAATGGAAGGACCTCACCAACAATGTCAACACCATGGCGCAGAACCTTACATTACAAGTACGCAGTATCTCGGAAGTTACACAGGCCATCGCCAAGGGAGACATGAGCCGCAGGGTGCACGTAGACGCCGAAGGAGAAATACGCCTACTCAAAGACACCGTCAACGACATGGTGATGAGACTGGATGAATGGTCGCTTGCAGTGAAGCGTGTCGCTCGCGATGTGGGTGTAGATGGCAAGATGGGCGGTCAGGCCGATGTACGAGACATTGATGGACGTTGGAAAGAGATTACCACGGACGTCAACACCATGGCCCAAAATCTTACCTCCCAAGTGCGCGCTTTCGGCGACATCACCAACGCTGCCATGGAGGGCAAGTTCACCCAGATTACCGTAGAAGCTTCCGGTGAGATGGACGAGCTGAAGAGGAAGATCAACCAGATGGTGTCCAGTTTGCGAGAAAGTATTCAGAGGAATACGGCAGCCAGGGAAGCTGCCGAGTTGGCCAACAAGACCAAATCAGAGTTCCTCGCCAACATGTCCCACGAGATCCGAACGCCGATGAACGGTATCATTGGAATGACGCAGCTTACGCTCGACACCGATCTGACCCATGCGCAACGAGAGATGTTGACCATTGTCCATAACCTGGCTGGCCAGCTACTGACTATCATCGACGACATCCTCGATATTTCCAAGATTGAAGCCAACCGTATGGTCATGGAAGAGATTCCGTTCTCAATGCGCGGCACGATATTCAACGCCCTAAAGTCGTTGGCGTCGAGAGCCAACGAGCGCAAGCTCAACCTCGCCTATGATGTCTCCTACACAGTACCCGACTACGTAGTCGGCGATTCATTTAGGTTACGACAGATTATCCTCAACCTCGTCGGCAACGCCATCAAGTTTACCGAGCACGGGGAAGTCAAGGTAGCTATTTCCATGGCGCAAGAGCAAGAGTGTGGCCCGGACCATTATGTGTTCCAGTTCGCTGTCTCCGATACTGGAATAGGAATCCGTGGCGATAAGCTCAACCTCATCTTTGACACATTCCAGCAAGCAGATGGCTCCACTACGAGAAAGTTCGGTGGTACCGGTCTGGGACTGTCCATCTCCAAGCGTCTTGTGACACTCATGGGCGGTCGTATGTGGGTCGAATCGGACTTTGGCAAAGGCAGTGTGTTCTATTTCACTTGCAGAGTCCGTCTCGGCAAGCCTGAGATCACCGCTATCCAGCCTCAGCTCGTGGCGTACAAGCAGCACACCGTCCTGTTTGTTGACCAGCGCAACACTGGCTTCTCGGATCAAGTTATCGACCACCTAAAGGCTCTCGATCTTGTGCCCATGGTAGTCAACTCTGTCGAAGAAGTGCCCGAAACGAAGCAAAGAGCCGACATGCCGTACGACTGTGTTATCGTTGACAACGACAAGACGGCACGAGAGCTCAGGATTGCGGAACGGTTCAAGTATATCCCACTTGTCATGCTCACGCCACATGTGTGTATAAGCCTCAGGTCTGCGCTTGAGAACGGAATCTCAAGCTACATGACGACACCGTGTCTCCCCATCGACTTGGGCAACGCGCTTATTCCAGCATTGGATGGTCGTGCCGCGCCTCTAGTCTCTGATCACTCAAAATCATTCCAGATTCTCCTAGCCGAAGATAATGCTGTCAACCAGAAGCTCGCCGTCAGGATCCTAGAGAAATACCACCACAGAGTTACTGTGGCCAACAATGGTCTTGAGGCCTTTGAGCACATCCAGAAGAAACGCTACGACTGCGTGCTTATGGACGTGCAAATGCCTGTCATGGTAAGTTGATCGCTGGTGATTTATGGACGATAACTAACATCATCCTAGGGCGGTTTCGAGGCCACAGCTAAGATCCGTGAATGGGAACGTGAGAACGGTATTCCATCAACACCCGTCATTGCATTGACTGCACACGCCATGGTGGGCGATCGTGAGAAGTGTCTCGCTGCGCAGATGGACGTACGTTGGCCCTACTTCAAATACCCAACTCCCCCCCCCTCGCTAACTCGAATGTACAGGATTACCTTTCCAAGCCTCTCCGCCAAAACCAGCTCATTCAGACAATCCTCCGCTGCGCCACAGTCGGCAGCACCATCTATGATCACACCAGCGAACCTCGCTATACTGCCTCATCACACCTTCCCAGCCTCGAACTGCCAGGCAATAGCAAGGACAAAGCCAAGAACGGAGCATCGTCATCGTCTGGCGCGGCAAGCCCGAACAAGAAGCGGCCGCAACTCGAAACACGAGGTTTCACCGAGCGAGGAGGCGGTGCTGAGAGCCCTAATCTGTTAGCCGTAGATCAGACGGATAATGGTAGTGTCGAGAGAGTACGTTCCTTGTCTGCTAGTTTGTGAGTAATTGACCCTAATGTTGTATTGTAGCTTTTGCTGCGGAGTCACAGTAGCTGAGTTTGTGACCTTAAGGAAGAGGAGAAGGCTTGAGTAGCACTCCGAGTTTCTGGCCAGCAACACTACACGACGACGAGTAGTGTTCTCGGAACGCGAATTCAGAATTATCGATCTCTTTCGAATACCCGATTATCGGAGCGAATAGCATCAGTGACAGGTTGGGCGGATCTGGAATTGGACCGGAGAATATCGGGGCACTTGGGGCGTTTCTGTTGCGGAGGTCAGAATTGTGCAGTGCAGCAATCATTGCTTGCCGTATGCTTTTTTTGTTTTTTTGTTTATTGTGTGCGCAATGTCCCCCGTCTTGCATATCTGGGCGTTTAGATGTTTGTGTGAAAGATTTGGCTTCACGGTTTTTGTTGGCAGGCGCGCTGTGTTTGTTGGAGAAGACGACTTTCGCTGTATTTGGGAACATAAGAATATCACTTTGCATTGTTATGAGATATCACTCCTCGCATCAGTTTGGGCTTAATGGCCATGTATATACAGTTGTCTGATGTCAGAGAGTTTCACGTGGATGCGCTGTCCTGGAGGGGGGGGGCGCATGATTTGGCTCGTATTGGGTAATTTCCGAGTTGCTCGGGGTGCAGGTTTGGTGGCTCGTACACACATATATGGACCTCGTGATCTGCACGTGTTAGGTAGTGTGTACTGCATTAACAGGGACGATCTATATGCCCCGTGTCTGCTTTTTTCTTGTGCAAGGCGGGGTGGTAGATTCGATTTGACCAGAACACTGCTCTCGGGTCGGGTCCTACAGTTCCGCTCGGGCGAGACGCAAGTAGCAACATCAATGTAATGCATACGTTAGAGTCTATGGCGGCTTTGAGGATAGACACAATGTACTACTGCATCGAGCTAGAGGAGTCAGTCTACCTCGCGTCCCTCACGCGCCTCGCTTGACGTCGTCGTAGGTGGAGATGGATGCCAAGCTGCCTATAGGGCAGAGGTTTGCTTCACCGGAGGGCTCCAGAACGACCGACCGTCTTTCAGCTTTCAGCCTTCAGCCTCCAGCCTTCCGCGTTGCCAGTCCAGGCCAGGTGGACAGAAGGTGGTTTTTATTTTTGTGCGCCCTGTACCGCCGCTCGGTACCTTCAATTCTGCTTGATAGCTTCGCTGGCTTCAATGCACTTGATGACATCAGACAGAGGCCAAAAGAAGCAGCCTATCGGTAATGAAGACGCGACGAGTCGCCATCTGTGTGCATCTCAGTCATCCCTCGTCAACCCCACTGCAAGGCTGTGGGCTGTTCCTCCGATATGGTACCACGGGAACACGTTGTCCAGTCTCCTCTTCGCCTTCGCTTTTCGCTCGGAACGTCGTGTTGATTGATTGATTAGCATAAGCAACGTCTTGATCGCTTGATCCTCTTCTTCCTCCGCCGCCGTCGTGCAGACGTTTTGGGAAAGCCCGCGCAACGCGTCGCGCTCGCCATCGCAACTGCTCCTCCTCTCACGGCTCTTTCCCTCTCCGCTAAGGTCCGACGGCAGCCTGGTTTCACGGCTCATCGCTAGAATCTTCACTCTCTGTTCACTCTTCACCTCAACATAGCCCTTCTCCACGACTCTATCTATATAAGCCCAGCCTGCGCTGCACCCCTTCGCATCGCTGGCGACGCACCCCACCACGAAATTCTCAACAACCGCACCCCCCTCCCCATCCCCGACCCCTCGGTTGGTCGCAACACAATACTACGATAGCTGCTAGTCCGAGCTCTGATGGACCCGCAAGGTCCCCCCTTGACCGTCCAGGCAAGCATCGGTCTGATCCTAGATGTCCTACCTGCCATCGACTTAGCCGACAGACCTTACTACGAGCACAGGCTCAACGACCTCTACAAAAAGCTGCACGACGAACGCCACGGCGTGGGCGGAAGCTCGGCCATGGCAGGAGCATTCCAGCCTAGTTATGGCAACTACATGACGTCCTCGTATGCCGCTCCCCACTACGGCACGCATGTGCCCTCGCCGCCTTATGTCGAGCCGGCTCCAAGTCGCAAACGAAGCCTGGGTCCAGTCGAGTATCCAGAAGCGAAGCGCGTCAGTGGTCACCCAAGCCCAGTCACTCCAACCTCGCCAATTGGACCATGGTCACACTCTCTACCCAGCCGGCAATCACTGCCCAGCCGACAGTCGGGCCCGATACCCGTCGTCGACCTGACCGAGTCTGGTCCCCCTACACCCGACTTCTTCACCGAACTGCCATCACAAGTGCTTTCCGATCCATTCCAGGAGCTCGACAATGCCTTCCTTGATCAGAACGGCTCTTCTGTACCGTCATATGCCTTTGATCAGGCTTTTATGCGTCCAGATGAACTTGCTACCTTTATGATTGCACCTACACCACCCAGCAGCCGCTATGAAGATCTACCGCAGCCCGCTTTTGATTACTTTTCGGATCGGCAGTTACCCCATCACAGGCGAGGAGGAGGCAGGAATGAAGATACCATTGCTGGCTTCTCTCTCATCACCGAGTCGCAGGCTATAGAGAAGCTTTTGGAGAACATCAAGGAAGACGATGGTGCCATCCAGGAACGAGAACCTACACCCCCCATCATGACTTGTACTCTCAAGGAATACCAGCGTATTGGTCTTACCTGGCTGCTCAAGATGGAGCGCGGCACCACAAAGGGAGGTATTTTGGCAGATGAAATGGGGCTGGGCAAAACAGTAGGTTATATCCGATTGGTTTTCAGTTTAGCACCGTACCTGTGCTTTCATTCGACATGCCATGGCGACTCTACTGTCTCATCATTGATCCATCGCTAACAATGTTTCCAGATACAAGCTCTGGCTCTCATCTGCCGTAATCCACCGACAGACCCCGCTTGCAAGACAACGCTGATCGTCGCACCTGTCGCACTCATGCGACAGTGGGAGAAGGAGATTGAGCGTCATGTCCACCCTCGTCATAAGCTTAGCGTACATCTCTACCACGGCGCTGGCAAGAACGTCGATTTCGCTCATCTTCGTAAATTCGATGTTGTTCTCACCACCTTCGGCTGCCTTACTTCAGAGTACAAGCAAAAGGAGTCTTCCAAGGAGTCAATGCTTCACGATCAGGAGAGACTCAATCCTAGCATGCGTCGGAAGCCCAAGGATAGGCTTGGACTACTAGGACATGAGTGCATGTGGTACCGTATCATCATCGATGAAGCCCACAATATCAAGAACCGTAACGCCAAGTCATCAAAGGCCTGTGCGGATCTTATGGCTAAGCATCGCTTGTGCTTGACAGGCACACCTATGATGAACAACATTGATGAGCTCTTCGGTCTGGTTCGATTCTTGAAAGTCGAGCCCTATTGCGACTGGAATAAGTTTAACCAGGAGATTGTCAAGGCAAGCACACTACAAGTTTTTAGCTTTCATGAGCGTATGCTAACAAATCCTAGCCCTTGAAAGCGCCTAACCAGGTTACGAAGAATCGGGGAGTGCAGCGCGTGCAAATTCTACTTAGATCAATCATGCTCCGGCGCCAGAAGAGCTCGCTGGTGGACGGGAACCCGATTTCCGTGATTCCGCCCAAACATACAATGGTTGACAACGTAAAGTTTGAGGACGAGGAGTACGCCCTCTACAAGGCTTTGGAGAGCAAATCGCAGCTCTTGATCAATAAATATCTTCAGAGGGGCAGGGGTACCACAAGTGAGTACATTCCCTAAAAGCGATGCAAGCCTTTCCCAAACAATAGCTAACAAAGATCTCTTAGCCAACTATGCAAGCGTTCTGGTGCTACTACTTCGACTCCGTCAGGCCTGCTGTCATCCGCACTTGATCAAGGACCTCAGCCAGCCAGCAACCGATGGCATTGCCGAGGCTGACCTCTTGGGCCGCGCTAAAGAGCTGCACAGCGACGTTATCATGCGGCTGAAAGAGCATGACTCATTCGAGTGTCCGATTTGCATGGAGGCAGATCCAAATCCAACTATCATTGTTCCATGTGGACACACGGTCTGTGGTGAGTGCGTCCAGAAGCTTATCGACCCGGCCATGCGAGCAGCACAACAGGATGGCAATGACGAGACTACTACGCCCAAGTGTCCACATTGCCGTGGCGAACTGAAGGCCAAATTCATCACCGACTACAAGCACTTCTGCAGGGTTCACTGTCCCGAGCGCCTCAACTCGGCTGATCTAGAAGACGAAGAAGTTCCAGACGAGGATTCCGATTCCGAAATCGATTCCGAGGATGATGTCGACGACAGTGCACCTGACGTTGACAAGAAGGGAAACCTTGCGGGCTTCGTTGTTGCTGATGATGACGAGGAAGACATTGACTCTGCACCTGAGAACAAGGTCAAGTCAAAGACCAAGAAGCCCAAGAAGAGGGGCAAGGACAAGGGCAAAGGCAAGGGCAAGGGGCGTGCAGAGCCTAAGCTTAGTCTTGCTCAGCTCAAGAAAGACTCACTTCGCAGCAAGGCTGCCAAGCAACGCTACATGCGCCGTCTAGATAAGACCTACATCCCGTCCGCCAAGATCAACAGGACCATCGAACTGCTCAACGAGATCCGTAGAAATGACCCAACAGAGAAGACTCTCATTTTCTCTCAATTCACTTCTCTGCTCGACCTAGTCGAAGTCCCTCTTTGGCGCGAGGGTATGAAATACCAGCGTTATGATGGCAGCATGAAGATGGACGATCGTGCAGAGGCTGTAAATCTTTTCATGGATGATCCCAACCAAAACGTAATGCTGGTCTCGATCAAGGCTGGCAATGCTGGCCTCAACCTCTGGAAGGCATCTCAGGTCATCATTCTCGACCCCTTCTGGAATCCATTTATCGAAGAGCAGGCCGTCGACCGTGCTCATCGTATGCCTCAAACCCGTGAGGTGTACGTACATCGGATCCTCGTGCCCGATACTGTTGAAGATCGCATCGTCCTTTTGCAGGATAAGAAGCGCGAGCTTATCGGCGATGCGCTGGACGAGAATGCGTCCAAGAGGTTGACGCGCCTTGGCCCTCAGGAACTACGGTACCTGTTTGGTATGGGCTAGTAGGTAGGTGGCACGAAGACCCTTCGGCCCATGATTCTTTCTACTCGAACGTACAGCGGGTGGCATGACATACTTTTCCTATGTACATTTTCTTCGTGTTTGCTTAGACTTGTGGGTGTACCCGCGTCTATATCTGTGCCATATTTAGACGACACTTTTGCGTGTTTCTTTTTGATACCCGATCGCCACGATCAAAGCGGTCGTTCTTCGCCGCTACAATAGGGTTATCCGGCGTTTTGATTCCTTCTCCTTTTCGTTTTACTACGAACAGTGATTTTATGGACATGGGGGGGATCAATGATCCGGGGATGGCTAATGGAGCTGACGAAGGAAAGAGGCGTTGCTAGAATAAGATATGAAGCGGTGTCAGAGCCGAAACAATGTTTATAATTTTGAATTATTTGCTTTGTTGCTTGATTTTATAGTGACTGTGGATTGTCTTTTTTGTTGTTGTTGTTGTTGATGATGATGTCGTCGTCGTCATCGGTCTGGAATCCAGTGTGATTCAGCCTTTCCTGGAGTGAGTTGTGCCCAAGAGGTAGATTGGTAGAACAGGAGAAACATCACGGTAGATGTTTACGAAAAGCCCCATCTATCTATACGTAGATATATATGTAACGTCAATTCAAACCTATTTTGCTATTTGTTTCTTGTAACTGGTCATCTGTGCACAAGAGGTGGAGAAGGAGACACAAACGATTAAAGGTAAGAAAGGAAAGAGAAGAGGGAAAAGCAAGTCTATACTAATATACACATTTTATTTCTTCAGCCTTTTCTCTCCTTTACCTTTACTATCACATTTACATTTATATTCATCTTTGCGATTAATCTTCGACATGCGACAGCCAGGAGAAGGAGAGACTTTCCAACCATGGACAGTTTACATGTACAACAACAACAACAATAATAATAATTATGCAAGCCTAACTACTATTTGCAATGAGTAAGCCCTAGAGATGTGACCAGGTAGCAATTTTTTCCTCCTCCTCAGGGGGGTTCGTGAAAAGGAGGTGCAAGGTATTGATATTATTTTTTTCGCGGTCTGGTCGGTTTTGGGAATGGTCGGTAATTGATTGATGACATGGTGGTAATACGGGGGAGGGGGAGAGGGCGTCTTATTATATATACTCATCCTCGTTTATCCAACCAGAACATAACACCTTGTGCTTTCTTGAGCAACTTTGGCCATTTGGGGTGACGTCGAGTTGTCGTCCTGGTAGTAGGTTGGGATCTTGGGCACTTACAACGAGTTGATGGCATTGGTCGAGCGTTGCTAGTGGACTATGGAGAGTGCAGGCTGTCTGTCGCAGATGATGGGGTCATGACGGGCTGTAGCTGCCTCCTCGGACAAGTCTGATTGTGCCTTTCCTCCCTTGTGTGTTTGCGAGTTTACGATAAAGGGATGCGCTGGATCCATGCGCAGATGGCAGTAGCTCCGGTAGACGTATGCACGGAGGTGAGGATAAGCCTCATATTGGTAATTGCACACTCTGCAGTTGACACGGGCGTGCTTTGTGGTGCTTTGTAGTCTCGTGAGTGGATCGGATAGCGGCGGAGTGCATTGGTCAGGGCGAAGTATGTGGCGCCGATGATTGTGAGGCGGGGTTGGTAAAGATAGGCCGACGTGGTACCTAGGCTGGTTCTTCTCAGCCAGTAGGTACGATATCTTGCTTTTCCATGGCATTTTGTCATCTCTTGCAACAAACAAGGCATAAGGAAAAGACAAGCACGGGATCGGAAGGGGAGGGCAAGCGACGGCACTGTGGTTTGAAGCGGTTCTACTGGCGGTTTTCCATGGTAGCAAGTGGCCCCCACTCCCCCCCTCCATTTCAAAGGTAAAAAAAAAGGGATACCGTCGAGACGACTCATACGCAAAATGGTTGATAACAAAGATACACGCGTTTGCATATGGATACAAAGACGTCGAGTGTGCTGATGTTGCGATGGGTGATGCTCGTACACGCGTGTAATGCGATGACTAACGCTCTTGGTTGGCGGGTGAGACTTGGGTCGGTCTTGTTCCCGGCACACCCCAACGAACCGCTCACACGCACAATGTATATGGATGAAATGCCCGCCACGGGGGTATATATACCAGAGCCCTTTGATTAGCAGTTGGGGTACAGCCTGGAATACGACATGGCAACCGCACTGCGCCTGGACGCCTGGGACCTGGGTGTTGCTCACGACGATGAGCTCCCCGCCTACGACGAGGTCACTACTCCGCCTGCCTACGATGGCGGCGCATTCGACGGGCCGTCCATTACGTATCGCCTTCGACAGTACGATAGCAAGATACAGATGCTGGCTGCATACGATGCGCCCGCCGCTTCCTCGTACCGGTTCACGACGAACAGCTTCCGCGTCTTCTCCAAGAAGCCCGAGTTGGAGGTGCTATACACTTCGCACGACTTCCGACAGCGCAACATGGCTGCGATAAGCTTTGATAACAACGGGGGTTTCCCCTGGCGTCCCCGCGCGCACTTTGACTATACTGCCGCAAGCGGCCAGAGCACGAGACATGACATGGAGTCGCTCAACTTTGAGGATTGGACCGTTGCCGTGGGAGACGAAACATATGTCTGGACACTAGAAATGCGACCTGTTGGGTTGGTGCTATGTGAAAGAAGCTCGGGCACCATTACTGCTCGCTTCACCTTTTCGGAGAAGGGGGTGCTGGCATCAAGGGGGGCTGAGGCTGGAGAGCTGACCATATATCGTCGTGGTCTGGCGCTGCAGGAGGACGGTGTTCACAAGCTGGCGTGCAGTATGATGGTGGTGCTCACCTTCTTCAAGAGAATGGGCCGGAACTACACGAATCCAAGGTCGGAGGGGCCGGGTAGGGTGGGTTCTCTGAGCAGAGACACACGGCTGCCGTTGCTGCATCGGGGCTCGACGGCTGGATACTCGACTACGGGCAACTGGGCGGGCTAGTGCGGCATAGCGGTCAGTTGTGGGCATGTCGTGGCATTGTAGTTGAATTACACGTTTCCCTGGCCACAATCTTAATCGGCACATTGGCGTATGGCGGGGTGTTTTGGACGGTGATTGCGCGACCGCTAGCACACATAACGTGACCAAGATGCACCATGTACAAAAGACCAGATTCGCATGCAATCGGAAATGGATAGGGAATTGTTTGGGACGGGCATAGTGGCAATATGGCGCTGTGCTGGGGCGGGTAGTAGGGCCGAGGGGGGGGGGGTAGATCCGGGGGACATGATCCAGCTTACCGGCGCGCGCAGTTGGAGGCTGGACGGTGCTGCGACTGACTGAGCGTGGCAACGAGCGTCAGCATGACAGCGGCCTAGCGAGAGCTGCCGGCGCGGACCGACCGTTTGAACGACGGTTAGCAGGCAATTAGTAGCCGTTCGGAGTTTATGCCTCGACCACACCACCGTGAGCAGCAGAAACAAGTCGAGTGTGTTGACTAAGAGGGCTCGCTCGCCTTGCGACTGGGGTTCGTCATGATGCTCGAGCCCGCAAGCGAGCCAACGTTGCGCGCCGTGTTCTGGATCGCGGCGAATCTGCTGATCGCGCAGTACACGGTGGGTCAGCCTTTGCTCAGCATGACAAGGCTATCCCCGCCCGCCAAGTGCACCCCGAACCATGCGTGGTGGTCGTCAATCTACAGCCAAAAAAGGCAAACAAAGCATGCTGGTGCCGGAGCAGCGAGAGACTGTGTGTGGCTGAAGCATGCAACGTCGAGATTGTCGCGACCGTGTGTGGCCTGTGTCTCTGCGGCAACAAGGTGTCGTGGACCGGCCTCGCTCACATGCCGTACGTGCAAGCGAACTGCAAGCCAGCGCCCCTAACCACAAGGGACGGCAACTAATTTCTCGCGAGGGCCGCGGCTGTCTTCCTGTTCCCAGGAAGCGGACGCGACATGCGTAGTCAGAGTCGGCGCCGTCTAGGTCCTCGTCTGTCTTCCCACACCCTTGGTCCGCCACCTCACCCGCCAGAGCAAGCTGCTCGTCCTTTCTTTTCGCGCCTGCAACACCTGCTTTGCTGCTGTACCGGCCGTGTCTTGCTGGTTCTGGCCTAGCCGCCTCTGTCGTGTGCATTCACTTCTTGCCCCCTCCACCCTCCCCCCGATCGCATTGACTTTCCCGACTTACCCATCGCCCATGCACCATCGGGGAACGTGGTCGACACTCTACTGCAATCCATGGGATACGCTCACCAGACACCGAACACCGTCTTTCGACCACGCCCGTCGTCTGCGCTCCTCAGCTGCTCGCTGCTTGCCCACCTTCCCAGACCGCGGCGCGCCTTCCCTTACCACCCAGAAAGAAACCGACACCTGACGGGACCTGGGTCCCCGGCGGAATGGTCAAGATGCGGATCCCTATCCGTGAGCAATTGGGGTGTTTGGTCCTGCTGGCCTCGATGATCGGCTTGGCCGTTGTAGCAGTAGCAACTTGGGTACATGGCCACTGCCGTAATCTATCGTGTTGCACCTTGCTGACGCTGGCAGCTCACCAACCACAACTTTGTGCTCGACGTGCGGTCCACTCGCCTAACACTCACAGCCTCGCTCAAAGCCGCACAGCTCTCCTCGAATCTGGCCCTCATACAGATTCTCGTCCAGCAGGCTGCGAACCGTCTCTCCCCACAGTCCGCCCTCAACCGCTACTACGCCGGCAATGTCTCGGTCAGCTGGAGCCGGGTCGAGGAAGACTACGATGCCATCTTTTCCGGCGACATGAAGACCCGTGTGGCCATCCAGGCCCAGATATTCCCCTACAATTCCTCGGAACGGTCGGTTTTCAGTCGGACGGCTGTTAGTATGTTGGACGTTGCGTTGCCCATCTTGAAACCCGACGGCCAGAACGCAACCCTGGGCGATCCCGACTATGGCTTCGTCCCGGAACTCTACCCCAAGTTTACTGTCGAGAAAATAGCCTACAATGCGACCTTGTCCAGGTACAAGGCACACTATGACGGAAGAACCATCGACAATACAAGCTACCTCTTCTCTGGCCCGTACCGCGTCAATTCCACTCTCAGTCTCGTGTCAGTCACCATACCAATCATCAACAACACATCAAACATCGAAACCCTTGGCTGGCTCGTCCTTGTACTGGACGGCGCGCTCATCACCACTGTTGTCAACGCCATCGATGGTCTCGACAATAGTGGGTTGACATTACTCTTTGGCCCGGACAGTCCCACCAACACGTTCCCTCCACAGTACTTGTTCGATGCTGCGGAGCCCGATGCACCTGCAAACGTCCAAGTCCGCTACCTAGCTCCGCCAACAAAAAGGAACGGTGTACAGCGCCATGGCCAATATGACACCGCCCTCGAATTACCACCCTTTGATTGGGCAACATACCCAGCTATCCGCACCGGCTTCACCCGCCCTACCGGCGCCACCAATAATGCAGGCAGTCTAATCTCCACACACAATGAAGATGGAGATAACGTCGCTGTTGGATATGCCATCGTCTCCAGCCCCATGGTCGATTGGATGGTATTGGTAGAACAAAGTCACGAAGAGGTTTGGAGCCCCATCTACCGCCTCCGCAACGTCATCATTGCTTGCGTCTTTGGAACCATGGGTGCCATGTTGCTCTTGACCTTTCCTGTCGCCCACTTCTCCAGCCAACCCATCCGGAGACTACGAGATGCCACCAGGAAGACTGTAAACCCCCACCTATACGACGACGACGACTTCAGCTCACAGAATGACGGCGCCAACGAAAGTCCGGATGGCCGAGACCTTGCTCGCAAGGAAGGCTTCTTTGGCCAGATCATCCACTACCGAAGAAATGCAAAACTCAATCGAGCAGAGAAAAAGGACGCGGCAAGGCGGAGACAATTTCGCATCCCGGGCAAGGTAAAGGACCGAAAGCACTTCATCCACGACGAGCTCACCGACCTGACAACAACGTTCAACGAGATGACCGACGAGCTCATGATGCAATACGAAAAGCTGGAAGAGAGGGTGGCGCAAAGAACGGCGGAGCTGGAGCAGAGCAAGAAGGCGGCAGAGGCAGCCAACGAGAGCAAGACCCTGTTCATCGCAAACATTTCCCACGAGCTGAAAACCCCGCTCAACGGTATACTGGGCATGTGCGCTGTGTGCATGTCTGAAGATGATCCGGTCAAGCTGAGACGATCCTTGGGTATCATCTACAAGAGCGGTGATTTACTTTTGAACCTATTGACAGACCTTCTGACATTCAGTAAAAACCAAGTTGGCCAGCAGTTGAGCCTCGACGAGAAGGAGTTCCGGTTGCGAGACATCAGTTCACAAGTCTTGGCCATCTTTGAGAAACAGGCCAAGGATGGCGGAATTAATCTCAATGTCGAATTCGAAGGGCCATACGAGAACAACCTAGATGGCGCTGGACGGCCAAACGAACTGCGCGATCTCGGACCTTTTGGCCTAGGCCGTCTCAAAGACATGGTCTTATACGGAGACCAACACCGCATACTCCAAGTCGTCATCAACTTGGTATCAAACAGTCTCAAGTTCACACCCCAAGGTGGATCCGTCACGCTTACAATTCGATGCCCCGGAGAAGCAACCATGTCAGAGAGTCGCAAAGCCTCGCTACAGTCACGCCAAAGCTCGATGCGCAATTCAAAGACTCGTGTAAGAGCGTCCGCTTCAGAGGTTGGGTCCATATCAGTCACAGCACCAAGCCATTACGACACTGCCAATGTGATCAACGTCATGGGTGACCGCGGGACCGCGTACTCACGCTACATGGCTCAAGAAAGAGCCGCGACCCCTCCACCTGGACGTTGGCTATCGTTTGAATTCGAGGTTCAAGATACTGGCCCGGGCATTCCTGACCATCTCCATACAAAGATCTTCGAGCCTTTTGTCCAAGGTGACTTGGGGCTCAGTAAGAAGTTTGGCGGTACCGGTCTTGGCTTGTCAATCTGTTCACAGCTTGCCGGCTTGATGAAGGGCACGATCGGTCTTAAGAGTGAGGTTGGCCACGGTAGTGTCTTTACCATGGTGATACCACTGAAACACCTATCAAGTCGAGCCGACAGCACAGCAAGCTCGAGGAACATCAACATGGAAACGGGAACCCCACGCCGCAGTCTTTCAATGGACGAACCGCGCGGTCGTTCGCATGACGATGCGCTGTCAGCTCGCTCAATACAATCTGCCACAAGCGGTCCCATTGTCGCGGGGAATACTTCCGCCAACGCCCCAGCAGGCCCAGTAGCATTTGAGAGTGATACGAAACCTCGTCTAGTCGGGCTAAGCCAGCCCTTCTTCGCTTCCCCCTCCCCACTAGAATCGCCAAACTCGCAAGTAGCTGCGATGAAGCGGGTAGAGGCGGAAGCAACAAAACGCGGAGCCAAGGTCAAGGTGCTTGTTGCTGAAGACAACAAGACTAATCAAGAAGTGGTGTTGCGCATGTTGAAGCTAGAAGATGTCTACGACGTTACTGTTGCAAAAGACGGCCAGGAGGCGCTCGACAAGGTCATGGAGAGTATGGAGCGTCAGGCTCCGTACAACCTCATCTTCATGGACGTCCAGATGCCTAACTTGGATGGTCTGCAATCCACGCGACTGATCCGACAGTCTGGTTTCTCGGCCCCCATTGTTGCTCTGACAGCTTACGCCGAAGAGAGCAACGTCAAGGTATGCACTCAACTCCTTGTAGGATGTCACAAAGGCTAACGTTTCATAGGAATGTCTCGACTCGGGCATGGATTTCTTCCTGTCAAAACCCATCCGCCGTCCAGCTCTTAAGCACGTCCTCAAAACATACTGCCAGACGATCCCGGAAGAACCGGATACACCACCGGGTAGCACCACGGGCAAAGCAAACAGTGCATCTACAAACGGTGCCCCCACGAATGGTGCCCCTGTAAAGCATGTAGCAGCAGCAGCAGCAGCATCACCCACAGCACCCTTTACGATAGCCGTGGCGACAGAGGGGCGGCATGAAGACGAGTCTCCTGCTATATCACCCATGTCCTCGCCTGTCATGCGATAGTCTTGGTCGCTCTCATTTCTTCTTCTTTCAATGCCCGTTTGACGAAATCTACGCACGATGATACCGGCTAATTGCTACTTTTTTAATCTCTGCTATCTGTCAACCTTTCATTCATATTTTTCTTCTCGACTTTAGTCGTGTATATAGCAAAGCATGGCGCTGGAGGTGGGGTCTCGGTCTCCTTTATATTATAGGCATTGGGTTTGGGGGGGTTCACACAAAAAACATGTGGCTGAGGGTGTCCTTTTGGGTGGCGTTTTGAACAGGGTCTCTCTGAGTGGTACATCAAACTCATTTTCTCTTGGATAATTACTATTATTTTCCCGAGTATGGTTTCATCTCTCTTTTAGGTAGATTGGGTACATTCAGATACTACGTTTCAATCACGTATGTTGCTGGCGAGTAATAGACTGAGCGAGAGATATTTGGTGACACGAGTTCGTGTTGCGCGTACATGCAATATTCTTCTGCTTGCTCATAGCTGATGTGATAAATTTGGTGTCTAAATTTTTCACTATCGCCTTGCTTTACCAACCGCTATGTTTGATTTCTTCTTCTTCTCTTGGCATTTCTACTCGTCTTCCCTTGACCATGTCCATCTCTTCCAAGAAAGAAGCAGTAAGATACTTGAAGAGAAGAAGAAAAAACTGTTAGGAGTATGAAGGGGAAGGAAACTCAACATTAAGAATGTCTCATTTGCAAACTTTCGCTTTCAAAGGTATAATAATATTGCTAGTGAAGAACCCCCCACCAAGGATTTCACATCTATTTACAAGAGGATGTAACAACCCTACCAGTAGTACTACAGTGTGTAATATCCCGGGCTGATAAAGTTTACCTCGAACCCCCATCCTATCCTAGCAGTCTCGGGCAGTTCCAAGAGAGTGAGAAGGCGGAGGGGGAGGAGAGAGACTATCTACGTCTCTCAATCCATTTCCCCCCAAAACATGACGTGTCATTAAACGCGCGAGCTTAACCTTCTTCTTCTTCTTCTTCTTCTTCTTCTTCTTCTTGTCTAAAACGCTGAAATCCAAAAAAAACCCCCCCCACTTTTACTTTTAAAAAAAATCTTTCAATACCGCCCACCAGCTACCCATTTTCATCATTGATAGTAGGGTGCATCAGTCCTCATAATGTAAATCTCGCCGACCAGGACAACAAGGCCGACAACCATGGTAATGGCGATGATGGGAAGGTTGACGCGTGCAAACTCGAGTCCGCCGACGCGAATGTGCTTTCGGCCTAGGATATCACGCCAAAGCATTCCAGCGAGCGAGGCGCTAAAGGCTAGACTGAAGGCGCCGTAGTTTACGCCGATTGCCATTGACTGTAGGCGAAAAAGTCAGTTGGATGGCCTTTTTCAGTAATGAAAAAAAATAGCATGCATGTATATATATATGTGTGTGTGTGTGTGGAAGAGACAGAAAGAGAAAGACTTACGTATATGGTGCCCCAAAAGGTGCGGTCAGAGATGGGAATGCCGTTGCGGACATGAATCTCCTGCCAAGCCTGGACGACTCTGGAGATGAGAATTGTAGTGCCAATGTTGGTACCGGCAAAGTTGCACAGGATGACTGAGACGAAGCCCATGCCACCGATTGCCCCGACCGTACCCGTCTTCTCTACCCAGTGATCCCAGGCGTGTGCGAAGACGGGGACCCAGCCTTTGGTGACGAGGGCCTGGACCAGGACGAACATGCAAAAGGAAAAGGGTATGAGTGGTAGAGGGAGGTGGTGGAAGACGGTCATGGAGGTGGGGAACGTCTCTTGCGCCCATCTGTATCGGTCTGAGATGATAGATGATAGGGATGTCGGCATGGGCTTCTTGTCCGAATCGAGCTTCTTCTCATCCTGGGAGTCGGCCTCGGTGCCGCTCGACTCTGGCACTTTCCCACTGAGGATATGGTTGGATGCTTCGGCCAGTGAGCGTGGCTTCTCATCCAGGTTGTGACTGGCATTATGGGTAGCGGCCATGTCTGGGCTGTCTTGAACAACAGATCTCCTCCTTGCTTCTTCTCTTTCGGCAATCGCAGTCTCCGCCCTTCGTCGACCCTCATGGGCAATCTTTCGTGTCTCTTCTCGGTTGCGCCATCCCATTGTGAGATCAAAGCAGAGCATGATGAATGCAGCCGGTAATGTAACCCAGAAGACTGGAGTTTCGTGCGAGCTCTGAGAAGCGGCGTTGATGGCGAGAACAGCCACTAAGGTTGCTGCCATGATGGTTGCCCCGAATATAGCACCATTCTTGTCTAAAAAGGGATTCAAAATCTCTTCGAGACCCATGACCTTCTCTTCTTCATTGGCCTCGTCGGGATCTCTTTTGCTGTCTTCGGGGGTACCCTTGGCGTATGGGATATTTGGGTTGACTGGCTTTTTGTTCTAGTCACGTGTTAGTACATCACGTGACGAGAGGCACATGGCTCCATACCTTGAGTTCGTCCGGGAGATCCTCCATTTGGATGGATGACGGGATAAGAGATTCGTCGTGGAAAATAATGTAGAGCAGAAAGGGGTACAGTACGACTCCTGTAACCAAAACAGGCACAATGATATTTGCCGTGTACTTGATGAAGGTAATCTTGAACGCGCCTGCCAAAACAAGATTGGTTGGGTTGGACGAAACCAGGATTGCCGAGGCAATGTTTGCGACTGAAAACTGGGTGAAGATCCACGCTCTCGGGTGCTTGATGTTGCTCGATACGCGCGTCATGTATGAGAGAAAGGCGGTACCAGACAAGATGATTGGATCGTTGCCAATGCACATGGTGAGCAAGAAGAAGAAGGCGTACAGATAGAAGAAAAGCCGGTGGCCGACTTTGCCTCCCTTTTGCAGGACTTTGAATGCTAGCCACCTAATCAGACCAGAGGCGTCGACCGAAATGGCAATGTAAGCAAGGGAGACGAAGAAGAGCATGATGTCGTATGGCACAATGCCCTGGTCTCCGAGAGTTCCCCCGGACACTTCCTTCTTGCCGATGGCGAGAATGGCAAGCAAGAACAGATTAGCTATCAGAGGAGCGGTGATGAAGTCCATGGGAAAGTTGAAGCGCACAAAGGCGCCAACCTTGCCATTTCGGACTCGAGTGGGATGCTGTGCTGGCGGGATGATGCGTAATGCGCTGCAGGTATTGAGAAATAGGGTCCATAGTATCCTAGGGGCGTAGATGGGTATGTGGAAAGGAAACAAGACGTTGATGTCTGCAAGTGTCGACGGTTAGCTAGGCGTCTCCGATCAGCATGCAGCCAACTTACTTGTCAAGACAAAGACTATGAGTGTGACTATTGAACGCCATTCTTTGATCTTGCTGGTATCCAGATCTGGTCTCTCCGTTTCCGCGGTGGCACGCTGGGTGAACATGTTGCGGCTCGTAGCAATGCTGGCAAGCCACACTGCAGGATAGAATGAAAATCAGGGTCTTATAAGGCGTGTGGACGGTTGGAGTACATGGGCCCAATTCTCTTCTCAAAGGCCCGACCGAGGGGTACATGCGTTCGCAAGGTGTAGCAGTCGATCAGGGAGCCGCAGTGCACGGTACGTCGGGGCCGAAAAGCTTGATTGGGTTCGCAACGCTCAACGCCCAAAGAGCATGACGCGCAATACGAGCAGGCAAGTGAGGCTCTTGTATGATCCCGAGGGATATGAGCTAAGAGGCAGTGTTGGGTTCTAGTAGAGTGGCTCAGGCCATGCATCTCGGCGCCGAGACAGGGTCACTGGCCATTTGGGCCGCTGGCCTGTCCCCCATTGGGGTAGTCGGCCAGGGAAATACGACCGACCTAAAACACCAGCCAGTATAGCTCTGCGCCATTTGCAAATTCGCACACAAGTGCTAATGACGTCTCGGAGATAGCAGGGCTTTGTTGTTGTTATGCCTGGCCGCGAGTCTGTGCATGACGTAGGAGGTGAGAAACTGCCCGGGCAGGTCACACCTCCAACTCCTCTACTCCTCTACCGGTACTCCTCTCTACTCAGCCTCTCAGGCCTCTCGCCCCCGCGCTGCACTATTCCACAAACGTACACCGGTTTTTGACAGATATGACATGTGTCACCGCCCCGGATTGTTCTAGCGATCTTCATGCACGCCTGGTGTGGAACCCGAGTCTCGGCTGCATGCGCAGCACGCGAAACTCTACTAAGGCTCTTTCTTCGCAACAACCACCATGTAATGTGTCTGTCGTGTCTGCCATCGACTGCACTGCCGAAGCATGTCGTCGGTTATCCAAACTCTATCCAACCTCACCACAAGTAGCATCCCAACGCCCACTTGGACAGCTCCACCTGCCAGCGTCACACTGCAAGTCGTCTGCGCCTGGCCAATATCGTCAAACTATGGTGCTGGCTCGCGTGTCAGTATCTCCATACCGCCTCGCAGTGGAATCCGCACCTATCAGACCGCTCACACACACTCCCAGATCCTGTACTATATCCTGGTGGCCGCGTGTGTAGCTTTCCGCAAGGCAGAATGGTTGCGAAATACTTGTTTAGCTGCCGTATTGATTCTGCCCGCTGTTTCGGCTCTTCAGGGCATCGTGCTCGCATCTGCGCATACCAATGGTCAGCATTGCAGCCAACTGGAACGTCAAAATGTCCGCACGGCTAACAGCTATCTATGCAGGCGGAATCGACATGGATGCTCTAGGTGCACTGCAGTTTTGCGCAATTGGCATACTAGCCGTACCCTTAACAGTGCGCCTGTCCGCTACCTACTTCCATGCTCCCGGAAGAAACATCATTTTTCTGTGGACCATACTCATTCTCATGGGCCTGCTAGCCCTCTGTGTCGAGTTTTATCGAGTGACAACCACAGACTGTAGCAGCGATAATGACGGGAATCCACTCTCTCCTAGCCCCGCTAAATTTCCGTACGGGACTGCTAGTTGCGGCCTGATATGCGATGAGACTAAAGGCCCCTTCTCGATTATGCGAGGTGGAGCAGCCAACAACGTCTATGTTATCCCGGCGCCAAGGATCTTGTCCTTCAACACCGCCATGTTGCTTGCTGCTGGGTTTTGCATACCGGGCATTTTATCGCTGATCTTCACCTGGGATAAAGTCCTCGATCTCAATTGGAGGAGGCGACGACATGTCGAGGAGCTAGATGCTCGCATCGAGGGCGCCAACATCACTGTTCGAGAGCTGAAGGGCATCAACAATGTCGTGAGATCATTCCTGAGCGTGATAGAGATTCCTCTCTTCGGGGGTGTCATCCTCACCATTATTGGTGTCGGCGAAGCAAACTTCTTCAGTCCACAAGTATTATACATGACTGAACCCATGGCCTCCATCGGTAAGGAGAGCAAAGAAATCCAGGCTCCCGATGCTAACATTATGCACAGGGCAATGGTCTCCCATAGCTGGAACCTTATTAGCTGGGCTGGGGTCCCTGTATCTGTTATGGTCGATCGGCGGTGACGACGACGATGCACCCGCAGGGAAACGCCCGGTACGATACGAGCATTCGAACGCGTCACCCCGCAGCCATAACAGCGAAAGGCACCCGTCTCCGCGCCCTCCATCCTCCACAAAGTCTATGCCAAACGGGAATATGGGAGGTGATGGTCTAAACATACGTTCGGAATCTCCCAATGACATTGCACTCATCCCTACTATCACGCATCCAGTTTCTGAGCGCGATTACCCAGATGATGCTTCGCAGGACGACCGCCGTGATGACCACCAAAAAAACCTACCAACAGCCGGCAGGCACAAAGTGCGCAAGTGGTTGACCTCCGCTGGCAACTATCTGGGCGACACTGTTCACGAAAAGCTTGACCCCAGTTCTCATAGTAACAACGAAGACATGCATAGATTTCCAGAATTACCAGGAGAAGTCTTTCGCAACCCAGATCTGGATCGCATCAGCCGCACATATAGTAAGCTTCGTGAAGAGAGAGCCGTCAGCACTTATTCGGCAAGCATCAGATCTGGCATCGAGGGCAGTGCGTCGCCGCCACCTGTTCACGACCTGTCTCGGCAAGAGACTAGTCCTGTCCAGCCGCCCAAACGACGAGCCACTTTGGAAGTGCCCAAGGAAACACATGGAAGGAGCGAGCCTCATTGATGGCGAACATGAATTATCAAGACACACCAGAGAGCCATCTGCCTTTCCTAGAAGTTGTTACAGCCATATACATGCTATCTAGATGTCTGCTCTTTTACAACCACAACCTCAACCAGACCTCGGACACAGTGAGCACGGGACATACAACACCTGCCCTTCACCTCCCCGTCCGACTCCGCTCAATATTCGGGGTCGAAAGTATCCGATGCGGTAATCTTTAACAGGCAGTATCCGCTCTCCATTTATTCGGCGTGGTTTACCGACCCCGAAAAGATATTGTCCCCTCACATTGCTGGTTGCTCAACTGTACACCGCCACATGTTGCTTTGACACAAGTATCACGAACCACACAACACTATCATACCCAGCCGGAGGAAGAATTGTTTTTGACCTCAACCGCGGTCTACGTTCACCCCAGAATCATCTGCGAGTTCAGTTCTGTTGTTCTCTGTTTTTCCGCTCGAAAAAAAACACTGTGAGTTAGCACGAGTGGGATAACCACGAGTAATCACGTTGAAATGTCATCATGGAGGAGGAGCTCGACGAACGAAGCTTTTGGGGTTATCTCTAGATCAAAGCGAGGAGAAAGTGAAGGAAAAGGAAAGGAAAAGTGGAAGTAGAAGAAAGATCTCACACGCATACAAACACACACACACCCAGTCTTACGACTACGCTGCCACCATAGTTTAGACATCTGCATTGCGTTGGCACCATATACTGGCATAAACGAATACGAGATCGAGGAACATAGAGATGCAGCATTCATATAAGCAAGATCCTTTTCCCTCAGAAAGATAGAAAGATAGAAAGGTAAAAAGATAGAAAAAGATAATTACTACATACTATATTTGCAAATGGCGCGCATATAGGCAGACAAGTCTCTCAAAACATATATAACCCTTGCGTTGCCTTCCCTCCTAATCTACAACGATACATCAACTGAGGGAGGAGCCGTAGGGTGAGGTTGATTGGCACGGTCAAACGAAGCTGATTGTCAGTAAAGAGCATAGCATTCTTAACAATTGTACCGAGTGGAAAATTGGCATTTAACATATACTACACATGTAGGTGTGTATATTGAACGGCAAAAAGAATGAAATAGTTCTTAAATTCAGCCCAAACGCGCCTCGAGTGCACATGACAAATACTCTCCTCTAATCCTACTTCTCTTCTTCCCTCTCTCTCTCTCTCTTTCTTCCATATCGAAACCCTCCACCTACCTCTCCCAGCTCCACGTCACAATCTAGCACAGTACGTCTGCACCGGCACAATACCACCACTCCTATCCGGTGGGTCCCGCATCGCCACCTCCCTCGTTCTTGCCAGACTCTCCAGCTCATCCAATCGATTCAACGTTGCCTTCAAGTGCTCCTCAAACCCAGGCTGCTGAACCACGTCGCGGAAGGCATTTTGCATTGGTACTGAATCCGCGCGCACCATGCCGTGGGCGTCAATATGGATGACGTTGATATGGTCAAACGGGTGGATAAAGTCTGCACGCGTAATAATCTGGCGGGCTTCATGGAGCGGAATCTCGGGGAGTGTAAACTGTTCAGTGGCAGAAGCTTCCGTCTCACAGAGGACAAGGGCGCGGGCTAGAACAATGGCTGCAGCACAGAACTTCTGCTGCTCTTCCACGTCGTCGTCCATGGAGTCGCCGAGGATCCAGCAGTTGTTGAGGAACCATGACTTTTCCCTTCTGTTGATTTGCTTGCACGTGTCGAGCATGTCTCGTGATTTTGCAACCTGGTTCAAGAAGATTAGGCGACCACCGACTTTGGCAAAGACTTGGTCGAGGATAGTTTGTGGAACGTCTTCGTTGTGGTATCGGGCTCGGTATTGCTGTAGTGCTTTGGTAACGACATCCTTTCGGACGTCTCTAATGTTCATGACATGCATGTTAGTAGCGTGCGGTGTTAGCCGCTCCAATGTCCAGAACTCGTCAGATGTAAAGACTGTGGTGACAAGCTCGTTACCTGCCCAGATCTCTGCTCGCTGCTGCAAGATCTCCAGCAGGTGTTTCCCTGCTTCGTCGTCTTTGAACAAATGGATGTTGTTGATGATCATGAGCAGAGGTTTACCGCGTCGCTTTCTCAGCCTCAAGGCTACCTTCTCCATTTGATTGAGCGCTCTCTCAATGTCCAGCAGCGGTGAGCTATCTCTCGGCCCTCTAATGCTAAATAGCCCACCGATGTAGTCTTCGTGAAACTCGTAGTCAATGGCCTTGCCAAGCCGCGTGCGAAAGACTTCCAAGTCGTTATGTGCCTCTAGCATAGCAATGCCGTCGCCATTGACCTTCCGCATAGCCTCTAGGAGCAGCGCTCTTTTGCCTGTACCTCGCTCGCCAATAACGAGATAATACCGCCCTCTTGCCCTCCCGCTCACAATGTTATCAATATCCTCCTGCTCCGCCCGTGGAACCCAGTACTCTCTTTCCACAATCTCTTGTATCTTGTCTGGCTCGGTGCCGTATGAGATGCGACCGAGAGCGACGCGCTCCTGCGAGCTGTATCCTGTGGCAAAGGCATTTTCAATCTTCTTTGCCATGGTTCGCTTGTAGAACATGCTGTATGCGTAGCCGCCGAGGCCCAGCCCAAAAAGTGATATCAGGGCCACTGTGCTGCCTTCGAGAACGCTTCGAGCGAACTTGCTCCGTTCTTGCTTATCGTCATTATGCTGGCCACTCCCCTCTGTTCCTTTGCGCGTAGTGCTTTTATCCAAGGGCTGAAGCAAGAGAGGCGTGGATCGAAAGCGAGCGGGGTGTCTGCAGAGGGGCAAGAGGAGCCATCCTGAGATTATTAGCTTTCGACGCAATTGAGGTCAGACGAGAGCGTGTACCACGTCGAGCACGTTGTAATGAGCGTCTCATTCGTCCTGCACTGGTCGACGCCGGTCAATGGTATAGAGTGAAGGGGAGTTAGGCATCGTCCAAGCCGGAGTATGTTGGCTCGCGGAGCACGTCCTGGCTGGGCGTTTAACAGCGTGCCGCATTACCGAACATCTTCAGGAAGCGCATGCCAAGAAGTTCAGCAAATCAACAGGCACACATCTATGACTCGCTCGATTTGTCCAAGAGCTTTAGCTAAGAGCCAGCCTATGATGCACCGAGATGGGCGCGTCATCCTGGCTTCGCGCTAGAGACCCTGTACTAACACCAATTCACGACTTCAGACCGATGCGCTGCACCACCATCGCGAGTTGTCAAGGTCATGACATTGACAAGCCGACACTATAAGGTCCATCAGATAGATGCGTGTATAGCCACGTAGAATTCATTCGCTCGCAATTTTTGGTTTGAGAATACCAGTCTAAAGTATATGCACAGAAAATACAAGCCGTATGGGTCTACCACCAGCTTTCTCGCATGAAGGAACATTCCGCGTATCATCATCGTCTATCTTTTCATCAATCAGAACTCCACATAAAAAAAATTCTAGGCCAGCTCAGGCCTCTCAATCCTGCCCGCCAATCTTACATCCCGCCCAGGCAGGTTCCCTAGCAATGTCACCATCGGTGGCTGTTGTATCGTGACTGTTGTTCTCAGGAACATACTGAGATCTGGTCGTTGCTCCTCGGTCGGTCGTGGTGGCCTGGGCGGTGGTTTTCCATATCTCAATGGCATTGGCTTATCTGGTAAAAGGATGCTCTTGCCCAATGAGCGGCTCGATACTGTGGGAGAGTTTGGCATAGACATGCTAGCTTGTATCGATGGAAGCGGCTCTCTTATAATTGGGAAGTCGGCTGCTAACGAGTTATATGATTCGTAAGGTGTGCCAATTGTAGTATCAGCCCAGTACTTCAAGTCCCCAGACTCGGGCTGCGGATCTGAGGGTTTGGGTGCTTGGAGCACTTGAAGGCGTGAGCAGGGCCTTAGCCAGAGAGTACAGGCAAGAAGGACAGCGAGGGTACCGTGGCCCTGTGTGGTGGTGACGTAGGGTATTGAATCGAAGGTTGGGTCCGCATCGCGGTTGAGGGCTTGCTCAAGGAAGACAAGGCGGATGACTGATGTTACGATCAAGCTTAGGGGCACTGTTAGGTCCCTTCATTTTCAGACGAAGATATACAAAGTTTACTTACATTGACCGCAGTAGCAAAACTAATGTCACCAAGGACTTCTGACGGCGGGATTCAGATAGTGTCCAGATGGTATGAGCAGAAAGGACAATCATAGCCGTATCGAGCACGATATCAAAGATGATTGCTATGACCCAGAATTGCACCTGACTATTTGTTAGAGATGCGTATGTGCTGCCAGACATAAGAACTCACCAGTGGAACACAATTGCCTGTCCATATCGTCCAAGGATTTGGCATTTCGCATTGGAAGACCATGACGGCCAAGACGGCAATTGTCCATACTAGTACAAGGGCACCAACGATTGCGACACTCATCCTTCGCAGGGTGCTCTGTGCTAGGCGATACAAGAACAACAGGACCGAGCTCTTCGATATGCTAACGGCCAAAACAAACATCATCGTCGAAACGAAGAGCTTGCGCTCAATGTTGAGCAAGTCGTTGTCACTCAAAAGGCATCTTCTTTTCCCAAGGCCCCAATCAAAGGCTATAGAGATGATCGCCGTGCTTGCTAGAGCACAGAATCCTGCAATGAAGATGACGACATCGCCGGATGAGGATAGATGGCGAAGGTGTGCCAATTTGCATCGAGCGATGATTCTTGCTATTATTGAAAGAGCCTGTATATCTGTCAGCTTATTCGTCGCCTGGGAAAGAGGGAGGCTTACCAGCAAGCCGGCAAAAAACCAAGCTACAATTACCAGAATCGTACCGCGGTTCTGAGAAATGAGTGCAATTTCCTGTTGAGCTTGTTGGTCGCACATGGTGAAGAGGAGGCGCTCGGAGATTTCATCGACATGAGTTGATTTAGCCTTTATCGATATTGCATCTTGGGCGGCGGCATGTACGTAGAGGAGGCAGGCTGTCTATGAACTTTGGACAGGTGCATATGCAGTTCGTCATGCTCCCTTAAAGCTCGAGTCACTTGGGACCACACGTCTCCGTATCTCTTACGAATGATTGCCTTTTGTCGCGGCGAAGAAGGTGTGCGGTTCGTATAGTTTCGTCTAGGCAACCAGGAATAGAAGCGGAAGGGAGGGCAAGGCCGACGGGAGCGAATGATAGGTTGGTATGGCTGAGAAGGGAGGGGCATGATGCAGATCGGTCGTACACGTGCCTGCATCTAGGCTAGACGGTTGTCGTCGAGCTGAACCCAAGTCCGTAATGCCGGGATCCGGGCAGCTACACAAGGATACTGAATATGCCGGAGACCTTCTATTCCGTGTATAGTAGGAAATGTGACCACTGTATCATGTTTCAGGGGGGGTTTGGAGTGGCAAAAAAACAAAGTATCCTTACGTGTACCTTGCCAGCGCCTAGGATCTTGAATCTCAATCTGACCAATACGATCGGGAGCGGAATAAGAAACGAGTTCGCAATGCGCTGCAGCGCATTGCATATGCCACGGGAATTATTGCTGTACTTGGTAGCCAATGGGATGGTGATCAGGAACGTGCCGTAGCTAGCGAGGTACGATCTGAGAGATGTGGCTTCGTCGAAGCTGACCCGCGAATATGGAGTAAATTAGGCAGGATGATATACGTCCGGGATAGAAGATAGGCTCGTCATCTGACGTGCAGTATCAGCCCTCCTTCACATTCGCCTCCGGATCTAAGATTAGTGGCTTAAGCCACCACAATCCTAAAGGATGGCAGAAAAAGCATTGCTGCTTCCCTGAAGATCGTGATGGGGGCCTGTGAGATTGGAAGGTCGTCTGCATGTCAACAATGGTATGTATAGCGAGTCAACATGTTGCCGCAGAAGCATGACATGCAATAGCTGAATGACGCCACCTTCTGAGTTGCATCCATGGACAATGTGTCACAGCGTCGGCTGTGCAAAGATGCGAAAAGGTTGTGCACCATGTAGGTTGAAAGCCTGGTCGAATGCCGTGCAATCACAGTGTTAGCTGGAGGTCAGTGGGTACGACAGCAATTGCAGATCTTAGACCCGAATACACGACTCGCTATCGATAAGGATTTTCCTGCAAGTGCGCCAGACCGGTGCCGTCGTCTCCAATCTTCCCACCCCCCCCCCCCCCACGCGTGCAGCACAGTCATGGTATTCTTCCCTCGAACAAGCTATATCCTAGCATCACACTCACGGACAGACAGGCACCGATCAAGAAGCGCACCACGGCGCGCGCGAAGTCCGCCCGCGCTGCCCGCCCCAGTACCACGAGCCTCTCCAAACCCACAGACGACATCTCGGCCTTCCCGTCCTCCAAGCGTGACAAGCTGAAAATCAAACACTCGTCATTCGTCTCCAAGATCGAAAAGTCGTCCGCCAAGACACAGAAACGGCGACGGCCCAATAAGAAGCTTGTCGCAAACCTCGAGTCGCTTGCCGATGCACTCCCCGATGGTGGAGCTGACGGTGACGTAGAGCTGGGTCAGGCGAGAATTGTCCAGCCAAAGGTGAAGCTAGAGAGTATGAAGAAGTCAAAGGGCGCGAAGAAGCGGAAGGAGAAGCTCGAGAAGTTGGAGAAGGAGCGGTTCAATGCGAATCTGGTGCAGCTGGCGAGTGGAGCGCAGGGCGCCACGGCAGTGCAGGACAGATGGGCGGCGCTCAAGAACCACGTGCAGAGTAACATGGAGGTTAGGCCCGAGTTTGGCCAGAAGTAAGAGCGCGTAGTTGCCGGCACCTTCTACAAGTGTGATGAATACGACCAAAAACCGTGTAACGGTACGTAAATCTAGCACGAGGATATCAACAGTCTAATGTGTCTTGTATAGCCATTGTGTGCCTACACGCCATTCACGCTATCCTCCCTTCCCCGAAAGCCCCGTCCACCCCCAGCTTCACAGGAGCACAGCCATCAAGGCCGTATGAGCTAAAATCGCCAAACGAGCCGCCTTCCCCCCTCCCGCCCTACCCCGCTATTTCCACTGATACCGTTGTTATCAAAGACGCGGGTGTATCGGACTAGAAGATTGGCGAAAAAAATCATCGTGATCGAGGAACATGGTGGCCGCTTCACGGGCCGAGGCTTGCGGAGTTGTGTGACGGATTAGTCGATAAGTGATAAGTGTTTGCCTTTTCGGGCGATGAAGCGTCGAATCGCGGGGCAGTATGTAAGAATTGTGGAGATGGAGGCTGTAAAGAGCGAGATGGTGGTGGGGATGATGATGATGGGGGGGAGGTTGGTAGGGGGAGGGCTTGTTGTACATATTAGGGTAACGAAGCACATAGACTTCTCACCAATGGCAACCTTGTTCACAAGTGAGTCGCACAAAACTGCAACGAATAAACAAGCACCTGAAATATGCCACACCAGCCTAGTACCATGGAGTTCTACCAGAGTGATCAGAAATGAAGGAATTTTCTATGGCTATATGCATATCTCGAAGTCAAAAGGTCCTTAGGATCCCATATAGCCTTTGAAAATTCCTTCGTCTCTGGTCGTGTGGTACAAAAATCCAAAGATTAGATCAAAAATGATAGAAAATGCTGCGTAATTGCAAGAACAACTATGGGTATCGAATAGGACCGGATGAAAAGGACCTGGTCATCTCATTCCAAAAAAACAAATCATGTTTCAGAATTTTTCAAAAGAAAGAAAGGAAGCGGGGCGTACTTCCGTTCATGTCCCGCTGGCACATTCTCAGACGACGGTAAAGGTCCGTTGGGGGTAATTGTCCAGCTGCGTCATGTCCTGGATGTCAGGAAACCAATGCTCGAATAGCGCCTCTGCGTCTTCGCTCATCTCCTGTTCCGATCCTTCGGGCGTGCATTCGTAGCATTCAAAACGGCCCACACGCCGATACACATTATTCCCGGACCAGGGCTTCAGCACAATACCGACGATGGAAGTACGGAACGTCATGCTGACAAGGACGACAACAAGGGTATCACCGTTTTGCAGGGCATCTTCGCCATGTGGTGGCGATACGTCCGGTATAAACTCGGCCGTCATGCCGTTCCTGGCTAGCATGTACGAAGCCTCTTCTTGCGGAGATGCACCTGAAGAGTGGAAGACAACTTCCGCTGCCATTGCACCTGATAGTTCAAGGGGCTCACCCATAATGGGTGACCACGCTGATGCGCGTTTCCCCTTTGGACCGAAAGATGCCCTGCATGCAAGATCCATGGCAGAGCTGTTATCGAAGAAGACGGGAGAGCCTTCGACAGACGCCCAAGACCAGCTTGGTACGTTCTGTCCTTGTGGGCGGCGGCATTGTGTAGTATCATTTGGATACCATAGAAGTCCGAGAGTGCTGAATGTCCATTGCCCTGCAATATAGCCTGATTGAAGTGTGGGAGAGAGTGCCTTTGCGATGCTTGCTATGGCGATCAGCCGGTCGCTGTCGTATGTCAGATGCCGTGCAGTGTATTCCGTGATGATATAGGACCATAGTTGCAGCGCTTCTTCGCGTCTTCGCGTGAAATCTTGGAGAGCGCCATTGGTCAGGTTTGTGGACGCTAGTTGGCTGGTCACGCTATCCAGTCGATTATGCCCATTGGTACCATTGGTACTGCCATTGGATTGTTGGAGACGGTTCTGTGTATCGGCAATCACCCTAGCGAGCTCTCTCTTAACTTGGTCAGTAGGTCGCGAATCACATGTGCTGTCGTCGATGCGTCCGCATTCGCATTGGTAGCCCTTCCGACATTCCAATATCATCTCGCTCTTGGTAAAATGCAACACTCGCGGCGACAGCAGGCGTTCGGTGTACGGCCATGCGCAGGTCAGAAGAGGCGTGTGTAGATTGGCTTCTTTGGTCATGTTGAATGGCAGTTCCCACTCGTTCATGTGTGAGTTCCTGTCAAAGGGGGCTTCGAAGCTGTAATGGCTCGGTTGCTCCCTGACATTGATCTTGTACAGCGAGCCCTTGTTGTCTTTTCCTTGGAGCTTAAAAGGCGGTGTCCTGGTAGGGAGTAGAGGTTGGCTACTGCTATCAGATGTGGACGTGGCCGCGATCGTCAGGAAGGCGCTGCCGAATATCTCACCCATCTTGAGCGAGTCTTCGAGCTTTTCTTGCAAGTCATCCTGGACTAGACAAAGGCTATCGATAAACAGCCAGCGGAAACCAAGCGCTCTTGTGAAGAAGATTGCTTCTTGATACGATCTTGGCAAGGCTGCCCACGAGATAGTCTTCCTATGTGAATCCAGTGTCGCCAGAGTCGTTTTGGGTATGTCATCTTCCAAACCCCATATGTGACTCAAGGCAATATACTCGCCATGCTCATATCCCCTCTCGTCTTGAATATACTCACTTTCGTGTAATCTTATGCTCTTGGGGTCATCACCGCCCGGGGATAGGTCTAGTATGCGCTTCGGTAGCGCTGTTGGTTTGCCAGGCTGACCGCATGTGCCATGGGTTTCAAGACAGTTTTTGATCAAACTCCGTGCTGTGGAAAGGCCTGTGTTTTGCAATGGGTTTTCAGTAATGTGTCGACCTCGTCCAATAGCGGAAAAAGGTGAGTGTCCGTCTGCCATGATGTCAGTTTGCGTGTTCCCGGAAAGAGCGAGCTAGCAGTAGTCGCCCGACCATGGCCAAAGTCGGGAAAACCGGGTCAAGCATCCGCGGATGAGTCTTCCACGTACCCATATCTGTGAAGAACTCGAGCTTGAGATCTGCAGGCCCTGCGGTGTGCAAGTGTTCCTCGTCGTCCTGGTCGTCGCTCTCCTGCCACCGAAGCTCGACTGAGAGAGGGCCCTGGAAACCCTTTTCCGACTTTGGGTGGAATGGGCCTGCCGTCAGCCGGATACGGTCCTCTTGTACGGTTGCGAATCGGTTGTGGTGTAGCAGAATTCCATCAAGCAGGAGTGCACACGCGCGACAGGCACTTGATCTTAGCCTCAGGTTTGGCAGCGTTGTGTCGACCAAGGGCGAAGATCTGGTCACGTTACTTTGCGCGCCGTCGAATCCATGGTGGCTCTTCTGCAGGCCTTTGCATGTCACGCAAACAGATACCATGGTGGCGAGGAAGAGATGGTTTGGTGATCGGCCAGGCAGAGGCGCGCGAAAAGGAGAGGGGTAGGTAGGTAGGTAGGTAGTTCGTATCGCGGGGCAGGACAACAACGTCCGTGGAAAAGGGCTTGTGGACTGCCACAAGTCTATAACCGATTGATGCTTGTGTTGGTCAATTGCGCTCCGGTATCGAATCTTACAGGGGAATCGCCAGAGATCAGAGCCAGTGGCAGCAGTTGACCTGCGCGTACAGCATTCAAAGTCCTCGGGGCGACCCAAAGCTGGAAGGCCAGCTCTAATAGCCAGACCCAAGGTGTGGAAGCGTCACACTAGGCTGCGCGTCTCTCCCGCTCCTGTGGAGTCTGCCCAGCCGTCGATGGACAAGGGAACATTTAGTTGCCCCTCATCTCACGTCATGCACCGAAAACATTGGGTCCTCTTCCCACCATGCTCGACCTTCGATATGCTGGGGCCTTGGTCCGTGCACAAGACATGTGCCTGCCTTCTCCCTTGAACCTTGGTGAGTCTCGTCTGGCGGCCAACGACAAACATGGCCGGGCAGAACGCAGCTTCATGTCACCAGGATTCCCCTCCGCCGGCACCTAACTCGCCGCTGCATCTTTTCACAGAACGGGTCGAGGCCGCGTGCATCTCCCGCGGACACCGCTCGGTGGTAGCCACGCCCCCGGGTCTGCAGGTCAATCAATCCCGCCCTTGCTGTTCATTCTCTAATCAACTACCAGCCCCTCCAATCACCCCGAGCCTGACGAAATTCTTTTTCTCTTTCTTGGCGCAGGAGCTGAAGGAGTCTGCTTCACTGGTTCATAGCTAAATGCGCGTGTACATGTCAATAAAACTCCATGGCCTCTAGGCTTCCAGCTTCCCAGACTCCAGAGCAGGCTTACTCGGCAAAGTGGGCAGATGTCGAGGACGCCCTGACGGGTCGCTCGCTTATCTCCCCTTCAATGACCAATCACCCATACTGGAGGTTTTCTTACTTGCATCCCTAGAGCCAGGATGACCTCTGCTCGCCATGTGTCCTCAGCAGAACGGTCAAGAGTCAGCAGGCCAAACCCGTTGGTCGGCTCATGATCCACTGGACTCCCCCGGACTAGATTTGCAATCACTGAGGCCGACTGCACGCTCACACCGGTCCAAGATGGTGCAAGAAAGGCCAAACTCTTCCAAGACAGTCTTGTACCCGTGTTCTCCGCCTATATGTCAGCTTCCATGATTTCAAAAAGGTGGCCAGGCTTCAGGGCCCTGGCGGACCTTATTCCCTGAATTACCAGCTTGCGAGTACTCTCAGGAGCCGTAAATGGTACTCAAGTGTACAATCAGATATTGATCATGCCTTTGCTTTGTCATTGGCCATGAATCACCAGTTGCAAGCAGATTTGGCATCTGAGCAAACGAGAACCGATCAAATAGGATTCTCTGGTTCCAAGGACTCTGCACCTAGTCTAGCGCACGAGATTGCGATGGGTGCACACTTGTGAGCCTACACGTCGGTCAAGCTAAAAGTTCGGCCAAGTCCTCGATGAGTGGAAGAAGCTAGTATACCTGTCTATCGCCAGCATGCCCGTGTAAGCCTAGAGCAAAGTGACTTACGGTCTATCGATCACCTTTCGCATCACATACGTGTCACCGTGACTCGGTCCTTCAGAAGTCTTCTTTGGGATATACAGGGCTGATACACCGAACACATCATGCCATCACCCGGTTTCTTACGAGAGCTGTTGAGCAATCAGATCAGGCTAACGGTTCACCATCTTGATCAGACATTTCATGGTTCTGTGAGATTCGCATACACGATTTCATATACAACATACTGCCGCGATCACCAGCTTAACGACTCGCTCTCAAAACGCGTATGCACGTGGTGAATGCCCCACATCAGGGCTAGCGTGGCTTTAGGCAAAAAGCAGTAAACCCCACATTGGCGAACCACCACCACCACAAACGTGACACAGCAGATATATTCTCCGTTCACGCCAACATGACCTCGGTAGTCGATTCCTTACGCAAGCAGATCAGTGCGTGCGAAGCCAAACTCCAGCACCTACGCCGGGAACTGGCAGAAGCCGAAGAAAGCCAAGGGCAAAAAGCCAAAGTCGTGCCCCACAATGAACCACAAGCCACAGATCCAGCTAACCCACTGGATCATGATATGAATTTTGGAGTGCCAGATGATTTCCGTTCAGAGATTTTTGCCATCTTGGAACAGGGAGAGACGCCGTCTCAGGGCCTTGCTGCATCAAAGGAGATTCCGCGATGGCCACTCGAGAAAGAAGAATACAAGAGATATGGAAGGCAATTGATCATGCCTGAAATTGGACTGCAGGGTAAGGTCATTCACAATGACTGAATACACTGGGCTTATGGTACCCAGGTCAACTAAGCCTTAAGCATGCCCGAGTTCTTATCGTGGGAGTGGGAGGTCTTGGTTGTCCTGCTGCAGCATATCTGGCAGGTGCAGGTGTCGGCACAATAGGCCTAGTTGATGGAGATGTGGTTGAAGAATCCAACCTCCACCGACAAATCTTACACTCTACTGCAAGGGTTGGAATGACAAAGGTGGAGAGCGCAATGGTGGCCTTGAACTCGTACGTCGTGATAGATATTTTATCGTGTCATATTTGATTGAAATACCTATCTAA
Organism: Drechslera avenae; assembly: GCA_034640345.1. Taxonomy (NCBI): domain Eukaryota; kingdom Fungi; phylum Ascomycota; class Dothideomycetes; order Pleosporales; family Pleosporaceae; genus Drechslera; species Drechslera avenae. The sequence continues at coordinate 746,490 of JAXRVH010000008.1, forward strand.
CACGTCCAACTAGGCTCAACCCCAATGTAGAGCTCGTCGCCCATAATTTTCGTCTCAGCCCCGAGACGGCCATATCTACATTCAAAGATTACGATCTGGTCCTGGACTGCACAGACACTCCGGCCTCTCGCTACCTTATTTCCGACACTTGCGTACTGCTGGGCAAGGTCCTTGTCTCAGCATCAGCCCTCCGTATCGATGGACAAATGGTCGTTTTGAACAACCCGCCGCTACCACCAGGTGATGCAAACGGAGGACCCTGCTACCGCTGTGTATTCCCCAAGCCACCGCCTCCAGAGTCTGTCGTGTCATGTGGCGATGGAGGAATCCTAGGACCCGTCGTTGGCGTAATGGGTGTTTTGCAAGCCTTGGAAGCCATCAAAATCCTAGCCAAGAATCCAGAGACTACATCACCAGAACCACCGAGTCTCCTCTTATTTTCGGCCTACTCAAACCCTATGTTCCGGACTATGCGTCTCAGAAGTCGAAAGGCCAAATGTGCTGCTTGTTCGACCCATTCCACAGTCACAGCAAAGGCATTGGAGAGTGGGAGTCTGGATTATGTCCAATTTTGTGGTAGTGTGCCGGCGAATTCGGATTCACTGTCACCAGAGGAACGCATATCAGCACAGAGTTATGCGCAACTACGATCGGGCGTAAATCCTTTTACAGGGACAGTATCGACTAAAGATAACCATATCCTCGTCGACGTACGTGAGAAGGTCCAGTTTGATCTATGCAGTATTGACGGAAGTGTCAATGTACCGTTTTCAACAGTATCGACAACGCAAGCGCCAGGCTCCAGCCCTGGGTACAATGGCATGGAAGTCGACGAGGACTATTGGGTGACATGGTTGAGGCAGACGGAAAAGCCAATTTTTGTCGTGTGCAGACTTGGCAACGACTCGCAGGTCACAGTCAAGAAGATGAAACAACTCGGTCTTGACGCTGGAGGAAAGAGATATATTGGGGATATCAAAGGGGGCTTGCAGGCCTGGAGGAAGAACGTTGACCACGATTTTCCCGATTATTGATATTATCCATGCAGATGGGAGTTTAATTCACCTTGACCAAATTCACTCTCCAGCCGAGTAACTCCACGCTAGCGGCCTTGCCATCGTCCATGTGAAAAACAAATGTGTCAAGCGGCTCACTTACGTACCTCAAAGGGTCCCCCAAGTTCCAGCTCATACACTCCATGTCCCCGAAAAGCTTCTGCGCAGGCACTTTCTGATCCAGCAGCAGCCTCCAACTCTCCTGGTCTGTACCGAGAGAGTCGGGATCGGTAGGGTATAGCCGTGCACTGAAATTCTCGACTGGGGTTCCTTGGCTCGCAGCAAGAGCAGGGAGAACAGCGACATTGTTGATGATCATGGAGTCGATGGAGAGACCAGGGCCAGAGGTAGAAGAAATGACGAGGGTATCATTGGCGCCCGATGTAGCCAGCTTGTATGTTCCAGCGTACTTTGACGCCGCCTGCCTTTGAGCCAACTGGTCGGCATAAGGAACCAAAGCCGCGATAATCTTGCCAAGCAGATCAACGCAAACAAACGACGTTGTGCCGCCAGCGCCGCCAGCAGCATTAACGGTAATCGCGATGCCAAACTCTGGAATGAGCACAAGGTACGAGCCGTAACCGGGCACGCCACCAAGCTTCGTATAGACGTCGATGGCGCGCGGGAACTCGAGAGGTAGGTCTGTGATGCGGAATATCTCCCATGCTACGCCCACAGCTTGGTTCATGGAGCGCACAAAGGTTGTAGGTTGCATCCAGCCCCTCAGCTCGGCTGCGCCGAGTAGTTTGTGGTTTTGCAGTGCGTGGAGTAGAAGAAGCATCTCGTGCGGCGTGGACCACAGACCGCCGGTCGGATTGAGATTTCCAAAGTCGGCAACGAACCAGCTCTCATCCTCAGGTCGTCTGGGCAGTATAGCCGTCCCATCATCCTTGGAGGGCGGGATAAAAGTTGACTTGGTCATGCCGACAGGGTCCAGGATAAGCTTCTGGATGACATCTTCGTAGCTCTGGTTGTACACTGCTTCGAGTGCTCTGCCAAGAAGTATGTAGCCGATATTGCTGTATAGGGCACGCGCGTTGGGTGAGTGTGGCGCGTAAGTCGGGTTGTTGAACTCGGCAAGGAGTTCCTGTGTGGTGCAGACGCGTCCGCCGGGGACGGGGTCACAACCTGGGAGTGTGTTGTTGATCTTTGGAAGACCTAGGGAGGCTGCACCTTGGCTGTATGCGAGATCTCCTACATAGCCCTACCATAATATTAGCTTTGAGCTCTGAGTAGATGAGTCCTCGGGCAAAGGCTTACAAAGCGACCAAGACCTGACGTATGATCCGCCAATGCTTTCACGGTAACATCGCCGTACAGCTCCTCTTTCAGACCGGGGATGAACTTGGTGATTGAATCTTCTAGACTGATCTTATCCTTGCTCAGCTCGATCGCGAGTGCGGTGATGAGCTTGGTGGCACTGGCGATGCGGATTTTGGTTTCGAATAGAGATTGGTTGACTTGGCGACCAGGAGCTGAGTGCTCATATTGGAAGACGGTGGTGTTGCCGATAGCTGCCTGGATTGCAAAGGAAGTATTTCCCAGATAAGTCAAGTTGCTGAAAAGCGTGTCTGGTATGCTGAAGTCGGATGTGTTGGGAGCGAGTGACGGCGGTGGGAGGATAGAACCTGGTGGTGGGCACAGGGAGAGAGTTGTAGAGACTAGCAGTGAACCAACAGAGAGGATGGATACAATCATCTTGAAATCGACTAGAAACTGTGTATTGAAACGTGAATAGAGAAGAACAATTGCACAGCTTTCAGGAGCGAAGCTGCTGCTCCATGTTATATCCAAATTCTGGATTGATAGGCGGTAAATATACTCTTGCACACAGCCTACTTCATAGTAGCTATCGTTGTCTATTCGCCTGGCCTGACGACGACTCCGGTGCGGATCTGCGCAGCGTGCTTAGGCCCAACAGTCCCTTACGCCCCGTGACGCTAGCAATGTTGTGTTGATCAGAACGAAGAGGGTTCCATGTCTCAATCTTGTCGATCGGTTCTCATTATATGCATTTGAATCGCAACATTTGTATCAACAGCAAGCCCTACAGGATACATGGTGTGCACAGTGACGACGGACTACGCGCATCCTGAACGCAGGTACCAAGGAGTTGAGGCTGGTTAGGCACTTGTACAGTTTGTGGCTTTATCTGACATATGGGGCGGTCGTGAATAGATGTGATTGGCTCACTCGTACGTGGACGTGCAGGTGTACGAGCATAACGTTCTGCAGGCCAATTAGATGTCACGACACTTTTGTTATTCGCACGTCGTCCGGGAAGTTCCCTGAGTACTAAAATACTGTGACATTAACTAAGCAAGCATATGGAGATTTTATGCCCCGTCAACTCGTAACCTTGGAGCGCATGCCTGTGACTGATTCTCAGGGTATTCATTTTCCATCCCTTGCTGGAGATGCGAATCACTTTGTGGTTACAGTCGTCCATGGGTAGATGGTGGATCGGCCAACTGACCGGAGCAGAAACTTTGACCAAATGCATGCTTTGGAGTGCGTCCTCCATCTCTCGATTATCCTAAGTTGGGAAGTAAGGGTCGGTGTGCAATGGACGCCTGGCGACTGCGGTCATTATTGGAGGCCTTACATACGCGTGGCATATTCGGTTGCTGTGCCACAATGAATCTCAGAGCCATTTGTAGTGTGAAATCACATTTTCCGATATATCCAATTGATCGCTTGCCGTGTATCCAGGTTCGACAACGACGGCCCAGGCATGTCAGAGTTGTTGAGGCCTAGACAGGCTTGAACATCGGAACATTCGCAATTTTCGGTCACAATACGAAGATACTGTTGGTTGACGCTCTGCAGACATAATAAATCCTGGTAAAGAAAGAGCATATCAAGCGTGGATCATGGTATGGCACGGCAGAAGACGAAAGGCTTTAGAGATCTCGTCCGTGCTCCGAGTCCAGACAATCTCACTTTCGTCACACTTTCCGCCCGCTGCTCCCATATGCCACGCGAATCTCAACGCCTCGTAAATGCAAGCAATTCACAGAACAGAAAACCAGACCTTTGTATCGCCCCTTAATGTCCAGTCGTCTCTTGTTGTGGCTATGACGTCATCACTAAGATCCTCGAACTCAGTTCGGGTCCAGAAGGCCCTGGACATGAGAAAGAAGGTGTGACAGGTTCGGCGTGTCCAAGTAATCGACCACTGAGGAGCAACGGATCATATCTTGCGCTACCCTATGAGGCCGATTGTGGCGCTGACTAGAAGGATAACCCTTAGCAAGCTCCCGTCAAACCAAACAACTAGCGACACAGCCACGCGGTCCTCGTACCATCAACAAACTTTCGAACGGTCCTCCAAAAACCGGGGGCCTAGCCATGACCACCATTATCCACGACCCAGAGTTACTGGCGATATATTTGTGTATAGAAAGAATGTGGATCGCCGGCATGCACATTATCTCGCCGGCTGCGACTGTGTTCACATCCCAGCGTACATGGGCCAAGAAACGACAGTTGCGAACGTCAAAAGCTACAAGTAAATTGCACGCTGCCCGAAACGTACTAAGCCAAATCAGCGTTGTGTTTCGCTCAATTCAGTTTGCTCTAAAGCTGCTGGATGTTTGAATGTGACGGCATACACGCAATCTGTCAACTCCCACGAGTTGTGGGCATCTAATGGAGAGGCTACTTCAACTGCGCTCTCCTCGCAAAATTCACCCTTTCTATCGACAGCTTGGCGGTTACAGCCTCTTGCCGAAAATTCCCTTCTTTATTGTGCGCCATACTTCTGGCCTGGCGCCACAGTCTTATTTTTACAATTCATTGTTTGCGAGAGGAGCAGGTACTCAGAACTTACATCTGCCATGTCTTGATCTCCACGTCAGTTCCACCGTACGACACAGACACAGCACTCCATGAACTTCAACACAATTCCAGCGGGCGCGCCACCTCCGGGTGTGCAGTCAAACTTTGCCCATCCACACACTCTCCTAACCTCTACTATCATAACCGCCGTGATCATCCATATCATCACCCTCGGCTTCGTCATTGTGCGCTTGTATGCCAACATCTGGATCCGGCGCATCTACCCAGAAGATGTCTTTCTCTATCTTGCCTGGTTCGCATTCATTGCGGAAACAGGCCTCACCATATACAACAGCGGCCAAGGCATGATGGCGCGCCACATGTGGGACATGAGTATTGCCACCGTAAATCAAGGGAGCTATCGGTATACGAACATCTTTGTCTGCTATGCCATATCTGGCGGTTTCGCAAAAGCAACCGTCTTTCTGCAGGTCAAGAAGATCTTCACGACGAAGCAGCGGGGCGTGGTATACTGGGTTATCATGGTTTCCCTGGTGGCAAACGCCATGGCGTATACGGCTCTGCTGTTCATCTACGTCTTCAACTGCTGGCCGCTTGCCAAACGTCTCAATCCGGATCTACCGGGCCATTGCATCGACTGGCAGTCTTCCATCATCGCAATCGGAGTCGTCAACCTGATCTCGGACATTGAGGCTTTTGCAGTGCCGGCTTGGGCCATCTGGCAACTGCAAATGAACATTAAGAAGAAGATGGAAGTGTTTGCTGTTTTTGGCGTCGGGGGCCTGGCAGTGGGCACTGCGTGTGTCGGGCTGTATTACAGGGTGCTGGTCTTGACAGCATATGATACTACGTGGTACCTTGCGCAGACAGCCATCTTGTGGTAGGAACGCCGATCTCAACATGCTACATATCCAGGCTAACACGTGCACAGTATGATTGAGCTGGGAAGTGTCATCATTGTCGGCTGCTGCCCATCAATCCCACGCATAGTCCGTCGCCACCAGATCAGGATGGGTTCTGGTTCGGGCGGGTCGAGCGGTTATACCGAAACCTGGGGGAACTCGGCGGCAAGACTTACCGCAAAGCCAAAGCCTGACACATTAGAGGAACAAGTCGGATTTGCCCGGCACCCATCTGATTCGGAGGAGACGCTAGAGATGAACAGATATGGAAATCATGTAGAGTGGGGATGCGCTGAGGATGTCTTTGTTGGCGATGGTATTGTGAACACAATGGGCATATTGCAGAGGCCTGCTCGTGTGCATGACGTGGGGAGAGCGGAAAAGCCCGCGGGCTGGATTTAGGCATGTTGAGTATCAACGCTTTGCCAAGTTTGATGTTCGAAAACCAGGAATTGCAGAAAAATAAATAAAAAAAAATGCAAACAAGACAGAACTAAGATGATTATATATATCTCACATGGCTCAAGCACAGGTACAAGGTGATGTTGCATAGTACCCAGCCTAGGTAAGGCTGACAAAAGTAGGGATTTTGTGTTGCCACTATCTGTAATTAGCAGTACAGAGAGGTCATCATGTGCTCAGCCCGAGTCTATCCAAGGTCCTGGGAATCATATGTCGATCGTCACAATAATTCAGCCCAAGAAGATATCGCAGAGAGCCACGAACAAAACGCCTTTGATATGCCCGACACCTGGTGCCCCACTTGCCAGATGAAAATAATTGAAAAGGAATACTGCACTAGACGCCGGGTAGAAGCCGCATTAAATCGCTAATCTTTTGCAGAACTGGAAGGGGTAGTCGCGTAGAGAGGGAGCAGGCACTTGTCAAGGCGCTTCTTAGCTGCTGCCGGTGCTGTTGTGCATGGGCAATGGGGGCGTGTGCATCATGCCGCTTCCACTGGGTATGCTGGGGGAAGGACCTTGTTGCTTCTTCTTTTCCTTCTTTGCCCAGCGCACTATTGTTTGTTAGCATGCCGTATGTTGGGTGGGAACTGGTAGACGCACATCCACATGCATTGCATAGCGTCTTGGGACCATTCGGGCCTTTCCGCCATTCGGGCGAATCCAATGTACCGCAATCAGTACACACGTACTCGTCGGCAATCTTGAGCTTCTTCTTCTTATCCGAGGAACTCCTGCCATCGCGGTCCATGGATATCTGGATGCCTGCATCGCCGCGTATGAGGTTGGGGCTCGCATCGCCGGTGCTGATGCCCTGTGACCGTTCACCGTCCCGGTAACGGAGACCGGTCAACATCTCAATCGTCTCGAGATGGTTAGCGCCCTCGTATCGAGCCATTTTGTCGTTGATGCTGTCGGGCTTGCTAGCGGCGAGAGCTTCGTCGAGGTTTTGGCGTGTGAGAGCAGTGTTTGATATGACGGGCTTCGCGGGGGGAGGCATCTGCGCATAAGACACGGCATCGGCCTGGCTCATGTTCTGCGTCACATGTGACTCGGAGGGAGTCATGGACGTTCCCGCGCCTTCCGTCTTCTTGTTCCAGTCGTCCTGCTCGTCCTGCTCCTCGCGCTTAAGCTCGGCGATGCGCTTCATCAGCCGCTCGTTCTCAATCTTGTGTTCGAGGAAGGAGTCGAGGAGGGCGGCGTTCTTGGTCGGGTAGGGACGGGCCATCATGAAGAAGCCGCGGCAGTTGATCGAGTTGGGAGGCGCGAACGAGTTGGTATCGCTGCTGAGGTGGGGGTGGCCATGCGACTCGAAGATGATCCACGAGTCGTCTGTCTTGCGGAAGCGGTAGAAGAAGCGCAGTGGGTTGCCCGACGCAATCGACTCGTTGAACTCCTTGACGAAGATGCCAATGTCGTCGGGGTGGATGAACTCATTGATGAAGCGGCCCATGACGTGCGAGGGCTCCCATCCCGTCAGCGCCTTGCACGAAGGCGAGACATAGAGCACCCTCCCGTCGGGCGTGAGGATGTGCAGCAGGTCGCGCAGCTCTTCCAACACCCGCTGCGACCAGTTCCGTCGCTTGGTGAACTCGGTCAGAGTGCTGCCCGAGGGGTTCATGTTAGGAGCGCCAAAGCCGGTCGGTAGCGGGCCTGCGCCCGCACCCGTCAGTTGCATCTCGCTGCCCGTGGTGCTGTTCGGTGGTACGCTCGACTGCATTGGTGGATCCGCAAAGGAGAAGCCGCCGTTTGTGCCCTCGGCTCCGTCGAGCGATGACAAGTCCAGGTCCATCTGCTGCATCACATCGTCCATGGGCAGGCCGTGCATGCTCGTCGGCTCCGGATGCATAGGGAGGCCCGCCATGGGGTTGAGTCCGCCCATCTACAAGACACGTTCTCTCAGGATTACCGTGCCTAGTCATTATGTGGGGTTCGATCGTACCTCAGCACCGCCATTCTGGTATTGCGCCATGGCTTCGCAGATGCACGACTGCCGGCCGTTGCATGCAATGTCGTACGATTAGGCAGGGAGCGACAGGCACGGGATACTTTCCCGAGCTGGGCGGAGGGAAGTGATGGGATTTGTGTGCATCTGCATCTGGCCTTTGGCATGACGGGCACACGGCCACCCTCCACCAGCGCGATGCGCTTGCGGCCTAATGGCGCGCTTCCAGCCCTACTTACCTCAACCTAGCCGGCACATGCACACACCCCGGCGCTGGGAGAGAGAAGAAGAAAAAAAGCCCTGCCATGCACATGCAACCCTTCGCCTTGGAGATACTCTTATAGTCGAGGGCCGGTATGCTTCTAGTCACAGAGGGCGGCCGGCTGTCTGTCCGTTGCCCAAGCCAAGGGATGCGTCTACCACACACACACACACACAAACACATGCACACGTGACATCAGGTGACGGCGCGTTTACGCTACGCCACTTCTGTGTATAAGCTAGCCCGACGAGGCGCTAATGCAACGCGTCCTTGTTCCCAGGCATCAACCACATCACCCTAGCCCACAACTACGTCCCGGCAACCAGCACAGTAAAAAACGAGTGCAAAGGTGTGCCAGCAGTGCGCCATCGTCGACGGGCAACCGCCATCATGTCGAAAATTGACCGTATGATGATCCAGGGCGTCCGTTCTTTTGGCCCCGAGAAAGGCGAGACAATCCAGTTTACCGCACCGCTTACTCTCATTGTCGGCTGGAATGGCTCCGGAAAGACAACCATTATTGAATCGCTCAAATATGCAACCACCGGAGATCTGCCCGCGCAAAGTAGAACCGGTGGCGCTTTCATCCACGACCCCAAATTGCGCAACGAAAAAGAGCTGCTCGCCCAGGTCAAGCTCTCCTTCCGTTCGACGTCCGGTGTCCGTATGGTCGTCACCCGCAACCTTCAGGTCACCGTCAAGAAGAACACGAAGAGCCAGAAGACATTAGAAGGCTCGCTGCTCATGATCAAAGACGGCGAGAAGCACTCCATCTCTACTCGCGTCGCCGAACTAGATCAGATCATACCCCAGTATCTTGGCGTGTCCAAGGCCATCCTGGACAATGTCATCTTTTGCCATCAGGAAGACAGCTTGTGGCCCTTGAGCGATGCAAGCACCCTCAAAAAGAAGTTTGATGAGATCTTCGAGGCCATGAAGTACACAAAAGCTATTGAGAACATCAAAAACATCAAAAAGGATCGGAACATTGACCTAGGTCAGCTGAAGATCATCGAAGCCAACGCCAAGGAAGACAAGACACGAGCAAAGAAGAGCGAGGACCGACAGGCCAAGCTATTCGACGAGATAGAAAAGCTTCGTGAGACGTACACCGACCTGGACGCAAAGTGTACCGAAGCCCAACAAAAGGCTAGCGAAGCCTACACCCATGCGGCACGATTCGAACAGATAGTTGCGCAGCTAGAAGCCAAGCGCATGACGCTCGACATCAACAAGCAAAATGTGGCAGAACTCCAGGATAGTATGAAGGAGTTGGGCGAGTCGGATGAGGAGCTTCAGGGCATGTTGGATCAGTATGAAGAGCGCGTTGCTACCTATGCCACACAGGTTGCGGAGCTCAAAGAGGAATATCTCGAGTTTAAGAAGCATCTGGAAACAAATCGGGGTGCTCTAGGGACGAAACAAAGCGAGATTGGAAAATACGAGGCGCAGAAAGAGCAACATGAGCGCCAAATGCAGCAGCGCGAGAACACTATCAAGGAAGCTGCTAAGCGACACGCTATTCGAGGCTTCGACTACGATATTACAGAGAAACAGGTGCCCGAGTTTCAGCAGATATTGAGCAAAATGTCGCGTGATCAAAACAGAGCTCTTGACCGAGCTCGAGAAGAAACGCAGCGTGATTTACGCGAGGCTCAGGAAGTTCTCAACAAGCTTAACACACGCAGATCGGGACTCAGCCAGAGCAAAGAGGCTGCGCGCAACCAGATCACAAGCAACGACAGGCGCATCTCCGAACTTCAGAAGACTATGAATCAAATCAAGGCGGATGAAGGTAGCGAAGCCATACTCCAGGAAAGGAAACACGATGTCGAGAAGCAGCTGCAGAACGCCACAGCTGCCTCCGCTTCCGAGCGCTACGAGGAACGTATATCGGAAGCTTCCGGAAACTTGCAGACACTTGAAGACCGAAAGGAGCGCCTGACGGCTGAATTTGGCGACGCTTCAAAGCAAGCCCGTGAGTCTGCGTCCATTGATGTCAAACGAGATGAGCTAGGGAGGCAGCAGCACAGTTTGGCAACCATGAAGAAGGTCCACAACAAGCGTCTTTCTCAGCTCGTTGATTCCGAATGGAGTCCCGCCACCTTGGAGGCGACCTTTCAGCAGGTGTTAGCAGAGAAGACGGCCAAAGTCAAGGAAGCTGCGTCTCGCCGCGACATTGCACAGACCAAGTTGGACAAGATCAACTTCCAACTATCGAGCTCAGAGTCACAAGCAAAACAGAAGCGTAAAGAGCTGCAAAAGTACGAAATTACAGTAAAGGAGGCTATACAAAAAGACGATGTTTCTGATTTTGAGGAAACTTTGCAACAACTTGAGGAGGAATACGAAGCAGCATCTTCGGACAAGGCAAAATTCGATGCACAGATTGACTACATGAGCAAGTGCCTGGAGTCTGCCGAGAAGCACAACATCTGCCGGCTTTGCACAAGGACTCTTCACGATGACGAGGATGAGGATTTCACAACGAGGGGCTTCATACAAAAGTTGAAGGACATCATCGCAAAAGCGAAGAAGACCATGCAAGCCGACAATGCCGACGAGATTTTCGCCGAGCTGGAGACCGCTCGAAATGCTAAACCTAGCTATGAGTTGGCGATTCGTTTACGAGAAAACGAACTCCCTGAGATCCAGAAAACCATTATTAACCTGACATCTGAACGTGATACCCTCAACAAGCAACTCGAAGATCAAGATGCCATTATCCATGACCTGGAGGCTGAGAGGCAAGAAGTTGAAGCTTTTTCAAAAGAAGTGCAGAGCATTGCTGGCTACTACACTCGAGTTCAGGAGCTTGAGGCTGAGATCAAAGAGCTTGCACAAAAGCAAAAGTCCGCTGGCCTATCACGAGGCATTGATGCAATCCAGGCCGACCTGAAGCAGGTGTCTGACAATGGCCGCAGTGCCAGGACTACGCTAGATCAACTCATCGCCGCCAGAGACAAGTCGCGCAACTTCATCACATCTCTGGAGTTGAGTGTGCGCGACATCAATGCTGAGCTCAACAACGCACAATCTAAGCTGAAAGAGAAGCGGGCTCTTGCTGAACGGATTGAAGAATTCAAAAAGGAGAACAACAACCAGCGAGAGGCCATGCGCAGCTTAGATCAGGATATGGACAACGTCAATCCTGAGATTGAGCAAGCGCAGTACAAGTACGACGATATAAACCGTCGGGGCAATGACCGCGTCCAGCGTACCCATGATGAAGCTTCCAAGCTCTCCGAGAGTCTTCGTCAACTTGAAAAGGCGAACGAAGAGATCAATGCCTACATTAATCGTGGTGGCCCACAGCAGCTCGAGCGCACGCATCGCGAAATTGAGAACCTGCAAGGCGAGATTGCACGCATTGAAACAGACATGACAAATTTGACGAGGAAGATCAAGAAGCTTGAAGACACTATGCGTGACACCGACATGAGCAGGCGTTCGATAAACGAGAATATACGGTACAGGAAAGCCAAACGCTCGCTCGAGAGCTTGCAGATTGAGATTGAAAAGCTCGAAGGTGAAGGGGCGGAGCGCGACAAGGAACATTACGAGCGTGAAGCCGAGCATTGGGATTTGAAATACCGGCAGCTTAACATTGACAAGACAGGCGTCGAACGCGACATGAAGAACAAAGACGACCAGCTTACCGAGCTCATGGATGAGTACAATAATCTCTACAAGGACTCTGCGCAACAATACCGCGAGGCACACATCAAGGTTGAAACGACAAAGGCGGCCATTGAGGATCTGGGACGCTATGCTGGCGCGCTTGACAAAGCCATCATGAAGTACCATACACTCAAGATGGAAGAGATCAATCGCATCCTTGCTGAGCTCTGGCGTAATGCTTATCAAGGTACTGACGTGGACACGATCCGCATCGCTTCTGATGGTGAAGGCAAGGGAAACCGGGTATACAATTACCGCGTCGTGATGGTGAAGCAAGATACAGAGATGGACATGCGAGGCCGGTGCTCAGCTGGCCAAAAGGTCCTGGCTTCGATCGTCATTCGTCTCGCGCTTGCAGAGTGTTTCGGTACAAATTGCGGTCTTATCGCACTCGACGAGCCAACCACGAATCTCGATCAACAAAATATCAAGGGTCTTGCGGAGTCCCTGTCGCAGATCATCCAGAGTCGCAGGAAGCAGGCCAACTTCCAGCTTCTAGTCATTACCCACGACGAGCAGTTTCTGCGTGAGATGAACTGCGCAGACTATACGGATGTATACTGGCGTGTTGGTCGGGACGTGAAGCAGGAGAGTTATATCGAGCGCCAGAACATTGCAGAGGTGACGTAATTCCGTCCACACAGTTCACGACGTCGCGTTTCTAGGAGACAGCTACGTGTATTCCGTTTTTGTCGTCTTCACCAGCATGCACGATTACGATGCAGTCACCTTGAAACTCATACTTTGCTCGCTCTTTGTCCTCGTCACGTACTGTCACTTCAGATGCCCAGTATGTACAGAACCACCATTTACTTTATTCTCCAGAGTCAGCGTAGGAAATGCAGGGAGGTTGTCGAAGAAGTCTCGAGGTACATTATCAAGGTCTGAACATGAAGTTTATCTAGTAGTGTAGGCTTGGTGCGTGCTTATCAAACCTGCCGTGCTTCCTGGGCTTACGATGGCCGCGCGGCACCAACACACTTGTCTGGAGACATTATCTGGCCGTTACGGGCTATTTTGCCTGTTAGGAAGAAACATGATGACAGGCCGCTTTTCGGTTGATCTGCAGGGTCAAAGTTTAGGTAAGACGGTCTTGATAAGGCGAAGCAAATGGCCGAGCATATCCTTCTTACATGGCATTGAGAACATGGACACGTGGTGCAGGCAACTCCTGGCAAAAGTAAATGTGTACCTTTATGTAAACTCGATCTTCATGTAAAGCAATGCGTTCAAGGAAATGCTGGCGAGGCAGGTTTTGCGATAGGTGACCCAATGCCCCCCCCCCGCTGTGATCGACACTAACACTAGCGCGTCCCCTCCCCTCCGCCAACCTCCGCATCCCATGGCCCCTTGATTCTTCACATGCACCACCTTCCGGCGCAATCGCGTCACTTGATGCATGTCTTTTGGCCGTTGAAAAGTCTGTGCGATATAGCACAAATGAACGTTACTTTGGGTTACAAGCCATGTCGGCCCTTTTGAGCTGTCACCGTGGTGTCACAAGATCGCGTCGATGAAAGCCGGTTGGCCAAGTCCAAGAGCTCAGTGCTAGGGCTCAGCATTAGGCACTATTCGATGATTGATGGGGCCAAGAGTATTACATGTATCGAACTGCAGACGCCAATCTTGGTCTTCGTGTACAGCTGACGAGGTCGCAATTTTCGCAGTCGGAGGCATGATACTTTCCAGCCCAATTATCGCCTCTTTTCTCCAAACTTTACATTCGATCATGAACACGACTACCACCTCCATTTCCCGGAGAAAACTCTAGCGACACTATACGTCGACTGTGGAGTACCGAATACGCTTGGTCGATTACCGCGACAGCCAGAGTATGCATTAAGCTTGAACAGCCGACGCCGGATACCTATCTTGTTGTATATACACGCCGTTTCGAGCAACGTCAATTTTCTGGCCTTTTGTTTATCTATTGCTTCCAGGCGAGGCGTGGAATTTGGTTTACATCGTAATGACAAACAGCACGGAGGCAGATGGCCGAACAGGGAGTGCCAAGAGCGGCACCATCGTTGTCGCCATCATTGTGCCTTCGATTTTGATACTCGTACTCCTCGTGCTAATATTCATGTCAGTTCTCAAACCAGTGCGTTTTTTAAAAGGTGTCCAACTGTCTAAGCTGACGAACAGCAATCGTCGCAGGGGCTTCATCATCCCACGACTCATGTGCAATGAATCCGCGATCAAGGAAGAGAAGTGGCAGTCGCGACAGAACGAGCTGGATAGCCATATCAAGTCGCAGAATTTCCACGAGTGGCTCGCAAGTCAGAAGGAGAAGAACCCGACATCACTACAGATAACAGATCCGCTATGGTGAGTCAGGGATATGGTGCCAACGAATAGCGCGAATGCGGCTAACGGCACAGCGCCATATGTTTGGATGACTTTGTCGACGACGCTCAAATACGCGGTCTTGGATGCTCTCACGCCTTTCACTCGCATTGTCTAGACGAGTGGTTTACAAAGTACAACGAGTACTGTCCACTCTGCCATGGGCCGATCATACCCGGCTCTAGAGCAGCGCGACGAAGAACGCGCGAAAGATTAGACCAGACAATACCCATGATGGTCATGGTGTGAGGACAACAGATGATACCGATAAGAGAGTCGAGCAGGGACTTGTTCCTCCCGGCTCATGGAAGAGTCCTGGCCGAGTACACGGGCCTAGTTGCTTGATACGTAGACCAAATAGGGTATCTCGTCCCGAGTTTGCTTTGCGAATTTGCGGAACGAGCTTTGAGAGATGGAGGCTTATTCGAGATCTTTACAGGCGCTGTGTGAACCTTGTTGATCAGTAAGACTGACCAACCTCTGTTGCACCAGTCTGACCCTCCTAGGCCGCGCGACCCAACATGCATGTGGTGGCGTTGGAAGGCAAATAGGGCAGAATACTCAGCCGGCATCTTCGGCATGGTGGAGATGGTCTACATGGGACATGCTGCGTCAATCAGTATATCGATAACAACGAGAGATAAGTCTGAGAGGGGGGGGGTTCGCAGTATCATCTGACCCTTCCCGAGGTTATGTCAATAGCCGTGTAGCCGCCCGACCTGGACACGACAGCAAGTCGTGTATGCGAACCCACCATTCTCCCAACACCCATTCACGCCTGATGTATGCAGAACAGAAACAAAAGATTAGAACAAATTCAGACGGAGTGCAGGGACATGCCAAGGCGGGGGACGGGGTGACGGTGACCCTGCTGTTCGTGGGGCAGCCGGGGCCGCTAGCGGGAGCGCCACTGGCTCCCGCCTAACGTGGCATCGTCTTCAAGACATCGTCTTCTTCACGCAATGCCATGCAGATGGGTAGAAAGCGGACACAGGGCGTGAGGTCTCCCATGGGTTGCGAGCAGCGCGGCGATGCTGTGGTTCCTGCATCACGATGAGATGCAAGCCGCTAGCACCTTTGCGGCACCTTTGCGGGGCCCAGCAAAATATCACGCCACCTTCCAGGTGGTCTGATCAGGACAAACCTAGACCCGCTCGCACCTCTGCCTACTCCGGCTGCCGCCTCATGATGCGCCGGAACACCCGTTCAAGCTCCGAAGACTTGCTCAGCCTCTACCAATCTTCTGCACCTGCTGATCCAGATTCTGCACCTGCACGCCTCAAGACCAGTCGGCAACTCACATCCTAGACGGAGCCTACCTCAGTATCCGCGAAGCCGCGTGAACTCGGCGTCGAAGGTTATTTGCAGCTGTCGCCAAGCTCTCATCTTTTTGCGTTGCCCATCACTCTTAAACAAGCCGCAGGCCCCACAGGGAACCATTCTTCCACGTTAAACTACACCACCTCTCTTTGTCGTTAACCGGCCGGAGCCGAGTGACGCTGAAACCTGGGTCACGCAAATAAGACGCACCTGCACTTATATCCTCAACCAGGCCCTGCTTGACGCGGATCCTGCACTTCGCCGGCTAAGCACATTTTCGGATTAGCCAGCGGTCCTTGGCGGTCATATCTCCTGATCAACGCGTGACATCCGTGGTGTAACAACCACTCTCTAACCGTCACCATGGCCTTCAATTGGGACGCATATCTCAACACCGAGTCCTTCAGGACATCCAACGACGAATGGCCAGATCTCTTAGCACCAACGATTGCCCCTCCCACATTACAGATGCCAAAATCCACAACGACGGACACGTCAGACTCTTCTCCTGAGGACGTCAACAACTTCGAATCCCTTCTCGGCCCACCCTCGGGCGATCCCTACTTTGACGATTCACTGTTCCTGTCCACCGACTACTTCCTCGGTGATCTAGACGTCCTCAAACCCTTTGCCAACAACTTTGCTGCCGGCAACTCTAGCACAGAACAGTCTCCAGAGCCCGCCCTTGAGACTGGTAACGAATCAACGTCACAGGCGTTCCAGGCGTCGATGAATGAGTTGACCCGATTAGCCCAGATGACACAGGCTCAGAGACAAGCACTCCAGCGTGCAAATACCTTCCCCAATCCCGCATACGAGTCCATGTTTCCCAACAACTTGGACTCGGGTTTCGTCGAAGATCTCACTTTCCCCAATGGGCCCAAGGGAGCATCAAACACTGCAAAGCCGAGCGTGGAGCGGAATCAGACGTCGCAAACAGCAAACACCACCTCCAAGCGAACCAAGAACAAGCCAGACATACTCTCTGCCTGCTGGACTTCACCGCTGTGTCCCAACCATGATGTGAATGGACCGCCCCCAAATCCATCAACGTGCGGTGGAGGTTGTGCCCCGTTCCTATTCGCCGACCAAGACGCTCTTCCCAGCATTACCAATCTACTTGCTGAGCCCCAAGAAGTCACAGCTGAAGATGGCATAGTAGAAATTCAGCCACGGCCCAAGAAGCGATCGGAAAGCGAAGCATCCGCCAATGGCTTCTCAACCCGCCAATTCGAAAGTCAGCAGACAAACACATCACCTAATGAAGAGCAGTCACGGCACAAGAGCGAGACTGCAGAGGATACATCTGCCAAAGACTCCCCCGAAGCTCCTGATGATGGAAAGCCAAAGTCCCGCCGACGATTGCCACACAACCAAGTCGAACGCAAGTACCGCGAATCGCTAAACACCCAACTCGACTCCCTCAAGCGTGTCGTGCCATCACTTCAGCAGAACCAGGGATGCGACGGCGCCGACATTGAAGACCTTCCCACGCCTTCAAAGCCCAGCAAGGCCGTTATCCTAGCGTCGGCGACTGCTTACATCAAGCAAATGGAGAAGGATAAGAAGAGTCTGGCGGACGAGAATGAACTGTTACGCACGCGAGTCAAAGCACTACAAGCCTTAGTCAAGTGTGATGATTGCAGCTTGATGCAATATGTCATGAACCTCAAGATTAAGCAGGGAGGTTGATCGGAATAACTGTTTGTTCGGGATGCTGGCATCTACACGGCATATATTTGGCGTCGGGGAAAAAAACCAGGCTTCATCACGGGAAGATATTTGCATCATTCACGATTGCGGGACGACTAGCAGTCGATTGCATACTTTTGTACGGCTTATGTTTTATTTCTCCTTGGCGGCCACGATGCACGGGCTACACGCAGCAGCTTATGACTGCTATGACTGGAAAGGCGTTTTACGGGATTGGGCTGCATCAGGCATGCGCTGAGGGAAACAGCGTTATGGCGTTTGTGTAGACTTGATTTGCTCATGTGCGAACAAGTATAGAGACTTGAGAGTAGCTGAATTCACGACTTGCTTCAGGACTGCTACGAGCTGAATTCAAGAGTCACGACAAGTGGATTGTGGAATTTATTAAGAGAAGGGGAGGCGATCAAGAACACACGTTTCAATGTATCCCAATATCATCTCTTCCATCTAAATCCTTCCCCGATCTAGAAACTTCTTGGGCAAATCCACAGTCTTTGCGCGCATATACTCCATTGCATCTAGACCTTGGGTTAGCAAACACTATATCCATCTGATTCCATAAAAAAAAGAAGAAAGACGGAAAAGAAAAGAAAAGAGGTGTATAAATCTTACTCTTGCCCAACGTATCGTAGGTCTTACAAGCATTGTACCCCCTATCCAAATGATCCCTCAGCAGAAAATGCACCGCCCTGATCCCACGCAACTCGAACCGATCAATCAACCCACCCTTGTACTCGCGCTCGCCCAGCAACCGCTTCACGCGGTCGACGGTAAGGAACGAGCGCAGCCAGTCCCACTCGTCGTCATGGCGAACAAAGAAGCCACAGTTGCAATCCGACGCCTTGTCGCCCGACCGACCGGCCACAATGTAGCCCAGCGGCGCCCGCACCGTGGCGCCAAACACGTCGAGCGACACGGGCGCCTCCGTCTCGTACGAAGGCTGCTGGCGCGGATATTCGCGCGTCAGGCTCGGTGGGCCAAGCTCCGTCGTCGTCTGGCCACCGCTCCACATTGCGTGCAGGCGCAATGCCAGCTCGGCCTGCGGCAGCAGCGAGACCCAGTACTCATAGTATGGTTTGGGCACGACCTGGCGGAGGTCGTTTGACAGCGACAGGCCCGGGGCGCATTGCAGAAAGACTTCGAGGCACCAGCGGTTGAAAGCTTGTGGCATGTCTGGGCGGACGAGGTCTGGGTCGCGTGTTTGGGCGAAGATGCGGAAGTCGATTGTTGAGGCGTCTTGGGTAGCCGCGTCGAGGGGCGAGGAGCCGTTTTGGTGGAAGTGGAGGGTTGTGAAGCGGGATGTGTTTGCGCCCATTGCTGGGAGTTGTAAGTTGTCAAGTCAAACTGGGAAGTTGGAGTTTTTATATATATATAGATGTATACATACCGTATCTGATTTGGTCCTCGGTCATTTTACACTTTTCCTCAATGTCGAGTCCGCAGAGGTACATGTGCCATTCGCACTGCCAGCCCGCCGGTGCAGTGATGCCTACTTTGGTCGTGGGTGGCGGAGGGAGACCTTTGACGCCGGTGACGCGGACGAGATCCTCGCCTATCTGCTCCATGTGCACGTCTGTAATGTCGGCTGTGACGTCGCAGTTGTAGTACAGCGGGCCTTGGATTTCGTAGAGCAGTTGTGAGGCACATGATGCAACCGTCACACAGCCTTTTTGTCGAATGGGAATTTAGCACGTTTTTGTTCAGTCAAAAAGAAAAGAAAACCACGGAGAAGGGAGAAGAGGAAGAAAAAAAAAAGAGACATCAGTTACATACCACCGCTATCCTTTTCCTTTGCAATATTAAAGCTACCATCGGCCTCGACTTCGGCAATGGGAAAGCCCATGTTGATGTGCTTGCCGGTCTTCATCAGGTCTTTGAACATGGAGTAGTAGCCTCCACACACGTAGCTTGAGCATTCGATCAAGTGGCCTGCGATGAGTGCGCCGGCCAGTTGGTCAAACTGCTCGTTTTGCCAATCGTGCCACCAGCTATTCCATCATTTGTTAGCAAAAATCAAATCAAATCAAACAAACCGAGCAAAATCGACTTACGCCGCCGCCCCGATAACCGGCGCCGCATCTGCAACACGGCCAGCAATTACAATATCAGCGCCCTGTCGAAACGCTTCTGCTATGCAAAGACCGCCCAGGTAAGCCTGTGCACAGATTGGTTCCATGCCCCACTCCTCGAGCTTCTTGCCATGCATTAAACTTTCAAACTTCTCCCCCTTTTTGATCAAGCTGTTGACCTGGGCGGTTACATCGTCGCCTTCTATCCACGCTACTTTAAGCTGGCCCGCCCCTTGCTTCTGCAGTAAATCCACGACGACTTGGGCGAGCAGCTCGGTATCGGATGCGCCGGCATTGACGGCAAGTTTCGTCTTGTTCTTGACAAGGTTCGGGATGGCGGGCTCGAAACATTGGAGAAAGGTATCCGCGTACATGGCATTCTTCATTCGTTCTTCTAGACTGGGCTTGCTGCTGCTGCTGCTGCTGCTACTGTTGTTGTTCTTGGTAGTGCTGTTTTTGACTTTGCCGCTGCCGTGGACCGTCATTGTCATTTCTGAGAGCCAGTCGCCTGGTACAGGTCAGCATGAATGTATGGTATCAAAAGCTTCTCAAGTGCAAAGTACCCATGACAACATCAACTTCTGGATCCCCTGCCATACGTGTAATGGCAGAGGAACGATCGGTGAAGCCACCAGAGCATCCGGCGATGCGTATAGCACGTTTGCGATTAGTAGACGGAGTCATTTTCACTCGCTTTGGATTGGGCGTCATGTATTATTTGGCTCGATGTCTTCCAAATCCCAGAAAAGAAAAGACTCGAGAAGAAAGATGTAACTGTTGTTCACAATGGAAAGCTCACGCAACCTATATATCAGATGTCTTCATCGGAGTCAAGGTCACTGCGAAACCATTAGCCGCGACATGGACCAATTGCGTCTATACAGCCAGAGAATGCTGCGGCGCTCGTCATATCACGGATAATTGTTCACGAAGGAAGACGATATCCTGCATACCGGCATGGTGGGGTGCGGGGAAGACGGAAGTGTTGTAGGCCATCAGATGGAAGTACCAGTATAACTGACGCTCACGGCGAGGTGGTGTTGCAGTGCGACATCAAAATCAAGAAAAAACATCAATAGCAAGGCTTGACAAGTACACTCGAAATAATATGAATTTGCTCTAAGCTTCAATGGCTAAGGAAGGAAGTAGGTAAGCGATGCGGAAGACAAGTGGCTCTGTGCATGACTCGTATTTCTCCCCGTGCAGAAATTTCACGACTCGCGCGATACCCAGTGAAGGAGCGTGGCGAAGAGACTGGCCAAGCTGTTTACGCGTTAGCATGAGCATTTGGTCTAGCCATCCACACTAGTGCCTTGAGGGAACTCTGTTGATTTGCGAGCGGAATGTCGACCTGGAGTTACTTACGAAGCGAAGAAAGTGAAGGCGATAAGTGCCTTCTTGAGCTTGCATTTGAACATGTTCACCCCCCCGTTAAACAAAACGTAGTCCATATGGTCGCACAAGCCAAATTTGCCGGTTACAAAGTCGTTCAGCGCAAGGATAAACGCTATAAGCCAGAAAATGCCTAGGACGAGCATGATGATTGCAAGGTAGCTCTTTGTAGATCGGGTCATGGAGAAAACCAGTAGGGGGAGCATCAGGAGAATATCGATGGCAGCCTGATGGAATGTTAGCTATGATCGAATTGGTATAGGCAAGAAACCCAACCAGTGTAGTCCAGAACGGTGCATGGCCTTGTGTCCTCATCTCATAGGCGGCGTAACTGCTGCTGAAATGCGCCGACAAATATGCAGCAAGAATTAGGACGATGAGACTCGAGGCGAGGTGTAGAATATGAGTCAGAAACAAGAGGGGAAGCAAGATAGGATGTGGGTGCCGGGGCGTAGCGTTGCCTGTGCCCTTGGGCATATCGAGTTTATTCTCTGAGGCGGGGACCGCAGAGGAGGGAGGAGCGGTAGCCATTGTCGCTCAGTCGTAGTTTGTTGATAGAGGAACCAATGAGAATGATAGAATGCTCGAGAGATACTTGGGGCGGGTGTAGCTCAATGCTGGCGGGTAAAGTGCTGCAGTGTTGGGGGATGTGTGCTGTTGGAAGAAGAGAAGTGGATGTGCAAGTCGTGTCGGAATGATGTTTTTGTGTTGCGCGTCTTATTCCTTCCAAAGGAGCGCAGAAACCGGATGTGGCAGGCCTACATAGTAGCACCTGCTCTATCACCACCATATTGTCAGCAGGATCATCCAGGTGCAGTGGTAGGAACGACAGTGTCTCAAGGGCACCGTGCTTGCAGTGTTTGCAGACCGTGTGATTATCACACGTAAGAACAAGTCCAGCAATGAGCAAAATCCCATCGTCTCTCTAGGCAAGCCACATACGACGTTCAGCGACGGCGGGAAGTCAAGACCCAGTGTGTTATAAAGTTGATGATCTCATAAGCTAGCAATGCCCAGCTACAGGTTAGAAAAGGGATAAGGTGTACAATGGAAAGACCAAACAGGTATTGACAACTCCCCCGCCCACTCTGCCATGATTACTCTGCCATCGGGCATTCTCCTCACTATTTCTCTCTCGTCGAAGACGCGATTGTACGAAGTGGCAGGAACGACAGGATTTCATCACAAGAAGCTTGTGGTCAACACCGCCGAAGCATGTACGACCCTCGGAACACGTGGCAGTGCGTAGAGATAAGCCAGAATTCACGCTGTGCCTGTACCTTACCATGATCTACAGATAGTTAGTATTGCCAATGTCGCAATCACACTAGCTTACATCTCGCTCGCAGAAAAACAACAACAACACAGATATTGCCAAGGCTTCTAAGATGGAGATATGCCGCAAAAAATCTAAGTGGCAAGCGCCGGTAGGTCTATGCGCGTCTCAACGGAAGCGCATAATCACCAGCCACACGCCGATTAAAGACACTGTAGACCAGTCATTCCATGCACTGCCCAGACAATGTACTGAATCAAGAAAGCTTTCGGATATAGCGAGCGATGAACTTGTTTCCTGACTCCTTTAGGCGCTAGTGTTCGATGAACCCACAAGTCCAAGGCCGGCTACAGGCGCTGATCATCCGGGACGGAAGTTGGAGCCTAACCAATCATTAGTCTCTGGCGGAAGTCCGACGGGCGGTTGTAGAAAAACAAAATGCTCTAGCGAAAGCGCGTAATATCAGGTAAAGTTGAGAAGATTGTGATTGCTGGTTGAGAAAGCATAGATCCTGCAATCCACCACGCCCCGAAGGCGTATAGGAGAGGAACTCTTATGGCCCCAGCTTTGTCATCATGCAGGTGTAGACGAATAGAGACGAGACGGAGGGACTTACTGGGCCAGTGTTGGTTTGGGAGCTCCGCTCCGTACGCTAGACGATGCGGTCCCTGACAGGAAATCCCAGGATGCCGATTCGGCGTGCGAACAGATGGCTGCATTTAGCAGTCTGAGATGCTGCAGGTGAGATCCGAATGCGCGGATGCACATACGCCACCAACACGTCAAAAGACCAAGCCGGTATGCCTCATCGGCATATGGCTCAGCCTGGTGAAGCGTCGGCGCGCGAGAGGTCACTCGATGAGATATTTGGCAGGGAAGTTCCGACGATCAGGTAACCGATTCCATCGCCACGTAGCCAATAGAATCGGAAGTCGGCCGACATGCCGCGGACATGGATTATCCGGGGGTGTGGTAGACAGAGCGCGGCGTGGCAGCAAGTCAAGCAGTGGCGCAGTCGGCTCACATGTTAAAGGTAAAAGTGGTGTGGGCGGCAGAACCTCGCTGTCGGTAACTGTGACGGGTGGGCGAGGATGCATCGTGACTGGACCTTTGGGGGCAATAGCGTTTGGGTGGGTTGCTGGTGGCAAGGGACAATGGCGGTGTATTCGACATTTTCGACTTGGGCGTGGTTGCAGAAGCAGGCTGGCAACTAGAGGTAAGGTGTAGTAGGCGGCATGCAGCAGGCGTCGTCGTTGTCGGCGGCGGCGGCGGCGGCGGCGGAGAAGGAGAGGCGACCCCACTGACGGACACACCATGCACCATGCACGCCCTCGGTGGATGGATACAGTAGGGCAGAATATTTGCAGTAGAGGCGGCAGACGGGGTCCAGGTATGGATATGAAGGCGTCGCCAAATATGTCAGAATGTCAGAAGGGGGTGGGCGATGGTTCGCGAGGAGAGCGCATTACAGGCTGAGAAGAGAGAAGGCGACCGAGAAAGGCCCGGGCGATGTCAACGGCAGACGGAGCGCCATGGAAGGCCCATGTGTTGACTGTAAGCCGTTAGTGGGTGACGCGAGACGCGCAGCGTGAGTGGGTGGACAAGATTGCGATACAGTGGGAGAAGGGTGGACAATGTGGGCGAGCGAGACGAGTCGCATGTCTTTCGCTCGGGCCCGTCAGTCAGTTGGCCAGTTGGCCAGTTGGCCAGCCAGTCAGTCAGTCTCCACCCCATGGGCCGACTCTTACCTCCTTTTGCTCTTTGTCGCCTTTGCCGTCGCCGTCGCCGTCGCCGTCTCCGTTGCAGATGTTCTCGGCGCTCCGCTGTTCCTTCGTTCCGCGGGAGGAAGGCACGGGATACGGGAGAACCCTCGCCCGTCCCAGGCCGTCGGATCGCCAACGCAAGCTTGCCAGCAACTCCCTTCTTGTCGCCCCATCCCACCCCCGCATACAGCACACATGACACATGACACATCTCGCCATCCATCCACCTGGGGCTTGCGCATCACGACTTGATTTGAGCGCCGGCAGCCTCTGTGGCAACCGCCCTCGGCGCATGTTTGTGTGCCACCATGCTGCTGCAGCTCGCTTGCTATAAATGCAACAAAAAGAAAAGGATCGGTCCGGCATCCTGGGCCAGCGAGCAAGGTCAGGTAACGATGCAACAACTTGAAACTTTACGCGCCGATTGCTAGCCGTCAATAATCGCCTCCCTATGCTGTTAACGCTGGCCGTTCATAGTTGCACAATTCAATTCTTGCCTTCACATTCTGGCCTGATTCTGCACGCGAACAAACCCACCAGCCTGGAACGACGCGTGGCACCGATGCATACACCACCACCATTTGTCTATTCAACTACCTCCATCGGCTTGCCACTGGCACCACTGTGACGTCGATTTGTTTCGAGCAAGCGACCGTCAGACCCTGGCCGCAATGCGCTCCCGGCCCATCTTAGCAGCCTCACCGTTACATTGCATCTAGTGGCCCACGCGAACGAGCGTTGGAAGGAAGTGGGGGGGTATATTGGCACTCAGTATATACTACTCGTCGTGTCCTTGAAAACGGGGACATGGTCATCCCGGTCGCTTCGCTAAATCAACAGCATGTGCCCTCCACGCCAAACACAAACCACTATAGAGAGACCAACACCGTGTGGTCGCAAGCAACACAAAATGATGCCATGCACAACAACACGACAACAACAACAAAAGAACGCGCTCAGGCCGCCGCGCCCTGCCTAGGAAACAGTGGAAAATCGTTTTAAGCACAGGGAAACCGAGGTATCATATTCTTCAACGTGCCGTAACGCCGGACAGGGGGGGTTGGGGGTAGTCGCCGAAAAAAACTCCAGATTTTCCCTACCGCAAAATGCGCCATTAGGTAAATAGGGCAAGGTGATGCGAATAAAGTGTAAAGCGACGCGTTCATGGCACATGTGTCCACGGGGAATTCCCCAGCTCCGTCGTGCCATTCGAGGGATCGAGGTGCTCGCCAATAGCAGAGTGAGGCTAGTGATGTTTCGCGAAATGCACAACTTCCTGGAAATGTCCGCATGGTCCAGGTGTGACGGGGCAGGCGCGTTGATGCGCTCGACAGAGCTTCGGACAAGGCCCGATGCAGACGAGCCGGCGGGACCTCGCTGGCTACTGCATCGCGCGCGGTACCAGGCAAACAAGGGCCAGATACAGCATCCATTATCGATTGAACAAGGTCCTACAAATGTAGTGCGAGAGCCTACTGCTGGGGGCGGCGGGCAGTCCAAATGTGGCTACAGAGCAAGGCATCAGCATCTCGCCTGACATGGAACCATTGGTACCACGGGGGGGCCGGGGCATGACTTACATGTTGTTGTACGCATGGATTTTGCGGTTGCAGAGCTCCCTCCGCACACTCTCGAGCAATGGCCTGACATGTGCGTTGAGATCCCACCCGTAGACCCTGGTGAGGGGTGCAAAGGTTAGCGCCTCCAGACCCTCGGTCAGGCCCAGATTGTACCACCTGCCGATGTCTTTTTGGTGCGGGTCATTGGGCCATGTGTTGTACGGGACGCGAATAACCGTCTCCTGGATATCGATGAAGCCGGACGACTGCAGCAGCTGGCGGGTGTGGTGCTCGTATGCGATTGGGCGCGAAACTCGGTGCGTGGCATCTGCTAGCCAGCCGTACCATTTGGTAAGCATGCTGTCGGGCGGAAGCGTGTGGTCGTCGCAGCGCGGTTCCATGTCGATTTCAATGTGCTCTATCCAGCCAGTGCCTGGCTTTAGGTGGCTGCGAGCGGTTAGCATGGCCGTTGGCGGGGGAAAGGGTTGCTACCTACGAAAATATCTTCTGGTAGAGCTCCGGCCAGGATGTGACGCTACCGCATGCCATGCGCAGATGGATGAGGTCCCAGGAATCCTCGCCCAGCGTCCAGGGGCTCTCGTAGTCGCGTGGTACACGAAATCGCAGGTTCGGGGGGATTCTACGGGGACTAATCAGTGTCAGGCAAAGAGGAGGCAGCGGGGGGCAGCATACTTCTCGGGCTGAATGTTGACCAGATCCAATCCTAGAACCTGCACATGTCACGTTAGCGGTGAGGTCGCAAGGCAGAAACGAGGCTGGTTTTTGGGCGTACCTCGGCGTTCAGGTATTTGCTGCACAGTCGCGGTTAGCCGTGGGCTGAGCCAAAATGCAGGCAGGGCTGCGGAGACAAACTTACTCGGCCATGTCAATTGCCCAGATGCCTGTTCCGCAGCCAACGTCGAGGATGCGGGGCTGCAGATGTGGCTCGACGGGCACTGGGGCCTGGTGCAGCTGGCCTCTCCGTGCTACGGCAAAAAACTGGTGGTAAATGTCCATGCGGTCCTTTTCTGGCTGTGGTATTCTAGCGTCAGCGCGGAACGAGCCAACGACTCGCGGCTACCTACCTCGTCGCATGGGTACATGTAAAGGCCTCTCCGGTAGCCGTGGTACCATCGGCCATTTTCCATGTAGTTACTGTTTTGGGCGGGTACGGGCAATCTAGAGCTGCAGGTTAGCCGTCTGAGGTTTGCTGGGGGGGGGAGGTGTAGGGAGGGGGGTGGGAGGGGGGTGGCCATTGCAGGCGCATTGCCGCCGGCCAGCGTTGGGCGCGTCGCACGGAGCGGGGAGGAGCAGTGCACTCACCCATTTGATGACATCGTGACCATTGGAGCGAGCAGCGTTCGGCGAGCAGCGTTGGCAGTTTGCTGGGCAGCCTTTGCGGCGACTACTAATCGGTAATTGGTGGTGCCGATGACGAGTTTGCGCTGATCATGAGACAGAGGGAGTCGCGGTTGCCCGAGGGCGCGAGGCAGATGTCGTCGAGCGGAATGATACAGCCGGGAGAAGAAGCCGGGGATGAGGGCGAACGGCAGCGAGGCTCTGGCGGCAGGCAGGGGCGAAAATGGCGGGTGATGGATGGATGGATGGATGGGTGTATGTATGTATGTATGGATGTATGGGGGGGCGGCGTTATTGTTGTTGTTGTTGTCGTCGTCGTCGTCGTCGCGGATTAGGGCGGGCAGCAGCAGCAGCAGCAGCAGCGTCGTGTATATATGCGAGCTTCAGGTGGCAGGGCCGGCATCTCAGTCATCAGGCCCAGAGAGATGCGCGAGGTATTTAAAAGCGAAACCCCTGCAGGCGCGACAATGAGCGCTGACGCTGGGGCTGGTCGACCACAAGCAGGCGTCCCGGCATCAATGCAAGAGGCAGTCCGAGGCGGATCCACCCATCTGCACACCTCTTGGGACCCATCAGCATCCCAGGCCATTAAAAAGACAGCTATTAATTAGCTGGCCTGTCCATGCCACTCCCATCGTCCACTGTCCGCGACACGCTCGGAGCTGGGCCCAAGAGAGTATGGTTCTTTTCCAGCTACCATGATGGCGGTAACAGACTGTCGGAAATGCACCCGTGCGCTGACTGGCTGTCCACCCATTGCCCTGAGGTCCCTCCCCCGGTCCAGCACCCATGGGCGCTGGAACCGAGCTGGTGCTGCTGCTTGTCGTCGTCACATCCCGCCCACCACCGCTACACCGCTCAGAGAGAGATGGAGACGGAGAGAAAAAGAGAAAGAGAAAGAGAGAGACACACACACGCGCGCGCAACTAGGCCCTGCTGCGAAGTGGCAGTGAGGCGGCGCATGACATGGGGAGAACACTCTGATACTCGGTGAGCGGGCATGGGCGAGGACAGCCCCGGCCCCATCCATACATGGCATTAGCATTTGTCGTCTGTCGCCTGTCCTCTGCTGTCTGCCAGCACGCCCGTCTGGTGCTGCTGCTGCTGCTGATACATCCGACATCTGGTGCTGATACCAATCTGCCCCTCGACGCGGCGGAGATGTGACGACAAAGATGGGCGACCCGACTAGCCAGGACATGGCTGGCGGCCTTTCTAAGCTTCGCCGGACCGTCTTCGCGCTGGCCCTCGACGCCCAATAGAGTGGTTCAAGAGCTGCATCCCGTACCATGCTCCCCGCTTCGGCGAATAGCCATGTTCACGGCCACGGCCAAGGCGAATGGGCGACCAAGCCCACCACCAACCCTACCGCTTCTGTGCGCGTCTTCTGCTTCTGGCGTATGGCGTACGGGCGCATACCTTCAGCCCTCCCATATAGTCGGCTCAACTGACGCTTTTGCACCAAGGCCCGAGATGACTGCTATCCGAATGATACGGCGAGCAAAGGATAATCTCCGCGATCCTGGTAGCAGCTCAGTCGCGTCAGTACCGAAGAATTGCTTTGTCCCAGCAGACTGTCATGCGGCGAGCCATACGCACGCCTATGCTTCGTCTCGTGCAGTGCTGTACACACCCACACCCACACCCATATCGAAACCGGCTCCCTTACGCCCGAGGTGCCCACGCCTAGAATGCCAGGCCCTAATCTCAGGCGCGGTCCCAGGCTTTGGAATGCATTGTGGAGCACGGTCGTGACTTGCATCGTTGACACACTTTGCTGTTGCAGCGCCGCGCGCCGTTCCGCTGCCGAACTTGATTGTTCGGTACAGGAAGGGTTACGCAACGCCTGCGATCCCCGCCCGCCGGTCGGCACGAGAGTCTGCTGTCCCGGCCGGTGTCGACAGATTCATGTCTACATGGTAGACTACTCGCATGGTACACCATTCGCCCAGCTGGGAAGAGCTGAGCATACCAATCTCCTCCCGCCCTATACAGCACCAGGCCCGCGCTAGCCATCGGCGCCTTACCGCATCCTCGCTGATCCTTTCCCGAGTCGGGCCAGGTTTAGGATTGCATGCACACATGCTCACAGGAACGCCCTTCTGGCTTTTCATATGCCGACAAGTCATCACTGCCTTGGTAGCGAGCAAGACGAGATCGAGTCAACAGCATCCCTTCACCGCCCGGGGCAGTTACTCGCACCTAGGTTCCATCTAGTCAGCTGCGCAGCAGAGAATGTCATCGGGCTCGCCAACACCATGTACCAGCAAGAAGCAAACGTCTGGCTGCCTAGATGACGTCTCGGTGCGTGCTTCTCCTTGTGCACACCGGTCCATGGCCGTCGTCGTACTCGTCCACCCGACCACATCCAGGGCCCTTTATCCGCCTGCAAAGCCAACGTCGCCCTGGTCTGGTAGCGAGAGAGACGACCCCGGCGGCAGAGAGGGGCGGTTTCAGCTAACGACACAACATCAGCATAACTCTAGAACGATGCAACGTCGCAAGGGACGGCTGCAAGGTTCACGCGCAGTCAACCAGACGCACACCAAATGGCATGTCAAGGGCGACAAGACTGCGGGGACCGCGAGACAGCAGGCCGATTGAAACATGGTTGTGGTCGTCGCTAGCCATGGCGGAACCGCTCTACTGGGTCCTCCGCAGGGCTGGTAAGCAAAAGTAAGACTGGGCGCCCGTCGAGCTGCATGAACACGAACAGTTCCCTTGACCGCCGTCCGCCCACCCTCTTGAAACATCTTCCAGTGGCGCCTCCGCGCTTTTCTAGCGAGCCATCTTGGCCACTTGACAGCTCGCAACAAGGTGAATGCCGGTACGCGCTGGCGACAACCGCGTGGGGCCCGCTGCACATTGCCCGTCGTCGACTCTACAAGGAAGCGCGTGCGGCGCTTACATCGAACACTCCTGAGACAAGACGGCCAGCGAGCCTGGGCCCTGCCGCCATGCTAGCGCCAGAGAGGGACGCGTTTCAGCCGTCATCAACGTGTTCCAGCTATATTACTGCTGCTAAGAGACGCGTGGTGCCGTCACCAAACATGCCGTTCAAGCCCGATGGCTCGGCGACTGGCAGCAACCAAACAAAACACAAGCCCGGCATAATTGGCCTTGTGCAAGACGTCCCTCGCAGCTGGAAACACGTGCTGAGGGACCTACAGCCCGCCCCCGACTGCTGCACCCATCCAACACCTGCCGAGACACGTTGCTACGTCATGACCAATCTTGCAGCGCAGGCGGAACGAATCTCGGGATCCACCTTGATAATTACCTACCTACCTACTCCAGCTTCTTGTCAAGCCTGCCGACGCCGACGGGGCTGGCTGGACGCCTGACTTTGTCTAGACGTCTGTTCCAATACGGAGGACCATCAAGCACGCTGATTGCAGGCCAATCTACGCGCCGTGTACACATGCCAACACAATTGCACTGGCGCACACGGTCGCACACAGGGACGTTATTGATCCCGCAAGGCTGCCCATACCTGCATATGCGATAAACGCCATATGTGAATCGCCTCGCCCAGCCAGCCTGCCATCACCAGATACCATGTGTGTTGTACTGCAGCGTACAAGACCCGTTGGAAAATGCTATACCCACCGCAACCGCACTTGGAACCGTAACCATTCCATGGTCGCCAATGTTACCACAACCGGCTGTATTCTCAGATTGGGTCCTCTACCATGGCTCATATCCATTTTGCTTATGCATGTACGATATGCCTAGTACGTTTACGTCTGTGTAACTTGGCAAATAGTAAGGCTATGGAGCACGAGCACAAGGAGCATGGACACTCACAGGGTACGATACTACCAGCCTGCAGGCATGGCTTCCTTTCAGCATGGTTAATACTCTCAACACAGCATTTCTTGACCGAATCACGACAGCAGCTTGTGCAATGCGAGGTTCATGAATCATATCAAGGCCTGAAAGATTGCGTGGACACCGAAGCCCTGCATGAAATGAAAACGAGGGTTCCGCAACTCGCCGGACGCAGTAGCACCAGCTGCTTGGTACGATCTACAGGCCTCGGGCTGTAGCAGCACGAGCTACGATTACATCCAACACCACGTACGATCCCTGATGGAGCGCGCATGTCGCCATCGTAAGCTCAATTTAGCACCGGCAAGAAGACTGCCGACGTAACAGACCATTGCTTGGATTACCGACCGAGGCCCCTGCTTGTGGACATGAGTGTACACACGGCCATTTCATTAGGTGCGAGTACGATCATGCATGACTGATGGATCAAGCCCAGGTGTGAGCCACCGGCTGATGGTTATCTCGATGAGATGGTCTTCATCTTACCGCCCGCTCATCTTGCTCAGTCTTGCCTTGGATAGGAGCCGGCATTTAGAGCCGCATGGCCTGTGAGCAAACAGTGTCTCCGTGTGGGGTGTTGACGATACCCTGGCCCACGTAAGCCAGTCAGTCAGGTGGTAGGGGGCTGACTCAAGCGATATGCGACTAGTGAAGTGGTGTACGTTTAGCGAAGGCACTGTAAGAGTCTTCGGTATCTTCTCCGCGCACACTAACGAAAGGCCCACGCCTCATCCCAAGTCAAACTCTGGCAAGGAACATGATGAATTTTCAGGACTCAGGAGGGTTTACGACAACTCGTAATGCTAAATAAACTCTGGTTCCTGGTACGCTAGCGTACGAAAAGGTGTGGAGCGCGTGATCAGAGCTTCAGGGCTAGGAGATCGCCGTCAACCCATCACCATGGTTCAGGCGTCACGAATGGAGTGTTCCCGGAAAGCTCTCTCCTTTGACCGGCTGCTGGTTGTAATCACGACGGAAATGCTAAACTCGGCGAAGCACCGTCTACTTGACCGTCCCGGCACTAGTCTGGGAGTAGCTTTACATGCTATCATCATCAATCGTATAACTGCACAAGCGCCTGGTCGGTTTAACGTCGAATTCAAATGAGCTTCCTTATGCCCGGAAGGTCCGGTAACTAGCCGCAATGGCAACAAACGCCGCCACTCAACGTTACACTGACACACCTTCTAGACCCATTGCCACCTCTCTCGTATCCACTTCAGGACATAAACCAGGAGCACGAGCACCGGAACCTCTATCAAGGGACCCACTGTACTTGCCAAAGCCTGTCCGCTTCCTGCACCATATACTGCAACAACGACGGCGATGGCTAGCTCAAAGTTATTGCTCGCGGCGGTGAAGCTTTGTGTGCAGCTAACTTTATAACCGAAACCCATCTTCCAGCAGAGCCAAACGGTGCCCGTGAAGACGACGAGGAAGTAGACAAGTAGTGGTGCGCAGACGCGAAGCACGTCTGTAATTTGTCTGACAACATGTGCGCCCTGGCTGGCGAACAAGACGATGATGGTGTAGAGCAGTCCAATGAGGGAAAACGGCGCAATGTAGCGGATGAACCGGCGCTGGTATCGTTCCTCGCCCAACACCGCCTTCAACCCCAACCGCGTAATCACCGCTGCCCCAAGAGGAATGCCCAGAAACACACCCACACTCTGCGCTACGCCCTCATACGACACCTTTGTCTTCTCTCCATGACTCACAATCTGGATGTAGAAGACGGCAAAGGGCGCAAACAGCACAATCTGCAGTATCGAGTTGAACGCCACAAGCACGGCGCAGTAATCGCCGTCGCCCTGCGCGAGATCCGTCCATATGAGCACCATGGCAATGCATCTTGCGATGCCGACAAAGATTAACCCTTCACGCAGATCCTGTCGGTCTGGCAGGAACGCCCATGCAAGAGCTACCATGAACAGCGGTGCGATGATCCAGTTGAGTACAAACGAGACGCCGATTTGGATCCAGAGTGCGCGCGATTTCAGTAGTAGGTGTAGAGATTCATAGCGTACTTTGCAGAGGATGGGGTACATCATTACCAGCAGACCGATTGCTGTGGGGGGTTGTTTTCGTTAGCGCTGCGTCCCATTTTAACCAGTAGAGGAAGTGATGAAGGAAAGGAGGAACCCACCAATTGGTATACTAACACCAACAAATTCTCCCCTCTGCAGTGCAGGACCGACAGAGTCCACCGTGTTTCCTAAAGCGATGCCGATGCCCATGGCGAGGATGATCCATATGACCAGGAAGCGGTCGAGGAACGAGAGGCCTTTTAATGGTGGGAGGGCGGGCTTTTCGTCTTCTGGGCGTGGGTCTAGGAGGTGGGTGTTAGGTTGTCGTTGTTGTACTAGAGGAGATGTATGTGTAGATGGGTGTAGGTGTGTAGATGTAAACATCATACACGTTACGTACCTATGATACTCTTCCCTTCTGCACCACCACCAGCCGTTTTCTCAACATCAACGTCATCGCCATCTCTCTTCCTTCTCTCCTCCTCCTCCCTTGCAATCGCCCCGCGCTCAACAGTATCCATGTTTCTCTCTCTCTCTCTCTTCTTCTTCTTCTTCTTTTCCGCCCAATCTCAACAACCTCCTCTCTTCTTTCCGTTTTTTTCTTTTCTCTTTTTCCTCCTCTCGTCCTGAAACGCGAATCCGAATCCAACACAATGATAATAATACCAATTATAATAATAACAATAGTAACAAGATATCGAATCTCGGTCCGACTATCTGCCCGTCTTTTCGTCCCTGTTTCGGCTGCTGTCGTTGGCTGCTTGCTGCCCAATCCTCTTCTCTTTTATGCTCCCCGGGGGTTTTTTTTTCGAGATCCCAGATCAGATCTACAGGCTAAAGCGGCTCTCGCTTAGCCAATCAGCGCACGACAGTGACATGCCGGATCTTGCCAAGGCGCTAGAAGAGGGAAATGACGGTGGTGCGAAGGGGGATTTTTTTGGCATGTGCAGGTTGTTGATATGGAATGGGGGGTTTTTTTTTGGTGGACTGGGGGATTTTAGGGGGCAAGGGGAGGTTTGGATAATGGCCTATCAGGGAAATATGGGGGGAAGAGGAAGATGTCATGCAGTGCGTTTGGATCAGGGATAGACTGGTTTGCATTCGGGGGTTGTTTTGCTCGCTTCTCCTTCTACATGGTATGGTGGCGGTGGCGGTCGGTGGGTGATGTGTTGCGTTTAGCCTATCAGGCTGAGACGGGAAGTCACTGCATGAGATGCGATAATGAGGCATCAAGGAGAGAAGACGGAAAGACTTCTTCGCCAGAATCGATGACTCGTTTGCTATGTCTGGGAGGAAGAAGACTGGAAGAACATGTTCAAGGCTTTCCTCTTTGAGAAGGAACTTATGACTCAATTGCAACTGTGAAGAATGGACATGTACTTCAATTGGCCATGCTTTGTGCATGGTAAAACATGAGGGGGACAACATTGTCGTTCGAGCCGGTAAGAGCCCGATTTCATGCGAGAACGGAGAGTATGAAGTGCTATCAATCGTAAGACGCATTATCAGGTATTTCTTCAGGAAATAGAAAGACATGAGTCACTTGGGTCGAACTACAAACTATCCAATGAATCGAATATCTGCTACTATTGTTCTGTATCCAACTCGCCGCCACCACGACAAACCTGAGCGCAAATGCAGGGACCTTCCGTTGGCTGAGGGCTGCGTGGAACTTATATTTCATGAGCTTCTACACACTTTCTTGATTCAACATGCCTGTCAGTCATCTCACAATAGTGGTGATTATGGATGGGCTTGTCAGCGAATCGCCAAGGCGATTAAGAAAGAGAGTCTGCGAATGCTAGGTATAAAGATACATTTGACCCGTCTAGAGAGCTTGACAAATGACCTGAAGAGTTGCAGTATCGCGGACAGGCATATATTTCACAACCTGTACGACTGGGGTTTCGAAGGAAAGTTCCGAGCAGCGCGTTTAGGACGTGAACAGAAGCAAACGAGGCGGTAGGCATTTGCATCTACATACATCTTCATGACAGCTCAAGCTCACAGGGAACTATTAATTAAAAATGCAGATAGAGTTATAGAGGCATGATTCTCGTGATGATGGCTAAAGTGGAGTTGATGGCATATTTTGAGCCCTTGCCAAACTGACAGCCCTGCTTCCCAAGGTGCAGATACTCGAAGGTCCTAACAAAGCCCTCAGACATAGCGCGGGATTGCGACACAAACAGATTACACAAGTTTCCTGTTTCTATCGTGTTCCCTCACTGCTCTGGTATGTCGTGGGTGGTGGCGTCTCGTACAATGACGTCGCCATGCGCTCTTCCGCGGAGCCTATTACCAACGGCAATACAATCATGAGGGCATCAGCGACTTTACCTATAGAACCTAATACTCGCCCAATATTCGTCGACCCATTTCCATTATCTAGGGAATATTGTCCTATTGATACCGATTGCTAAAGCAACATTTAGCCACCCTGCGGAACTAATCAAGCAGCAATATGGCCATGAATCTCGAGAAGGAGCTGGTCAAAGTCGAAGAGTTGAAAATAGGGCTTGGAAGATCGCATATCACTAGTCAAGGCCAGATCGAGCTTCCCGAAAGGAGTTCCGCCAGCAGCAATAGCAGCGACTTTGACGGTATTCAGCCTGATACTCAATCATCTACTCACCATCTGCTCAATAAAGTCAGGCAGAAGAAACGCCATGCTAGCATCAAAATCAGGGAAACACTTCATATTGCAAAGCCTGCAGATGATGTCAAGGAGCCCAAATCGAAAGCACTGGTACTTGCTGATACGGCCGCGGTCAAAGAGTCGAATTCGCGACTTGATGACAAGTCGACTGCGCCAGAGAAGCACAGTGTCAAGGAAATGTTAAGATGTCCGATTGATACCGTGAAGGACAAGGGCTGGTCTCAGGGTAAGCAAGGATGCGATTCACTCCAAAGACGCAAGACAGCGTGCGATGTTACCCATTTCGCGCAATTCACTATATTTTTGCGTTATAGCTTCTTTACGACTGATATCTATGTGTAGGAAACCAAGAGCTGGCAGAGAACATAGCGGTTTCGGAGATGCCTCATGGCCAGGAGGTCGACTTGGTCAAGGCGGCTACCGCTGCATCCCAAGCTCGAGCGGAGGAAGATAAACTGCAAGCCGAAGAAACACTCTCCAAGATGCTGAGGCAAAGACAAAACACCTATGTCCGCTGGACGCTCGACCGACACGTAACTAAGATCCGGGTTCTACCGAGAGATAGGATAAAGCTCAAGCCAAGATCGGAGTTTGAAAAGAAGGACTCACAGGGAAAGACTACCATTGATTGGAGGAGTTATGGGTCCCATTTGCTCGACTACTATGCCCATCGCTACGGAGGACAATACATTGGCTATGGCTCCGACCCGCCGGCTCCATCCAAAGAAACAATCATGCCAAATGTCGAACGCCTCATCGTCGCCACATCCCCATTCCAAGAGTTCATCATGACGACGCGGCGCGTTTATCGGTGGGAAAAGCCTCGCGAGACAACAAAGTACCTAATCATTTACACCATACTCTGGTACCTCAATCTTCTCCTACCAGGCATCTTATCAGCGATCCTGTACCTAGTGGTCCAACGCCGCTGGCACTCACAAACAATGCAAGACCTCCGCGAAGACATCCGCCACCGCGAAAACATTCAACGAACCGCCCTCTCCCTCACCGAGTTCATTGAGAAACGCGGCAACGAAAACTGGGCCCACGACCTCTTGCAAGAAATCGGGCCCTGGCTCATGATCCAACTCGCCGATCTGGCAAACTTCTTCGAAAGCGTGCGAAACTTTTACGAATGGCGAAAACCCACACGCACACTCGCCGTCCTTGTCGTCTTTGCACTGTCCATCCTAGCTACCGTGCTGACGCCCTTCTGGCTCCTGGTCAAGACGTCGACTTTTCTTGCGGGCGTCACCTTCTTCTGCTTGTTCCCCATATCGGCCAACTTTCCAAAGTACAGGCTTTTGGTTTCGCCGACCAAGCGCATGCTGTGGAACATACCTACGCATGCCGAGTGGGCGATTCAGTATATCCAGGCCGAAGGGCTTCGCGTCTTGGCCACCAAGCAACAACAACAACAACAACAACAACAGCAACCGCAATCTCCACAGGACAAAACATACCCCATCATCATCCCCAAAAAGCAAGATACTAGAGACTTTGCTTCCTACCCAGCACACTACGACAAAGTAGCCGGACACCTAGTCATCAGCGCAAACGGTATACGCTTCTTGCCCAAACACTCGCCGCACGTCGTCTTGTTCTCCCTGTCCTACGGGCAAATCTGTCATCTGGAGAAGCAAGACCGGCACGTGGAAAAGGTAGCCAAGATCCTCAAGGAATACGAAAAGGATCTTAGAATCGTGGATTGTGAGGGTCGTGAGTGGATAGTGCAAGGCATGGAGAAGAGAGATGAGGTGTTTAGCCAGATTGTAGGGTTTAGTCGGACTACATGGCAGGTTGTGTGGTAAGGGTTAGGCTAGTGGTAGTGGAGGGAAAGTGAGAAAAAGTAACAAAGTGAAACAAAAAAGGCCATGAAATTGTAAAATTCCAACCCTTCCAAAAAAAATGAATAAAAACACCTACCCTAACTTGACGTAGATATATTATCAGATGCACATACATACATAAAAACATGCATACACTTCAATGAACCTTTGGCGCCTCCCCATTCTCCAGCGCATCTACCAAAGCCCGCGGCCCAACATAGCCCCTATTCCTAATCCACACATACCATCCCCCGAGCAGAATAGTGACACCACCCACCAACGCACTCGTATAGTTCATCGTCGTGGTATCAAACGGCACCGCAAACGGGAAGCAGTAAATCGGGATCCAAACAACCATGTACGCAGACGCCAGTATGGCAACCGTGTAAAACACGGGATCAGGCATGGTAAACGGGCCCTTTGCAACGTGTCGGCGTCGAGACAGGATGTTGGGGAGGATGAAGGCGAGGTACGAGAGGGAGCTCAAGACAATAAAGGAGCCGACAAAGGCGGAGAAGGCGGTTGAGGAGCCAATGTAGATGCATCCTAGCACCGTGTTGATGACGCCACAGGCGAGCGTCGCGTTCCACGGATTGCCCCACTTGGGGTCTACCCGTCCGACCCATTTCGGCCAGGGCGTAGCGTCGTCGCGGCCCAGGGTCCAAAGCATGCGGCCGCTAGTAATGTAGCATCCAATGTTGGTGCAAAAGGTTGGGAAGAAGATGACGAGTAAGAGGCCAAGGGAGCCACCGTGCGAGTTTGTGGCTTGGCGGTAGAGCTCGGCGAGGGGAAAGGGCCAGGGGTTGGAGAAGAGCGAGTCAAGGTCGTTGACCGAGTAGAAGATTGTGATGAGGTAGAGGAAGGCGGTTATGAAGCCGACGGTGTACTGGGCGAGGATTGCGAGCGGGATGTTGCGGCGGGGCGAGGGCAATTCTTCGGCGAGGTGAGATACGCAGTCGCTGTCATATGTTAGTCGTTGCTGGTGGAAGGATATGGGAATGAAGGCAGTTTTGAACTCACGGCGTGCCCACTGCAAAAGCCCCGTTTAACATGCCCGCACAAAACACAAAGCCATTACTACTCCAGCCCGTTTGGTTCTGCCATTCTCGGAATACAAAGTCTGTACTTGCGTAGCCCTTGCCTGTCCTACTGGGCATGATTGCGCACACCATGATTGTGATGAAGACACCCATCAGGATGAAGAAAAGGCCAATGTTTGTGAGTTTGGGTAGCGCGCGATTGGCAAACATGACGACGAAACACGAGATCCAGGTGATGATGAGGTAAGCGATAAACACATGCCAGCGCTGGAAGGCGTAGCCCGGGTGGAAGAGACCGTACATAGAGACGACTTGGTTGGCGAGGATTGAGGAGATGGATGCCGTGCCGAAGATCCAGCCCAGGGAATTCCACCTGTTGGGGATTAGCTAATGTTCACATTTTTTCCCATCATTCCACTGATTCTTGGGCAGCGCATCAGCTCTATACTTACCAGCCAGCATAGAATCCGACAACCTTTCCAAACCTTGCACCAGCCGTCACGCTAGCCCAGTGATACACACCAGCTGACGAAGGTATGGAAGATGCCATCTCAGCAATACAGGCCGCAATCATAAAGTAACACAATGCCACAGCGATGAACTCATATATAACACCCGCAGGGCCGCCATTGTAAAGCGCAATGACCTAGATGTGGTTAGCATGGCGCCGTGGTCTTCCAGGTAAACAACAGCCTACGATTGACCCGCCTAGAGCAGCCCATACATTCCCCGTCGTAATACCAATTGCGCAAAGACTCAAAAGACTAAAATTCCGCTCCAACTCTTGCTTATGACCAGAGGCATTCAGCTCTTCGCCCACCTCTCCTACTGACGCATCCACATCTTCCGGTCTCGGTTGACCAAAATCTACTTTCTTCTCGTCCATTTTATAGATGCGTAGGCAGCATAGGCAGGAAGCCAGCCACTAGACTATAGCTTAAAAGGTATCCGTGGATGCTGTGGGCAGGAAGAGGAAATGCTGTGATCGTGAAGTGGGGATAGACGTTCTGCGCAACGCCAATGCACTCGCACGATTAGACCCTGCCGACAAAGAGAACAAACTGCCGAACGAATGGGGAAGAGGGAAGTGGACTGCCG
Organism: Drechslera avenae; assembly: GCA_034640345.1. Classification (NCBI taxonomy): domain Eukaryota; kingdom Fungi; phylum Ascomycota; class Dothideomycetes; order Pleosporales; family Pleosporaceae; genus Drechslera; species Drechslera avenae. The sequence continues at coordinate 785,878 of JAXRVH010000008.1, forward strand.
ATCGAAGTGGTAAGCAGATCTGACGTCCTCCCGCTCGGGTTCGAGTGTTCCCTGCAGAGATAAGAAAAAGGAGGATGCAGAGAAATGACAAGGTACAAGAAACGACGAGATCAGAGTCTTGTTTGTATAAGCAGATCTAGGACGAAGAGGAAGAATTTGTGCGTAGGCCTCTCTTATTCAACACTCATTACTTTTGAGCGCTTTGGGCCGCCTCTATCTTCTACTCCACAGCGTCACCGTCGGCTTCACGTAAGTACGTGTGCTAAGCGACAGGGGCGGAATACCCGGAGAGCAACGTGCGGGACTCAGCCATCTCCGCAGTGGCACCGTGGAAGCGGGCGAGCCAGGGACTGATAAGGGAGTACGTCAAGCGATGTCTAGGATGAAGATGATAACACCCCGGTGCGTCGTGCTTGAACACGCACGTTTGCACCAATAAGCGCAACTGCTGGTGCGATAGGCGAACGGCTGCTTTGGGTGCGGAGACATTTGGAGTAACACGGTGGCGTAACGTAAGATAAGTAAATCCTTGATAAAATGTAGATTACTATGGTGGAGTACTGGTCCGCGGCTCTGGACGTATTCTAGATGATTGATATTGTCAATATAGTGTTTTTGTGCGTCGCCGCTTTTCTTACAATGCTGCGATGTGGTTTCGAGTAGTATGGAGCCGACCTGGGGGTTTGCGAACCGCTGGGCGCTAGAAGGAGGCGCTATCCCCCACGCGTCTCAGAACATTCGACAAAAGACTTGCCCATGCAAGCGTATAGGTTTACTTGTCAAATTACAAGCAGGCCGCCACACACAGTCAATGTGTCTTGTTGATGTGACATGAGATTCCAGGGAAAAAGAAAAGTGAATTGCAGTCCGGAGAATGTCGGGGAAAAGGTATAGTGACATGCGCATTCTTAGATACTGTACACAAAGTAAACGCACCTGCAACTCCGAGCTCGTGTCGCCTTGTGAAGGACTGACAATTACCATCTAATGTCCTCGTTAAGCGTGAGCAATCCAAATCTAATGACATAGCACGTCGCAACTCATCCCACGTATCGAACTCGAACCGAGAGGCATGGCCTAGGTGCGCATCTCGGTGTCCTCGCCGTCGTCAATGTCGCCAATCTTGCGCTTGTTGGGCGTTGCGCTGCCCTCGTCGTCAGCATCGTCGGCTTCGGTCCATTCGGTAACCTCCCACTCGACGTGCACGCCGCTCTCACTATGTCCGCCTCGCTGCTGCTTGAAGCGGCCGAGTCGAGTGTTGCGCACAATCTCTTCGAACCAAGGAGCGCCCCGCGATTGTGGCCCTGGGCGCGCGACCGTGGTGCGTGTATGATGCGATCGCGAGGGGCCTGGGGCAGTCGATTCGTCGTCGCTGCTCTCGCTGCTGCTGGGCAGGTAGCCAAGTTCTCCTAGCAGCTCCTGATCTTCGTCCAGCAGACTGCCGACGGTCAGAGAGATGTGCTCTGCCTCGTCCCGGGTTCGCTCATTCCACGACGAGAGCTGTGTACCGCAGTACCCGCAGAATTGGCGGCGAGTATGCGATGTAAAGGGGGAGACGAAGCTGCGCTTGATGCTTAGGCGTGTCTCGTCAGGGAACTGGGCGAATGTGGCCGACGTGTACCATGGTAGAGGTACGCGGAACCAGAGAGTGAGGGGGTTTGCTGAGTGATGGCCTGTCTACTTGTTAGCGACGCCGTCGTACCTAGCTAGCCTACGCCGCACCACACACACAGAACATGTACTTACGCGATGCCGAAGTATTGTCGTATCTCAGTTCAGCCAGCCGGGCTTGCTGTGCTGGAATCTCAACAACATAGCGGTTCCGTCCGCAGGCGCAACTGCCATGCAGCGTCTGGGTAGCCATTGCGTGACTTCCTCGGATGTGCTTCCAAAGTACGGATTGGGGTTTCGGTGGTAGTGTTGCTGGTGTAGCTGGTGTCGCGGGTGTGGGTGCAGGCAATAGGCAACGTGCCTCTACTCTACCACCCAGCGGGCGATTGATGTCTTTAGTGTTTGCGGGGGGGAGCGTGGAAAGAAATCGAAGCCGAAATTACACGCCCGTTGCGGCTTCCCCAGCTGTTGCCCAACGCTGTCTGTGCTGTGATTGGTCAGAACGTCAGCCCTGTGAGATGGCAACTACGCCTGACACAACTGTCGCATCACCTTGACAACAGAGATGCAAAAGGAACCTTAGATATATGCCAATGCCAGATTTCACTATTGCGCGTCTCGAGGGCATGCAGCCGCCTTTATTCCTGAGATTGCGAGTCCTGCGCGATGCTGAAACCCGCAACCCTCTGACCACTGTGATCCAGCATCGCGTCATGTGTGGGGAAGCTCGCGACGAAGAAGATTCGAGCACCACCTCGCATCTTCGCGACTCCTCAAACACCGGCGCACGTCCTCACGCACAGGAGAAGAAGGCGACGACTACGACGGGTAGCTTATCACGATCAATTGCAGTCAGTCCCAGCTTTTCTCTCGATTTGCTTGGCCCATTGACGGGCTCATCGTATATGTATGCGTTGTCCAATGCACGCATACATGGAGTAGCAGACCAATCCACGCGCTCAAGCGCTCTTGTCCTTCCCTTTCTTCATCGCAGCAACGCTCTTGTTGACCTTGTGTACCGCCTCCCGCCCACCATCCCAGCACTTTCTTTTTCCCGTGTTGAATACGCGATGGATGTGGGGACTCCATATCCCGTCCATGAGCAGATTACAGAACTTCCTTTCCTTGAGCCAAAACACCCATCCCTTCCATCCATACCCCAGGTACTCGTTAACGCCCGTGCCAGCTAAACCGTCCATGGCCTTGACCCACGCCCCAGCATCATATTGCCCCGGCGACACATTGTAATGGTCATGTGCTTGATTCACAAGCCAGTCGTGATGGCGTCTGACTGCTGCATGCATGTCTGGGAGTGATGGGAGGTCTGACTTTCCCGCCCAGACTTGCGTTATCGCCATGGATGCCAGGTCGAAAATTTGGAAACCACTGACTGCGGTGAGCACATTCCCGAGGAATGCGAGGCTTTCCGGTTTTTTCAACGAGAACACATTGTAATAAAGTCTGAACAGTGACTTGTTATTAGAGCCGGGCGCTTTCAGCCATTGCTCCGGGCGATATGATGGATCAAAGCTCGGATCGATGATGCTGAAGTCCGACTGATAGCCTGTACACCATATGATGGCATCGACGTCGATTTCCCTGCCGTTCTCAAGCTCCACTTCGGTGCGGCTGGAAATGCGCTTGACCGCTGCGACCGACTCGATAGTGCCGTTCTCTAGGCAGGGAATGAGAGTGTCGGATATGATGATATTGCTTGGAGGCTCGAAACCCCATTCCGGACGTATGGTGAAGCTTTTATTCTGCATTCTTTTCAACATGCTGTCGAAGAGCTTTTCGCCCAACCGAGGCAAGAATCTGCCAATGAGACTCTGGATTGCGAGAAGCCGCATACTATGCGTGTGATCTACAGGAACGCCATTTATGCGTCGGGGAAGCTGTAGTCTTATGTCAGTCCAGAGAGCATCACCAGATCCAACCGGGTTCAGAGTATGCATACAATCCGCGATCCATGTCGATGGGCCAAGTAGACCTTTTCTGCCACACCGACTAGCTGGGTCGCTGTATCCGTTGCGCTATTACTGAAACCCACGACCATGACTTTCTTCCCTTGATACTCTTCCGGCCTCTTGAACGCCTGCGAATGTACACTGACTCCAGCAAACCTTTCAATCCCATCGACGCTTGGCATGTTCGCCTTTCCAATCATGCCGCCAGTAGCTACGACAACCTTGTCAAAGTACTCTTTCTTCTCGTCTCCAAACCCAACAGCCCATTTACAGCACTCTTCATCAAACGTGATTTGCTTGATGCAAGTGTCAAGTCGGATGTACGGCTCAAGTTTGAAATGCTTCATGTAGCTTATTAGATACTCCTGGACCTGTGCGGCCGTGGGATGAGAAGGAACATCTTCCGGAAACGGATAGTCCGTGAAGCATGCTCGCTCTTTTGATATGTTGACCCTTGTCGTCTCCAAGACAGACGTGTGCTCATTTGCCGAGTATTGCCACAGGCCGCCTATGTAGCTATTGCGATCGAAGCCCGTGACGCTGAAGCCTTCATCTCTCAGGTTCTTGAGTGCTACAAGACCGGCAGGGCCTTTTCACATCAGTCGGTATTTTCTCTTCGGCATTGCAAAGGAATTGCTCACCTAAGCCTATCACGGCTACGGTAGTGTCTTCGGTCATGATGTCGCCCGTGCTGTAGCCACGCAACGCTCACATGCAGAACTGGTGCTTCCAGGTCGTGATTAGAGCCTCAAAGTTCAATGACAATCTTACGCCCGGATTTAAGCGGGGCGCCTAGAAGGGATTGACTACTTGGGCCTGGTGGCGGCACTGGCCCGCTTCCACATGGTGTGATGAGACCATCTCTTTATCCCCATCCCGTATGGCTATTCGCCGTCATTAGCATCAACGGGACGATGTGCCAGAACAGGTCTGCTTTGCGACCAGCTTAGCTGTGGATTGTGGATCCAACAGAGCCACACCGCCCACCAAGCACAACGCTTAGTGTGGCGTTTGCCCCACTCCACAGCCCACCCTCCAGGTCACACCTCTCCCATGCGCGGTCAGATCAACCTGCCATTCCCGACGCATCGCACGGAGTGGGTAGACGATCACTAAGTCTGGACGTAACGCGCGGTTCTAGAGTTGCGATTGGTTGTCGCCCATGGCAAGGCAGCAGCTTTCCAGCTGGTGCATAGCCTACTGCAGATAAGTAGGGGATATTGACATAAGCTTTCGGCTCCACCACCTCCAGATCACCACTTCTTTGAATCTTCCTGGCATTCCCTCATCTCCTACATTGTGAGTTTGATAGCTCGGAGTTCTACTGCCTGCCTACTCGACACATCATCATGGCTGGTCCACCCTCATACCCCGCCAATACAAACTTCAACGCCCACCACCCATCGCCTGCATCTACGTCATCGCACTCAAACACCCCTTTTACGCCCAGTGCCACATCAGTTGCAGACTCGTCTGATAACGAGCTGGAATTGACGCCTGTTCACAGTCCTGGTGGCCCGCAATACGATGATTTGCCTCCTTCGTACGATGAGGCACGGCACCAGGCCGTCCATGACACACGCAACGGCATAGCACCTGTAGATCCGAATCAAATCGAAGCCCATCGCATTACAAGTAATGAAGGGCCTGATGAAGCCGAGGTGTGGGAATATCGGATCAGAGGGGAGCAGACGGATCCGGCGAGCGAACGGGAAGAGGCTCCAGACTATGCTACTCATACGAATGACAAGGCCACCAGCGTCCCAGTTCAGCAACAGGGCAGATCTACTTCGGAAAACTCAGAATCTGACCTAGCTGCTGCTTTTCTCAGCCAGGCATTGGAGTTTACGCGCAACGAGCCCAAAGCTAATGCGCAGTATGCGCCACATTTGAATCGGATCATTGCGATACCAGAGGATGGAGGGCTTGGACAATCTGCGAATGAGCATATACAGTTTCTCTGTACGTATGCAGAAGTACTCCAAGGACATTCCGTCAGGCCTGTTGAGTTTGCCGACTTCTTGTATGGCCTTAATGTTATAGCCACGGCAACAAACACGACAGCCCAGGATTTACTCGATGGCTTGTCGAATGAAGACGCCCCCTCGGCGATTGTGCACGATTATATACGAGGGGCAAACGAGGCATTCTTTGCGCCGCGAGGCCTCACGGTTTCATTCCGCAGCGAACCTGCACTTCTCGACTCGCTCCCCATTCCAGCTGGCCGACGAGCTGCCATCCTTGCCGATTTCCTGGAAGTGACTAGAGGTCCTGAGTGGCGAGCAAAACAATTGTATCCCTGGATCGAGGCCCTCGATGTAAATGCCAATGGTATAAAGACCCCAAGCGAGCGGGTACTCAGGCTACATGAGACTGGCGTGCGTTACGCAAGTCAGAGGACACAGCCGGAAGCCCATAGTGACAGTGATGATTATGTGGTGGAAAAATTGCACATATGCCACTCCGAGGAAGATGAAGACCCACCGCACTCGATCCCCGAACCCCCAGAGGAATCGCGACACGGTCACGACCACCGTGGACGAGGGCATCATCATCATCATCCTCGAGGCCAACGGGGAGGTCACTGGTCGCCGTTTGGCGTTCAGGGTCATGGTCCCTTTGGTCGTCCTGGTCGAGGACCGTATGGCAGACGTGGCCGCGGCTATGCTGGCTGTCGTGGTCCGACAGGTCCTTCACAACAGGAAGATGCTTGGAGTGGCAATGAGTGGGCTGAAGTAGGAAAGGAACTCGGGAAGATTGGGGAGCAATTTGGCAAGGCGATGGGCGATTGGGGCATTGAGTTTGGCAAACGTGCCAATTCTTGGGGTCTAGATGTAGGAAGCATGGCCACTGGAAGTGGCTCGCAACAGCGAGGAGCGCCTGGCCCAGCGTACGAGCGAGTACACGACGACCTACCGCCATCGTATCAGTCTCCCGCCGACCAAGAGTCTGGTATCTTCCACGGAGACCGCAAAATTGATCCTAGCTCTTCTACTTCGACGGCAGATAAGGGCAAGAGCAAGGAAAAGGATATGGGCATGGATGATGACTCTGACACCTCGTCGACATCATCTGACAGTTCTGACTCCGACGATTCCGACTCCGACGACGAGGACTTTCCCAACACAGACGCCATGTTCGCCGCGCGTATGCGCTCCATCGACGCCGACGCCTCGGGCAAAAAGGGCAAAAAGAGCATCGAAGAAATCGCACGTGAGCGCGCCGACGCCATCGAAAAAGCGCAGATCGACAAGGAAAACATGGACCTCAAAATCGCAAGCAAGCTCTCCAAACGTGCTGCTAACCGCGATCTGAAGCAACGCCGTCGTGAGCTAAAGCGTCAACACAAGCAAAAGAAGCGAGAGCTGCGTGCCTCACATGATAAGAAAGGTAAAGGCAAAGCAAAGAAGAGTAAGGAGTGGAAGGAAGCGAAGAGAGAGTTCAAGGAAGCGAAGAAGGAGCTTAGGAAGGAGAAGTTAGCTGCCAGGAAAGAGTGGCGTGAAGCTAAGAATGAGAGTCGCAGAAATAGACGGGAGATGGGAAGGTCGTCCTCGTCGTTCCAGGAACAGTACGAAGGTAGAGGGCAAGGGAAACAAGGGGTGGTGGTTTGGTTGGTGATTGAGAATCTTGGTCCTTGAGCTGAGTCGAGCCAAGTCAAGTCACTCATCCAACTTTAGTAGATGTGGAAAAGATGCAAATATAATCAGTATTTTTTCTACTATTCATATCTGCGCAACCTTGAAGCGTAAATAGAATTGAGCCGCGACAATCTTCCATTTATCCTGGTCGGCGAACTGATCTTAGAGGTGTGGTCTATCGCCCAATTGGGTGAACTCGGAATGATGACCCGCGCTGGGACGCGTCACGCAGCGACTATGGTTTCGGCGTTTTTTGGGGCTGTCGAATTGACCGAATTATTGGTAGTTTAAGCACTGGCCCGGAATGCTGTGAAGGTTAAGGTTTGGTGTACGACATGGCGATATGGTGATTGGAGGCTAACACAGCGCGATAACATATAGTTATGTGTCGTTTTGCGAGCGAGCTGTTGAACTGATGATGGTGACATTGAGTTGTACATTGCAAGGTTGACCTAGAGGATTGTTTGATGACTTTGAAAAACATATAACTATAGCCAATTGCAAAGAGTATGGTAAAAACAAAGCGAGAGCAATTCTTCCGGCTACTGTTCCTCTTCCCACTCATCTTCCGTTTCCCAGCTCTTCTCTGAATCGGCCTCGGAATCCTCATCCGAGTAATCCGAGTAATCCGAGTAATCCGAGTAATCTGGCTCACCATATATCTCTGCTTGGCTCTTTTCCATGACGGCAACGTAGTAGAGGTCCGGCGACGTGATTCCGTCTTGCAACATTGTGCGCTTAACACGCAGCTCGAGGATGCGTCTACCCAGGAAGGTAATGTAGCACCAATGCTTCTCATCCTCATCAACATCGATGGCCATTGTGCCAATCAGAGTTGGGGACGCAAATTCGGGTACCTCTGCGGTGAGGAAGCAGTTGCCTGATGAACTTCCCGTCAGGAAGAAGCTTATGCCGTCTTTGATCTCAAGTTCACCAGCTGTCCAGTCTTCGTCTGTATATTCCTCATCAGGCATGTCGGCACATGCCTCGAGGGCTTGCGAGGAGTACAAGGTCCAGTTTCCGCGGAGACTGCCCAGGCGAACACGTTTGTCCGGTGACATGGACGCGTGGATGTCCTGTGCTTGTTTCTCATATTTGGCCTGCTTCGCTTCAAGCTCCTCCATACACTGCTCTAGGTAGTCGTCGATATCCGAGCACTCGGCGTCAGAGTTCTCATCCATGTCATACGGATCCCCGTTTTCGTTCAAAATGGTGGGGAGTTGTATATCCATTTCGTCCATGTGGTTCCTGGACGATTGAAACGGCGCTTTTACATCAACAGTATTGTACATTTCAAGTAAATTCTCTAGACCATGAAAATAAGCTTTTTTTCTTCTTCCAGAAACGTAAACACGGCATATCTCACCTGGTCTTTCATGTCGACTCTGCTGTGTTTCAAAACTCGCCACCATGTTGACATAGAAGCTCGCAAACGCGTGATATAATCTACAAGTCCATCCATGACGAGCCAACGAGTGGTATAAATATGTTCGTGGCACTACTTCGGCCTTGCAGTTCGCGACGCGTCGCGTTGCGTTGCATTCATCTCACCCCAACGTGACCCTACCTTATCACCACCCCGCCTTATGACGCTGCCAATACGGAAAGATGACAATGATACGGCCCACACGGTGCACAAAAAGCAACGGGATAAACTCTACTACTCTATCTCACGCAATGCCCGTCCGGGGTAAAGTCCACGGAACAAGACATGATCTTCGCTCCCCGAACCATTATCAAACGTTGGGCAAGGTCACCAAACCCCAACCCCCCTTCAATTAGCAATCCAGCCACTCCAGCGCGTTCTCCTACCTCCCCCTGTAGTGCACCCGCGCCTTTGATCATGCCTGGAAAGCTTTCTGGTCTTACTTTCTCACTATCGATGCTTACATTGACTAGCCATCTTGGTACACGGAAGCGAGTACGAGACTGGGTTGTACATTCGGATTGTCGCACACGTCAACCCTATGATGAGATGTTCTCTTTCTTCGCGGATACGCAAGGAACGGGACTTTTCCTGTAACGCTGCCGTCGTAGTGCTCAGCCGTGGTATCCTCTATAACGTGGACCGTGGACCGTCGATCTTGGAAGCGAATTGTTGAAAAGACTGAGTGAAGTGTAAGGAGTAGCTCTCGACGTCTACTAAGATTTGACACGGGTTTGTGGTCGACGTAATAACATTGCGAAACTTAGGTATTCCTGGCTAGGAGAGAGATACATGTGGCAAGTACAACGTGAGCATAGTACTACAAGCTTCCATGCCTTACGCTAAGCTTGCCTTGTGATTCTTCCGCTTGCAAGACCCTGGTATAAATCCATCTGCTTTATAGCTAGGGTAAGTTTGTGGCCGCATATCTAAGCCAAAAAGGTTCTGGTATTCAAATGGGGTTTGTCTTTCTAAAATTCTATTCCTCTTGTCCGCGACCCAGATGTTCCTGCTTTTCATTTTTCAAGACAAGCAATTCACACGAGGTCGTTGCACAACTCAAGGTTCCTTGGATAGGGCATCGCTTGGAATGGGCCATTTTATGATATTTGGTCCTGGGGATATTGTCTCGTAGTAGATCAAAGGCCTCTTCTGTGACGGAAAATTGGAGATTCAATCTCAGGCCTCAACAGGAACATATCCAAATCTTCTTTTCATGTCCCCGAGAGTGACCGTAATATAGGTACTCGATAGCCATGTTCGGCCCAGCAAGAATCTGAGGCTTCAGTCTTGAGCCTCCAACTGTCCAGTTTTGGTCTATTTCGGCCTCGAGAAGTTTGGCAAATGTCACGAGGGGCTTGTGAAGAGAAGAAGATGTACTCTCTATAGAGGTGAATTTCTCACAAGGTCTACATACCAACGTATTTGTTGCCACCTTGCGTTACAAGCTTCCGCCTCAGTATCCGTACAGGTTGATGCGTTCATTCGTCGAGGCCTTTAATCGCTGATTCTCCCTGATAAGCATCGCGCGAATAATCCAGGCACAAGCAATTGACAGCAGTGCAAACCCTGCAGACGCACCAAACCCAATTCCGTATCGGGGCTCGTCGCTATCGGGCCAGAGATACGCGCCGTATATGTAACCGATCTATTGGGACTAGTGAGCTCATGAGATGGAATTTGGGTGGGAATCAACAAACCTGGCCTCCGACATTTGTCATAGCAAGGACGACCTGTCACGCAATCAGCAACTGCATCAACAAAAGGAGACCCTCAAACCTGGTTTGACTTACAGCTTTCTTCTCCTTGGTTTGACTGAGTGTCGAGGATGCCCATCCGATAATGACAGAGTTGACGGAATAGGCGCCCATGGGGAAAATGAAGCACGCAACGTAGCGACCTGCAGTGTTCAGGGTACTAGCGGCGATGACAAAGCCAACAACGGCAACTAGCAGTCCAGCAGTAATGTGCCAGGTACGCTCATGCATGCGTCCTGAACTCCAGCCAGTAGCAATACCTGCCGCGCCTGCGAGAAGGAAGGGCGGACAAGTTAAGACGAGGGTGATTGTGGTGCTGAAGCCGAGGGTCTTCACAACGCTATAGGAATCAAGTCAGTGTCTTAGTCCAGCTACTTTGCGTTAGGAAGAAGGCTGTCTTACGTGGGAAAGAAAGAGTTGAACGAGCAAGCACTCAGGTGGAAGTTCTGCATGAGGCAGAATAGCCACGTCCGCTTGTCGCGACATGCCTGTCTCAGGCCCTCCATCATACTGACTGGCTCCATAGAATCGCCCACTCTATCGCGCTCCATGCGGGCATGTGCAAGTTCGCGTTCGGGTGGTGTCAGCCAGCGTGTCGTCAGTGGCGTATTGGGTAGCATGAAGAAACCGAAAATGGCAACCAGAGCAGTAGCCGCACCCTCACTTGCACAAGTTAGCATACATTTGAGAGAGACGGAGAGATCAAGACCCACATGATGAAGAGCCACCGCCACCCAGCAAGTCCGCGTACGCCATCCATTTCGAAAACAGCGGCTGCAATCAATCCACTGAAACCAGTTGCCAGAATTTGCGCGCAATACAGCAAGGCGATACGCGTAGCAACTTCCTTCCGCGTGTAGAAGATTGACAGCATGTATGTTGCGCCTGGGTAGAAGGGTGCTTCTGTGATGCCCAAGAAGAACCGACAAGCAACCAGGCCGCCGAAATTCTGTACCAGCGCCGTGCACGCTGATACGATGGCCCATACGAACATCCATGAGCTCATGTATATGCCTGGCCTTATGCGCGTAATAAGCATGTTCGATGGGATCTGCATGAGAACATAGCCAACGAAGAGACTGGTCTGTAGTCAGTAAACGCTTGTAGGAAGATTCCAATATCAGAAGTAAAGACGGGCAATACTAACATGCTAACACAAGTATTAAACTCCACACCACTCATCCCCAAATCATCTTCCAGGCCATTCAACCGCGCTTGCGCAATCGCATTGCGATCCACATAATTCAAAAAGTACATTACACATAATATCGGCTAACATCACATCAGCTTCTTCACTCACACACTTTCTCTCAACAGTCCAAAATGTATGCGTACCATGAGCCTCACATCAATCTTCCTCACCAGCGCAATCTCAGCCGGATCCGTCTTCCTCTCCGCGCCCGTATAGTCCGCTGAGGCAACATGCTTGTCATCACCAAGCTCACTCTTGTCCTCCATGTGCGCCAAGACCTCGGGTTTTTCGTTGATTGGCTCCGCCATGTGTTGCTGATGCTTCGACTCCATAGCTTTCTTGTCGAAAGAAGCAAGAAAACGGGAGGAGAAAGAAAAAAAACCCCCTTTGCTGGCGATGAAAGAAAAAAAAACTCTAATCAGCAGGCGGTGGCACCGACTATTTAAATAAATCCCTTACACCTCGTTACCAGCACGAGAAAAGAAAACAAACGGCTTAGTTGCCAACCGTAAACCCTTTGCCAATTACCCGCTTGGCACGGTATTGGCAAAGGAAGCCCCCAAGACCTTTCCCCGCACCATGTGCCACCCTTGCGCATATGTCGATTGCTAGCAGAGCCAGCCACTAAACTTGGCTCGCCGATCTTATCGTAGGAAACAGGTGGGCTAGCCCAGATTACTGCAATATCCAAGACTATTCGGCGGTTGTTCTGGGGCCGGGAGTTGTGTTTGTTGGCAAACCTCGGGAATTTAGGCTGCCTGGTCGTTGGAATCTGGGGAAGAACTGGGACCGAAACACCCCCCCCCCCAAAAAAAAACGTGCTTGCTTCTTTTTGTGGGGAATCCGGGGAAGGGATACCTAGACGCTGCTGATAGTGGTGGTGTGATTATCGCATATCGTATTCCGGTCGCGCGTTCGTCCTGGCTGGGCGCGGCTACAAGGGCACGTGTGTGACGAGATGCAGACGTTGTACACATTCGGGTCCTCGCATATTTGACCTCCCCCACGCCATCTCTCTCTCTCTCTCACACACACACACACGTTGGAATCTTCTGTTCGTCACAAAGCAAACTGCCCGAATGTGAAAATGTAGTATTTCATTGCCTAACTCATCAAGAAACTGAAAATGTGCACAATCGTTACTCATATATATATGTACTCCTCTTCATCCCTTTCATAGTCCCAGTCTTGTGGGATATCGTCGTGTTTATCATAATTTCGTAATCCAACGTCTCATTCAGCTTCTAGCATGAGCCGCCAAACTTGTAGTTGACCTTGCCGTTCGTAATGGACGGGAAGACGCCGGCGTCAACAAGGCGGAATGCATCCCATTCAGCTGCACCCTCTGTCTTGAAGTTCCACCAAAACCAGCCCTGGGCCTTGTTCTCGAACGCGGCAATTTGAGCTTCAATGTAGCGCCTGCTATCGTCCTTGTACGAAGCAGACCATTTGGAGATGTCGTTGCGCCAGCTGCAGTCCCCGATCTTGCTGCTGCCGGGGAAGGTGCCGTCGAAGCGAGCGCCAATTCCATAGCCGTTGAGGTACTTGGCACAGTCGGTCATGGCGGATGTCCACTCTCCAACTAGCAAGATAAGGTTAGCCAAACCTCAACTAAGGTTATGTTACAACAAGTACTTACCGATTGTCCATTTGTCTGAACCACTCCATGTACCAGAGTTGCTGCAGACGTAGCTGGTATGTTGCGCAGGTGTCATCTTGAGAAGAGTCTGATCGAAAACTTGGTACTCGTGGTGATCAATGACAACGTTGTAGGCATTCGCATCGGACGGCGTGAGGAAGCCATTCCACGTGTTTGGGTTATTGAATCCATCGTGGATAACTACGGGTGTGTCGGAAACCGCTCGTGTTTGACCGTAACCGTCGCGGTAGAATTGCTTGAGCACATCGAAGCTGAGACCATTGTATAGGGCGGGCTCATTGAGTAGTTGAATACCGACAACGACATCCTGGTAGGATGCCTGAGCGTACTTTTTCTGAATGGTGTTGAGAACCTGGAGGGTCTGCTTAATAGTGTCTCCCTTTTGCCATTGTGGCGTAGGCATCTTTTGGCCAGAGTTGTCGAATCCGTTCTGGGATCCGGGGGCACCGTGCAGATCGATGATGATCTTTAGTCCCAAGCTCCGAGACCAGTCGACCGCAGCGTCGATGTAGACACTGGCGCCAGATACATAAGGCGTGCCGAAGGTGTCGTACGCCCAGTATCCAATTGGGATGCGGACAACGTTGAAGCCTGATTGCTTGATCTTGTTGAAGTCATTCCATGTAACCCATGAGTCCCAGTGCGAGCGTAGAATAGACCCCGCTGCTGCGCTACCGAGCTTCTGTCCCAATGTGTACTCTTCACCGTGTCAGTGCCAAGCCTTGAGATGATTGGAGGAAGTAGTTCTGACATACCATCGACAATGTCCTTTTGGGGGCGGTTCGCATTTGCATTGTCAAAAATCGATGGTGTGATCCATCTGTGTAATAATGGTCAATAATCTGTCTACTCCGAAAATGGCAAAAAGTACTTACGGCTCCAGTACCAGCCATCCACCAATATTCACACCACGGACTTTGTCTGTGCCCCAATTGAAGGCAACACCACGCTTCTCACTTGAATTTCAGTCAGCAACATGCTCGAAAAATACGTTTGGAAGGAATGGCCCAGATGGTTGCAACCACTCCGTGTCTGGAATGGAAAAGGCGCATTCCACCACATCGTACACAACACTTACGTTGGAGCAGCAAGTGCAGCAGCGTATAGCGATAAAGCAACAATGGTACGTGAGAAAATCATAATGTCGCACTTGAAGTAGTATGAGATACTGTGAGTAGGAGTGTAGAGTGTGAAGATGTGGTGACACTGGGCCCTATAAAAGGTTGTACGATATCCGGGGAATGGGTAGTAGGGTCAACGCATCTAGACAAGCTGCCGGAACTAGAAGATAGTACACGCGGGGCTCCCCTAGGATTGAGCGCGTGAGTAACTTGCAGGTTACGGTCCCCGGTTGAGTTGCAACTGCAGGGGGGAAGACCAGATGGCAAGTGGGTACGCCCTTGCCCAAACCGGAACTTAGTAAGGAAACGATGTTGATCTACCGCACTGAGTAATGATTAATACTACAGTGTGCGAACAATGACGAGGCTCGGGGATTGAAAATCTTTGACTGAAAGCAACATGATACACCAAGTGACCGGAAGCACCAAACAATGCCCAGCAATCCGGACATGGTGCGTAGCGCATGTGACGCATCATGCCCCGGATTTACCCTTAGGCCTGCCGTTCATCCATGGTACTTGGAGGAGTAAAAGAGTTGTTCGCGCTACTGGTGCTCTCCAAACGTCATGCAAAGGTGCGTTGGCTCTGGGCATCATGTGACATCTGCGGAGAGAGCAAGTACCATGCCACCTAGTCGCGGATGTAGAATCCACAGAGGCTGCTTACAGGCCTGAAACACGTCAACAGGTGTCACACAGGACAAGCGGTCAAGCAGGTGACTACACGGAAATTTTGAAAGTGACCATGGTGAACTTAGCACAGCGTCTTAATGCACGGCAAATGACCCGTGCCTGACGATTACAGCGAGTAAGATGCAGGGCAGGCAGATCGCCTGATGCCAGTTTTTGTAAGCTTGTTTAGCTACAGCCTGCCAGGCCATTTAGTATCAAGTCCGTGGTCGGTCGAGTTCGGCGTTGCGGTGTAGTCGTTGGGCACAACCCCTCCAAGGAGCGCTAGTGGTAGCGTAATGTGGAGTAAGCGTAGGGATCGTCATCTGGTGGAGGAGTTCTCGATTGCTCTTCTCGTGGCGCGTGACATAGTGCGGCATCCGGTGTAGGGCTTGATGAGCGTTGGTTGGCGGGAGAGACCTGCGTCGTGGCTTGCATGCTATGTCACCAACGGAAAGCACGTGTGCAACGGAGTTCGCACGCAATCTAAGAGTTGGGCGACAAATTTGCGGGATATACTTGCGCCGAGAACGGGTGGGGATGTGAACGTGGCCGTGATGGATGGTTCGAGGACAAGGCCCGGGGCGAATGCAGGAGAAGAAGGTTTGACGTGTCTGACAGTACCTCATCACCAGATGGTGAGACAGACTGTAGCGGCGAACGTCATTACGATCCTAGATTACTCGCATCAACGGGAGATGCTACACGCTGTGGGTTAGGGTGGAATAATGGAAGGGTTTGGAGGTGTGATTAAGGCGTGGCGCCTCGGTAACGGCAGAGGGGCCCGCGGACGGGACCACCGTGCAGCTGACATGTATGCAACGTACCACGACACATGGCACAACCCAGTAAGCATCCATATATGGAGCTACTGAGTCTGGATAAATTCAATCCGGGACCGTTGCAGTGCTAATGTCTCAGTACCCAGCCACCTAACCACAGAAACGCAGGCAATGCGGTGACAGCAGACAACACGCCCAGCACCGCCGCCATAGTTGACCATCCACCATCTTCAGCGATGAATCCAGCCAGCAAAGGACCAGCCATACTGCCTCCAGCGAAAGCGACGTTAAACAGCGCGTAAGCTTGAGCAAACGCCCCGCCTTTACCGAACCCCGGGCGCCCACTCTCAAGCATCTTCTTCTCCTTGGCCTCAATGACGGCCGAAATCTCTGCCATGACGGGCGCAAAAGTCATGCCTATGAACAGCCCCATCAATGCCAGTAGCGCGCACAAAAGCACCTTGTCTTTCATTGCGTCTTCGTTGACGAAACGCAAACAGACGAGAGGGGGACACGCACACAGGAAGCCGACCACGACTAGATAGCGTCCGCCGTACCTGTCGCACATCCAACCCCATAGTGGCGCGAGAAAGCTCGGTATAACGATAGGGAGAAACAGCAGTGCCGCGCCCGTTGAGTTCCAGCCAAATGTGTCTGCTGCGTGAATGGTGAGAACCGAGTCGAACGATGTGACTAGAAGAGCTTGGATGAGAGCGCAGAAGAGCGATGCAAGTAGACGTCTGGAGTATAGGAGCGAAATGACCGGGGGAAGGCGATCGCGTAGGCGACGTTGTGGTCGAGTACCTTGTTGCGCTTCCACCATGCCCGCTCCCGACAGCTTGGTTGGCTCCAAGTTGGAGCTCTGGGTCGAGACGTCAACCTCTGGTCTCGCAGTCTTGTCTGAAAGATTTTCCGCTTGCACTGCCAGACGGCCTACAACAGTAGGGTCCCATCTCGCAGCTACTTTCTTCTCTACGAGCAGCAACCGGAGGATCACGTCCAACCCAACCAACCCATAACACATCGCGAACACGGCGTTGTACCCAGCCTTGTCGTATACCACGCCGCCAAGCAGCGGAGATATTAGCATCCCAAGTGACATCCCTGTACTCAGCCAGCCTGTCGCTGTTGCCAATCGATCTTGCGGCACAGTATCAGCCAGCAAAGCGAGGCCAACGACCCACCTGCGCCCTGTTAGTAAATCGTTCGTTTAATAGCTCTAGTAGTCTTACACTACAGCAGCAGAAGCTCCCTGCAAAACTCTCCCGACGATGAAGACAGCAATCGAATTCCCCACGTCAAGTAGAATGGTCGCACCCAGTAGGACGAGCAAGCCCAGAAGAAGCGGGGAGCGGCGTGAAGAGCCGCGATCAGCAAGCCATCCACAAACCGGAGAGAATACCAACAGAGAAGCACCGTAGATGGCAACGAGGACCGATACCCAGTACTGCACTCGGCTCTCCTCAATGTGACCTCGTGACTCTATCGCAAACGGAACGACGGGCACAATGACACCATACAGAAACATGTCCTACTTTTGAATTAGCTCCATGATGTTGCGCGAATCAACGGCAAAAATCAACAATACATACTGTGAAGACAGCCAGCGACACGGTCCCAATGATAAAGCCATCTGAACTCCTGAATTTGAGCATAAACGGTGGTTTCTCGCCATGCTGTGTCAACACAGCCAGCCACTTGGGTCGCGTCCTCTTCTGCAACGTCGCTTCCCCTCCACGTTCTGCATCATCATTCTGTGCACTCGTTGTCGCAGTACCGCTGATTTCTTGACTTGTACCACGCCCGTAGATCTGGTTCGTATCCGAGCTGTCGTTCATGTTCTTTCCCCACCACGGCAATCACACAGCGCAACACCCAAACTTCCTGCTCTTTTCCTTTCCTATTGGCAAACACCCGTGCGTAGGCGCGATTATGTAAGATGAAGGGGAGATGTGTTTTTTCTGGGTGCAATTGTTCGACTAGAGATCTTCAGTTGGGATCTTTTTTTTTAATTGCCGTCACGTAGTCCGCGGGGCCCGCGGGGCCGCGGCTCATGTTGATCCCCGTATAAGACCCATAGCCTTCATCATCACGTGTCAGGTCAGCCACTTGCAGACTGACGATGCAAGAACAAGTATAGCGTTCATGGTCGCCCAGACGCTAGGAAGTTTGCGTACACGTTTGACATGCAAAGTTGGTCATGAGCCGAGCTTTTGTCTTTTTGATCTGGGACATGGCTTACATCTAAACAGAGTGTGTTTAATGCTGTGATATGCATGGAAACCCAAGAGGCAAATCATGAGAAGCGTGTGCGGTATAGTTGTACATATAATACATGTTTTGACACCAAAAGCCATCCTTGTCCCACCACACCTTACCCGCACCACTTAAACCCCATACCTAAACTCACGCACCTTCTTCTGATAATACCAAGTCGCCAAAGCGCCAGTCGCTCCCAACGCAATAGGCACAGGCGAGCGTCCCCCCGTCTTAATAATCCGCGGGATCGCAGAACCCGCGAGCATAACACTATTACCCAGCGCGAGCTCGGTACCGTAATCCTGATTCTTCTTGATGCGGTAGCCTATACTCAAGTCAGTAAAAAACAATTGTTATTCCAAAATCTTGATTTATCTCGATTTTCTCTTGTGCTGGAAAAGGCTGCCTTGCGGGGAAGTCTAGGTTGTATACATTTCTTTCTTTCTTTGCGAACCCCGCCGTCTCCTATTCCCACGCGATAGAAAAGAAAATTGAAGCATTAGCATTGTTAACGTACCAGCATAAGCATATGATATACCCAGTCCGATCCCAGCGACAAGGCTGGGTGTTGAGCGTGTTCGGAGATAGCCCGCTGTCCCCCCGGCAGCCACTACACATCGTCAGTCATTACCCACAATGTAAACGTTCAGCGCATTGACTTACGTAGGCCAGCTAGCGTAAAAGAAGGGTGCTCTGCCATGTCTGATTTGGTGGATTGCTGATGGAAGGGAGCTTGGCAGGAAGGGATTGTAAAGTGACGTGACGTGAGGTGTTGATGTGGAGATTCGGGTACACACGGACTTGCCAAGACATCATGCGATCAAGCACTAATGTGGATAGGAACGCGCCCAGCGTGGCGATATGTATTATATAATGATATTTGATGTTAGAGTGTGGCGCATTTCGAAGGTGGGATTAAACTTTCGATTTAGGACATTTGTTCATGAGTAGAGTACAAGTATACACCAGACGCACTTGCACTGCCTTTCGTGGTACCCCTGACAAAGAGTGCCACAAGCACTCGCAACTATTTGGAAAACATGGTCTATTAAATTTTAAGTGATGACTGGGTATCTCGCATCTAACGCAGCTATCAAGTCTCTCAATATGAGGTCAACAAATCAAGTATGGAATGGAGAGCAATTTGCTCATGACACCCAGCGCCGACATTCCAAAGTAAAAGCTCCAGGCCCTTGGTGGCTATTGGTCAAGAGTTCATACGATCCATGTGTTTTGTACTTATCCTTGTCCCCCTCAAGCGATAATCGAGTGGCTTACGCTATATCTGGTCGAAGGTGGCGCAAAAGCCGTGTAATCCGGTGGCATCTCGTCCCTCGTGCTGACACTGGCATTCCTGCTCGCCTCAAAGCTTGGTGGCGCAATACTTCTTGGCGTAAACATGTCCGCTGCAGTCCTGAATGCTGTGTCCTCCACAGTTCTCGCCCTTGCATTCTCAATGCCAGTATCGCTACCTTCGGCGCAAATTTGGATAGGAACCTTGAGGCGCATGTTGGAACAACCATGTGCGGAAAAGTGTAGCGCAAGGGTGTAAACCCGCGAAATGAGACAGCTGTGAAAGGTGGGAATGAAGTTTCTCGTCGTGGGAAGGGTGATGGGCACAAGGATCTGGGCTGTGTAGAAAGCGCCTTTTCTATAATCTTTGGATGCAGGAAGGATGCCAATCGAGAAGGCTTCTTCAGATTCGCTCATCGTCGAGCAGTCGCTGATTCCAGAATCGCGACGGATGAAAGCTATAGCGGCAGGATTGGAGATGGCGTCATGTTTTTCCCACTGAGCTGATGCAATGCAGAGATTAGATAGGGGCACGTATTCGGAGTAGAGACCTTGGGACAAGTCAAAGCCGAGATTCGATCGTACTGGGAAGTTTTGCCTGGGGCACGAGGCGTAATAAGTCGCAACCTTCATCTTTGTTGATAGTGACCCCAATTTTGGTGGGGTAGCCGTCTCTTCTACAGGGTCGAATCGTAGCACGAGTTTGGCCATGGTATTGATTGATCTTCCTTCAGTCGAGCGCGCTCCTGGAATAACAAGAGGAGGTGGCTGGACGGTCCTAGCTGACAAAGTTCCAAGCTTCCCCTGGAATATTCCCTTCTTGACCGTCTTCTCTTGTCGCGGTCGGTAGTCTTCGTTGTGGTCAATGTTCAGTGGAGGCTGCTTGGAGAATGAAGGCTTGACGCGTACTTTCTTTGTCTTCTCCGCGAGCACGATCAAGCCTTCTCCTCCACGCATGTGCGCAATCTTGACCTGAATCGCATATGTTATCTTGGACATATCTGGTGCCAGGTCATCAAGCAGTGTGCTACCGAAACCGGCAAGGTCAGCATCGCCGATGCTGGGTGGTAGTAAGAGGTGGTTTTCGCGGATTTGATCTGAGACAACGTTGTGTGAACAGGCTTTGGGCAATAACTGCGATGGGATTGTGAAGGTGAAGGGAAATTTGTACGCCCTTCCAGCCTCGAAGATTCTTGGACTCGGAAAGTGTGATTCGTTTATTGGCTGTCTAAGAGTCAAGAATCGGTGCTTTGCCTCTGTTCGTCCAGTCATAGTCGGCGTAGTCGTCATTCTGTCAACGTACACTCGGCTTGTACCTGATTTGAGTCAGCTACCAGTTGAATTTGCTGACATGCGCCCATACAAAGATCAAAGTGCTGACGTGTTTCCCATGATGATCATTTCCTAGCGGTAGCATGCATGCGCAAGTCCTCAGGCTTCCCATACAAGTACGAAAACGGCTCCAACTTACCTGTGAATGCAATGTCAATGTCTTCAAAGCGTATATCATGTGGCGCGGTAATGGTGACCGTGCCGTTGAGGGTGTCCATTGAAGAGTAGCTTGTGACAAACTTTGGTTGGTGGCCGCTGCTGCCGTCCATGTCGATATCGATTGTGGGCTGGCCATAATGCGATATGTTGCGAACCTTGTAACCTATCTGGTTCCCAAGCGCCTGCATTCTGTCTGGCTGTACAGAGACTGAAGAAGCTGGAGAAATAGGCATGTTGAAGGGTGTTGGGTGAAGCTCGGATAAGGTTCCGCTAGGAACGACACACACACACCGTTCACACAAGCAAAGCGGGAAACAAGGCGGGGAAGATAAGGTATATCCAATGCGGAGAAGTAACGGGTGGAGGGATAGTGCGAATTAAAAGATAAGAATTGGATCTTAGTCTCCAAAACCAGTTGGGCCTAAGGCGATCTTATACATGTCATCTGCATAAACCCTGGCTTGAGTCATCTCCAGGCGGCACAATGCGTGATGGGAGGGTTGCTGGCTGCATGTGGATGATGCGCTGAGAGATGGCTTGCTTTGCCGTCGGGCACGCGGGGACCTTCAGTTGTCCATTTACGAAGCCAGGCCCTTTATGCCGATAGCGCAACGCGCTAAGCCTCAGAAGGCGCCAGGCTGTACTTTTCTTTAGGAGTCTTCTACGAGCAAAGAGCAGCACCCACTTTAACAGTGGTCTCGAAGGCGTCTTTTACCAGGTTTGCGGCGTTCAAGCCACGGCGGCGTTAGGCTGCAGTGTCAAGAAGAAGCATGGTAGCACTTGTAGCAGTAATTCGAGCCTCCAATTGCCCTGAATTCAGGACAAAGACCAAATACCCAACATGACTGCTAACATGCAGAGTACACGATGAGTGGATGCGCGGTATAATTGGCTCTTTTGCAAATTTTCAGCGTTATGCCGTTAAATGGTAGAGTCAATGAAAATCGCGTTTCAACGTTTGGCCCAGCCGTCGGCGTCCTCCGATGTTGCACTTGCAAACGAAATTTTCTTTGAGGCTGGAGGAATGTGTCAAAGCGCAATGTTGGGTGTGGAAGACGACCATCATGGTGGCTCAATCAGGCGTCCAGGCCGCGTCACGAACGTGTCCAAGTCTATGCGTAGGGCGCGCATTGGAGAAGGGCGCTGGCGATTAATCAGCATCCATCTTGACTGGCCCTGGATATCCGGCCGGTATTGCCAGATGAACTCCGATGCTCGGTCTATGCCGATATGAGTCAGCCATGCAATTCCGAAGCAAGCAACTTTCCCCTTTTCATGGCGCAAACTGGACGTGCGGGCCCGTAATGTATTGTGGTGAGTGGGAGATTGTTGTGTCGGGGGCTGTAGGGCTGTAGGGCTTGAGAACTCAACGTCTCCTTGTGGGGACCGGCAGGAGCTATGGCGACAAGCGGGCAGGGGCAGGGCAGGGCAGCTTCCCCCTCCGCGAACGTCATGGCTTCATCAGCGTGTCCTTCATGTCCTATTCACACTCGACCAGAAGACAGCAAAAGAGTCTGTTCAGCTGGCATTGAACCAAAAGCTCCCCACACAAGCAAGACACAGCAGCAATCGCGCTTCGGTTCACTGCTGGGCGGTAGTATGACGATTGTACCCCACCGCTTACTCACCAAATTCGCCCTCTTCCTGCCTCGTTGACACTATCCAAAGCGCCCAGGGCGCGTATACTCGACCACGAATTCCACTTGATACGCGCAGTGACTTGATTAGAATGGCCACAGTTGTAGACGCAAACAGCGCGACAATGGTGGGCGGCCAGCCTACGCCGCCAGCCTCGAATGCGCCATCACAGCACCCGTCGCCCTTGCCACAGCCGCGCAAACATCCACTCAAGCCTGGCGGATCGCGCGAGTCCGACTTGATTCGGTACCTAGACCATGGGGTAAATAGCATCCAGAAGCGTGTGGACAACCGCATGACCAATCGGAAGCTCAAGCCTGCGCCAGGCGAAGAAGAAGGCTACAAGGCCTTTTGGGAAGTTGCAAAGCATCTTGACGGGCTGATAGATGTCGTATGGGTATCTGGGTCTCGTATGCTGCAAGTCACTGCCCATGAAATACGCTGCTACTGACATGTCTGTACGAATAGCAAATCTCCAGATTCCCTATCTGCTCAACTTCGCCGTCCTTGCCGCCGAATTCCTCCCCATGTTCGCATCATCCACGCGATCAACCCAGGCTACCTTCCGCTTGTTGTCAAAGCTCGACTATGCTTTCTCGTCCCTGCTCACCGGTCATGACGCTGCAACCGGTGACCGACTACCCGGTTTTGAGAATGGCCGCACGGTTAGTACGACAGACAAGGTCCGTCTGAAAGGCATTGTTGATCGTACTCGCCTCACAGTCACACGTGTGGTAAGCAAAGAGAGCGTAGTAGGTGACGAGGATGACGTTGGCGAATCAATGGATACCGACACCGAGGGTGAAAAAGATGCGGGCCCACGTCAAGGGACTGTGACTTTCGAAGGGTTTGAGAATAACGAAGACGACCAGGAAGATGACAACTGGGAAGAACACGGTGTGGCAACCATATACGAGAAGACAATTGGCGAGTTGGGCGACGTCTTGGGGGGTCCCCCGATTGGTATCATCACTGACGACTGGGGCATCAACGGGACTGAGCAGGAAAGAAGCGGTGGGGGATTTGTAGAGTCTGGGGGTGAAATGGAGTTTTGAGCTTCAAGCTTTGCATGCGTGGTTTCGTGTCTGATCTGGGTAAGCTTCTTCCGCCAGTCAGGCACAGTTTCCTGGATACGGGCTGTGTCTTTTCTAGCTTCATTATACTTCATATTCCATTTCATCAATCTACCCGTGTTTTTTTCTTCGCTTACTTTTACTCGTCTGAGGCGCGTTGTGCCAGAAGTGGCGCAGTAGGCGGTGAACAGTAGGGAAGGAGCGTTTGTAGGTGCCTGCCCCCATTGCGAAGACTTCCATGCATGTTACGCGACAACACACACACACACACAATCGGCCATTGTAACGAATACTGCATGGGGCTTCACCCTCACTTCACCCTAGACGACGTCTCAGTACCCGTTATTGCTGGGGCGCTTGCAACTAGTCATCTGGGCCCCCATTCAAGCTATGCCCCCCAACCTTGTGAAGTTCAGCGAGCTCCCCCGCAGTCATGCCTACCTACTTCGCGCGTGGAATAACGGCGCGCCTGGGCGTGATGCCACTGGATGATACCATTACGAGGAACATCATAGTGCAAAACGGCGAAGCAGCTAGGCAGCAAGCGGAGACGGCCAAAGTAAAGCTCCTAAACAGTAGGCTGCTTGCCGAAAGGCTGGTGCCGTTTCCAGGTGACGAGAAGAAGTTGCATGTCAACTGGTTGGGGGGTGCGCCTTTTGTGCAAGTGTATGCCGGCAAGGACCTTTTCCAGGAAGGTAGCAATGTGGCGACGGACACAACAAAGGGTACGTACTCAAAGCTCGGCTCACAGCACGGTAGCTAACAACTAGTCGTACATGTAGCGACTGACCTTGGGCCCAAAGCACTCGCAATTCATATGCATCTCTCAGATAAGGCCTACATCTCTGGTCTCTATGATCAAAAGACATCCCTCAAGATCGAAATCTTCTTCAACGGACAGCTCTCCAACTACCGATTCATGCCCTTTCACGATCTGACATGCGGAGTCCAGGGACACGATCAGATATCTTCCGGTACCAGAATCATCTTTCCCCCCAAGCCGACGGCATCTGGGACGGCGAGGGAGAATAACAACGACAATTCGGCAGAAAGACACTGGCAGCAAATATGCCAGGCATTGCAGTATGAGGTACACGAACGAAGCACGAATGAGGCAGGCGACGCATCTCCCACAGCCCATTTTTTGAGAGCGCTTGCAACTATGCGTATGCCAGACCAAGTACATGAGATGCAACAAGCAGCCGAAAAGACATTTGGGACCATTGACATAATTGTCACCGCCGGGGAGGGTAAGAATCTCACAGGTGATGTAGGCTATGTGCAGGCGTCGAAGCGTACGGTAGAAAAAGACTCCCCGATTGTATCAGGGAGTTACAGCGGCGCGGAACCTCAACATCTGCTCGAGTCTAGTCCGAAGATCATCAGTGTGGATGGAAAAGACGATCGTAAATCAGAAGAGGAGCTCCAATCGAAGAAAGAGGCTCCCATGGACAGGACCCTGCCCTTGTACGGGACCTCTACAACAGGTCGGCAGCGCTCTGCAACGAATCCTCCGAGATTATCAATTCCTGTACTTGCTCAACCAATTCTGCAGAACTCGCCCATCCGAGAGCCTATTGGGTCTCGTTCAACATTACAGTCATCCCAAAGTCTAGTCACTAACGCTATCGACGTACCATCTTCCCCTGGACTCGACAAAGTTCATAAACGCGTTCCAAATGAACAAGATTCATACAGAGAACAAAAGGTTGGGGTTCAAGGGCCTACTTTGATCCCGAACAATCTGGCTTCAGGTCGCTCCCCTGGTCCCTATGCACTACAGCTCTACCCGTCACCCCACAGTATTCAATTATCAGATCCAGCCACAGATGTTGCAGCGCCTGGTAGCCTAGTAGACCAGCTGGGCTCACATACCGCTGCCCAAAACCTCAGTCTACTCAATTGCTTGCCACCAAGCTCTAGTAGTCCAGCTCGTCGACCTTGTTTCCCTTATTCTATGCATAGAATGGGAATAGGCCAGGTACCGTTCAGCTCCAGTCCGTTTACAACGCCGTACTTTTTGCCAAAACAACCAACTGGAGATTTGCTCAACGCCCAGTTTCCGCCCCCAAACTATAACGTACCCCACATGACGCCTGGGTATCTGAGTTCCAATGGCTTTCAGGTCGCTATCCCAAATGTTCTTCCTCGGAACCACATCCAGCCTCATATGATGTACGATCATACATCACCGCTCGCTTCTCTTTCGCCTTTTCATCGCCGATTATCAGGACCATTGCCACCGATAGACTTTTACTCTGTGCCTACAAAACCAAAACGTAGTCTTTCTCCTCCAAAACATCGTCAATCAAAGCGCACAAAGAAAACAGTTTCATGCATTTCAATTAGTCGACTCGTAGTGAAAGGACAGAACGGAACTGTCTTGATCGACCGTCGGTGGATTCCTGCAAAGACTGCTCCTTTGACATGGAATGGACTTTTCAATCATCGGAATCAAGACGAATTGACCTTGACTAATAGTAAGATCGCAGGGTCGCCTAAATGCGATCAGAGGGCTGTCCAGACCGGAAGATCCAAAAAGACTTTCGTAACAACAGATTTTCCACTAACAGCCCCGAAAGAACGTAATGAAACCGGTTCCACAATGACTAGTAACCTAAAAGAAAAAGATACAGAGCCGCAGTCAGAGCCCTTGACGCCAAAGGAAGCAGATACTGATTCGATAGAAAAGCGGGACAGTTTCGAAGCAAACAACGCAAAGCTGGGTAGCTTGTCGTTGACGTACCCTACATGTGCCACTGGAAACATGTCAAAGAATTATAATCCATCCGAAGCTCGCACCCTGGATGTACGGGGCCCTAACGCAAATCCTTTCTGGTTGGAAAATCCGGACAAGATTCTGAGAGAAGCATCAGCTGCTCAACAACGATCTCAGCCCCGTACCAAGCAAAGCAAGACGAAAACTGTGTCACCAAAAGCCGCACTAATACGCCCAGCCGTGCCTGACTTGGTAATGTCTGGAATAGTCGATACATCTCCTCTCTCGAGTTTGCACACCACCCCAGAGCTTGGTATCGAAGTTACAGCAGACAATGATTCCACTGGAAAGGTCCACGCGGGATTGTACAACTCCTTGGCCCAGATGGACGGCGATCGAGAACAATCAAAAACGTCCTATGCAACCCAAAGTCCTTCGATCGTAAGACCCGATGTCGCGGCCCAATTACGCATTGGACAATATCCCCAGACTACAACGCAGTCTGCATCAAACAAGGAACACACGAGCACTACTAAGAAGCCACATAGCCCTGGTTGTCTCAAAACAAATGATAATCTAATGATCACCCAAGGCTGCGTCATTGCATTTGCAGAGTGCAAGGATGACGATAGAACACATGAAGTATTACGACAGGCAGAAGGAGAGAAGGCAGGGATCTTTATCGAAACGTACGTTGTCTCTGCGATGAGGTTTTTTGTCGGAGATTCGTCGACGTAAAGCGAAACAACTATCTTGAAGACTAAAAGCTTCTATAAGTTAGTAGCGTGGGTTACTAAGACTCTACTGAGTTGTACTACCACTAATAGCGCGGCCAGCATACGATATAGTGAGCGACATCTTCTTCTGTCTGTAAGGCGCAAAGGTCAAAAAGGCAGCAAATTGTAATTATTTGAAGTGAAGGTTCTCAAATCAGACTTTTTGCCTGTATATCGAAGTCAAAGTAGAGCTTGACCAAAACTATATATTGCTGCCTTGTTACTTAGTTGTGTTTTTACTGCTACACTCACGTCGCCTATTTTGACAAAGTCTAGAGTTCTCCAGTGGGGCGCTAGTGATGAAGTAATCCAATAAGAATGTCCGTATCTCAACGTCTGGTGTGACGTGCGTTCATGATCTTCATCTTACTATTTGTATCACAGCCTCTCTTAGTAGCGGGTCGCATGCAATGACGTTTTAGCCGAAGCGTGTCCATGATGGCCAAGCGGCACTACCTTCGGTTACTACACAGTTTAAAGGGTAGCCGTACAATGTCCTCCTATCCTCAAACCGACATGGATCCCTTGTTCTGCTACACCAGCGGACGATGGCTGTGGAATGAGCGTGAGCAACTGGAAGCCCGATATCGACGTTTTAATGTACCTAGCCTTTAGCAAGCGGCTTGTTAAGCGGTTGGTGTAGATAAGTGTGTATCCTTTAAGAAGATTAGCAAAGGTAACTACAACAAGGTATATCGCCTTAAGATAAACGACGGCTAGAGGGTTATTGCAAAAGTCCTACACCCTAATACTAGCCTATAAGTGCTTACTACTGTATTAGAGGTGGCAACTATGGAGTTTGCCTGGGCTGTTTTGAATCTTCCTGTCCCACAAGTTCTTGCCTAGAGCGCTACGAACCAAAATCCCGTCTAAGCAGAATAAATTATTATGGAAGAAGCGAGAGGCTCCTAACTCTACAAAGTCTAGTAGGATCTTCTACTATAGAAGAAGTGTGAAATAATTCTTAAGTTTGTAGACATAGAAAGAAAGTTAGTCTTAGTTTCTCTTAAAAGGTAGGACCTAACTTACTTAAATAAAGATAGTTTAGCTAATTTATCTTACGTGCACTAGTAAGTTAGGATCCTTATACTTCAAGAATAGTGTTATCGCAGGATGCGAGCCAGCTATAGTTATAACTAGTCCCCAAGATATAGTTAGTTACGTTAAATTAACTTATTATATTAGGCCTATTACTTAACGAGAGTTCTAGGAGAAATAGCGAAGTAATATATAATACTATAGACCTTATAAGTGTCTATATATCTGCAAAACTTAGGTTTAGACTAACAAGAATTAAAGTCTGTCGCTTACTGTAAGATTGACTAGATTAACGCCTATACGAAGCTATAGGAACTAAATAAAACTCCTTAGCAGTATATAAGCCTAAAACAGAATTCTCTAGAGGCGTATATAGCTCTATTACAAAAGTTCCTAGCTATAATCCTGTATATCACTCCCTAAGACTTAGGGCTCGTCTCTTCTAGACTTTAGTACCTAGATTTCCTATGCTAGTAACGTTTATATCGACGACAAAGCCCGGATATTATGCATTATCAACTGGTAAGGAGCTTAGATTAGCCCAGTGTTCATCGGCGCTAATCCCCCCCTTGCTTCTAGACTATAGAATCGAAATGTTGATGAAGCTGCCTGGAAACTTCAAAGCCCTCGACGAAGCTACAAAAGATACGCTCAGTCTATCCTAATCTATACCTATGAAACATGCACGGCGGAGAAGAACCCTCTTATGTATAAGATGATGCGACACCCCTACGGCCAGACCCTTAAGCAAATTGAAGCTTTTGCGGGATCGACCTGGGATGACTGTCTGTTTCCCTTGGAAGAGTGTTTGATCTGTTTTGCTCTTTGGCTTGCCCTTGGCTAACTATTGTTACAGCGAATAGGTGCACCTTGGTACCGACGAACCAAGTCCGTATCATTTCTCGGAAGAGGAGATACGGCAACACAACGAAGAGGCAGAGTCTTTCAACAAGAGCCAGGAGTTCTGGAAAGAGCTGCGAGGTGTCTTGGCTGACAAGGGGTATGCCTCAAACGAGAGTTTCAGCAAGGCCGTCGATATACTTGAAGATTTGCGGACATTCGGGCTGGGCAAGCTGAAGGGCGAGGAAAGGATGTAGCCTGTGATGGTGGCGACTCTTTCCGCAGATGCACTGCTAAGCCATATCGTCAGGAGATGGAGAGATAAAAAGAGAGAGAGAGAGAATATGCAGCAGGCAAAACAACAACTGCCAGATTTCCGTGCAGGATAGTCAGCCCATATGAACTTTTACCAGACTGCACAAGGCCAAAGGACATTCATCTCAAGTATGCAAAACGCTTAAGCCAAGGTAGACAAACCTCTCGAGTTATTAATATTTTTTTTGAAAACAAAAAAGTTTCGGTTTCGGTATCTAAAAGAAACGCTGATTATTTATTCCGCACTTCAATCTTCCTCGGCTTTCTCCTCTCCTTGGCTTCTCCACCGTCGTCGTTTCCAGTCTTCTCGCTCACTTTCCTCTGCTGCTCAACCTCGTCTGCAGCTCTTCGCAAAGCCTCAGGATCGGGTATGCCATCAGTCTCATCTCGGGCTTTCTCTTGCATTTCATCCTCAATGGCCTTTTCTTCTTCTTCTTCCTCCCCTTCGTCATCATCACCATCACCCTTGCCACTTCCTTGCCCCTCCGCCTCCGCCTCCGCCTCCCCATCCTTGTCCTTGTCTTTATCCTTGTCCTTCTTCCCCCCAAGCTTCACCCAAGGCCCATGCACACCGCCCACGCCCGCCCCAACCAGCGTCCCCACCGCCGTCGTCGGAATCGTCGCCACAGTGCCCACGAGCGTGCCCACGACGGTGCCCAGCCCCGCGCCCACAGCCATGCCAATCCCCCCACCACCAATGCTTCCCTGAAACGCGCCCGAGCTCAGCATACGCGCCTTCTTGGAGTTGCCGTGTGCTTCCACCTCCTTGCTGTACGCATCCTGGAGGTACTTTTCGCGCTTGGCCGGGTCCTTTATCGTGTCCGCGGCCGAGCGGAGGGATGAGGCGGTTTTGGCAGAGTTGAGTGCGGATTCGGCTGATGCGGCGGCTTCTCTGAGCTTGGCTTCTGGGCTGTTGGAGGCTTTGGTGGCAATGGCTTTGAGCTCGGCTTCGGGAAGGGGAGAGGGTGTTTGCTGTTGTTGGTTGAGCTTTTTGGGGGGCATGCTGAAGTTGCTGCTCTGGGTTGTTTTGATTGATTGGTAGCAGAAAAAATGGTATCAAGCTGTTTTCTTAGTATTAAACATACGCTGTCAAGTTTGGGCATGGATGCCCATTTGTTCCAGGCTGTAGTGCTTGCTGTGACGTCACTCGTCGCGACTCCGCATCTTCAAAACTTGAAAGACGCGTAGGACAAACAGCGCGTCAATGTTTTCTTTTCTTTTCATCAGGCAAATTTGGTCCGAACTTTAGATTGACACATCAAGGGTTATAATTTAGGTTCAGCTCACTAATCGTATTACATTCACGTCACATGATACCAAAACCACACGACTTATTCCCAGGTCAGGGTCCAGCCATCCTTCCAAGCCCCTTCACGTGTCATGTCGTTTAGACCTGTAAGCTTCAGGACCTTGCTAGTCTGGTTGTAGTGCATGTTTGCCTCATCGATAGTCGCGCCGTTGAGCTTGACCTGCTGAGCAGCCGGAGCACCCAAGATTGTAATGTTGGCAAGCGCATTTGTGTCCTTGTACTCTCCCTGGACATCAACCTGCATCTTTGAGTCCATAACATTGAATGCAACATCCAGGCAGGACTCTGGCTCGAGGGATTCGCCATCATCAACGTACAGGCTACCGGATGCGGTACCTTGGCTGGAAAGTGCGACGATAAGACCCCAAGGATTCTTACGAGATTCTGTAGTAGTATACCCAGGCTCTTGGGTTGGTAGTACAGAGCCGCCACGGATGTAGACAGGGATGTGGCCCAAAGGCGCTGAGATTGTGGTGTTGACGCCTGCTGCGGCCTGGACGCGCTCGCCAGAGTACCAATCGAACCATATTTCTCCATCTACGATACCCGGAAATACACCGTTAACGGTGTCGACTTGTGGCTCAAGAACTGGTGTGACTAAAATGTTCGGGCCAAGCAAGAACTGTGTGTCAACACCAGCAAGCTGAGGCTCATTAGGAAACTCCCATGCCAACGCTCGCATAACCGTGGATCCCGTCTTATGGGCATCGTTGAAGAGGGTGTACATGTAAGGAAGCAGAGAGTAACGGATATGCATCGCAGTCCTTGACGCAGAAGCCACAGCCTCCCAACGGTACGGCTCCTGTGGGATAGCGGCCAGCACATTGTGGTTGCGGTAAAAGGGAAAGAAAGCCGAAAGCTGCATCCAGCGGGCGCAAAGTTCCATGTCAGTGTTTCCGTTGAAACCGCAGGTATCTACTCCGAACATGGGGATTCCAAACAGAGAGAACGACAGCGCCTGCGGGATGGAGAAGAACATGTATGCCCACCTGGAGGCGTTGTCGCCACCCCAGTGACCGGCCCACTTTCCACTACCAGCGAATGTGGAACGTCCGATGATGAATGGTCGCTTACCAGGGAAGACTGAAAGAAGACCTTGGTAAGTAGCGTTGATAATCTGGTGACCAAAGAGGTTGTGAACATCATACTCTTCCATACCATTCGCGTGTGTCGCGTTGGGACTGACAGCATGGACAGCAAGGTCAGCGCCATCCTGTACATGGTTGATGACATAAGGAGGATAGTTGACGTTTCGCACGCCAGGTGTAGGCGTAGAGCGAAGAAAGCTGGCAGTTGAGGACGATGAAGTCGCGGTTGCCATGAGGAGTGTGGCCTGGCTCGAAGAAGCAGCCAAAGCGGAAGCAGCTTCAGTGGAGTTGGTGATGTTGAATGCCTCCGGGTAATCGTAGATGATGTTGCCCACCTCACCTGGAAGGGAAAAGGGCGGGTGAACTGGGTTGAGAGTAACGTTGCCTGTGCCGCAGGAGCCGACACAAAACGACGAAACCTCACTCATGTCGAGCCAGAAGCCACTGAATGGGACCTCTTTGTACCACTCAACCATCTCTTTGACCCACCATGAGACTCCGTTGGAAGACATCCAATCAGGGAAAACGGTGTAACCAGGCCAGACAGCACCAATGTATTGGCTTCCATCGGGGTTATTGAGAAAAACACCAGAGTCGTTGCCGCGGTTGTATGTATCATATGCATCACTGGCGTTTTGCGGGTTGGGAATATAGATGGCCGAATCGACAATGGGAACAAAGTGTTGGTTGTTACCGTGAAGCCATCCAAAGAAGTCTGCAACCTCAGAGGCAGGGAAAGTCACAGGATCAAGGGTGAAATCTCTGTACTGGTCCATGTAGTCGATGTCGAGCCAGATAGTCTCTATTCAAGTGTTAGTAAGGTACGAGTATACGCTACGATAAGAAAAATTCAATCGATAAAATAAGATCCGCGCTTTTTCACCACATGATATAAAACGGAGAGCGAGACTTACCCATGGGAATGTTAAAAGTTCTCAAAGTCTCAACAACCTCCCTCACTTCAGCCCAGTTGCGATATCCCCATCGGCACTGATGGTAACCGAAAGCCCAGTACTGTTGCATAGCTGGCATGCCAACTGCTGACCTTTGGTATTCTTTGGTCACCTCTGGCTGCGAAGGTCCGTCGTAGAAGTATAAGTCAATTGCGCCTCCTAGAGTCCTCCACGATAGATGGTCGGGCTTTAGGACGATATCCATGCCATGCGTGTTGCGGTAGTAGAGACCATGGGAGCGTGACTCGTAAGCGGATCCTGTTGGCTTATCATCGCTCCCGACGATTGGCTGCTGGATTTCAGACTGCTTCAAGGGTACATTGCTGGTATTGCTGCCTTTCTCGAAGTAACGGGTTTCCAGGTAGAATGGATGACTGCCGTACAAGTTGCGGTCAATTGGGTCACCAACGTCCGCAGCATAGATGGTGGCAGTGAAGTTGTTGTTGAGACGGAGACCGGTGATACGCTCACCAAGACCGTAGAGATTGTAGTCTTCTGGCAAACTGTTGACAAATTCAATGAATTGGTTCTCATAGATGAGCTTGGTGCCCTTAGTAGTGAATATGACATCTCCAGTGGAGTGACGACCGACATTAAACCAAAACGATGGCTCGTTGCCCCCTAGGCATGCGTTAGCAAAGATTCGTAGTCCGATTGAAAATAGAGCTTCTGTGATCTCATTGCCCGTGACGGGTTTGCAGAGCTGTTATAAAAAACTCTCAAGGTCTTCCAGTTCGCAAAATCATCACTTACAATCAAACTTCAGGTCCGTGTCCTTGTAAGAATCCTCGGCTTGTGGTCGCGGAATGAGGTCTTCGGGCACAACCCACTGGGATTGATTCTTCGCACCAAGGTATTTTGGCACAATGCTGACGGCCAGTCTTCCTTTTGCCTGGTATGCGACCCTCAGGTCAAGCTCCTCGATGTCCGTGCCGTAGGCATTGCAAGCCTTTCCAGCCAGGGTCAATGTAGCACTAAGACCACTGTCGCCCTTCTTGAGGTCTGATGCCTTGTAGCCTGGGCAAACATCTTGAGCATTGACGGCCGCGGGGTCGTAGATGTTAGGAATCTGTTGGACACCCTTATCTACCGACGGAGGAAGGGTGAAGACTGATCGGAAGGACGTCGGTGTACCAGCAAGTGTAGTGCTCCAGCCACTTTCAGAGGAGATGGGCGTCTGGGCAGCTGTCAACGCCAAAAGAGACGACAAGAACGTGAAGCCTGAGCGCGCCATGATGGTCAGACTCAGTCGGTCCAAGGCTTTTTGAAGGTCCTCGGACAAGCTTGCGTCTGTGAAGGATGGCCATCGAGGCCATGCTGTCTTCTTATACTCGTTGCTCTGCCTAGATGCAGTGTTCTCCGGATGCATTGTGAGCTATTGGTAAAATCTGCGATTCCCCGCATGGAGGTGACTTAATGACGCTGGACAGGCGGGCACGGCAAGGAAGCTATACGTCCAAGCTACGTAGATGCACCGTGCATAAGCTAGTTGCCGTAATAGGCTGATCACGAGGCGCCGCGCCGACATTGGACGAATAGGCATGTACGGACCGTGGCTTGCGGAACAAGCCATCCAGAGTGTGGGGATCGCAAGGTCGACGGAGCGACGCCTTCAAGCTTCCATGCTATCCAGGCTTGACTGGAAGCTCAAGGCTTGTGCCTGTGGCGGATTGGGGAAAAAGCAATTCGCAAGGCTAGTGTAGAAACGCCATGCGCAATACGATAGTGTAAACATGGCGTTTCCGAGCAGTAGCGGTATCCAGAAGGCTGCAAAGGTGGTGTCGTGGGGTGGTTTGCTAGGGCCGCAGATTGAGGCAATAAGTGATGGCACAAGGTTGCGAATACAGGTTTTTGCTAAGACGATTTTCAAGGATGGACTGATACAGATTGTTGCGGAAGAAGGATTCTTGGTTCTGGTCAGCCGGTTTGATTCTGTCAACCGACACGCTGCAGAATGCACCATATGTCTCTGGTTCTTCTTGCCTATACATAAGCCGCTGTTGCTACTTCCTGGCGGTTCATATTCCGCGGAGCATCAGGCGCCGTCGGAATGTATCTCGGTCAGACCACACGTATGTACGACAACGGTATGGCAGCTCGACGGGCTCTGGGCGGTGGCACGCCAACGTTGTGGGGTGCATTAAACCCACCCCCACAAAACAGAAGCTATGCACTCGGTTCGGGAACTCGCATGTGGACGCCTGACTAGCTCGATCATTTTGTGTGCAAAAACTCGTGTATGTATGTTCGAGGTTTTATTTGGCTTATTACATTTACGTTATAGAGGTACAAGATAGTGTGAGCTCGCTACAGTGCATCTGTCCTGCAGTCTGATACACTTCGCTGACAGCGTATTATGGACTGCAAGCAGTCCTGTTCATCTCCTAGCGCAATCCCCACATGCTTCCTGCGCGTTTTAATGGTTTGTGATTGCACGCTCTCGTTGGCCGAAAGTCGGCGCGCGACTTTTGTGGCTCTGCCCACCTCCAGCAAGCCGTCTTTCACCAACTAATCATCACAAAGGCGAATAGCTCGTCGGTCTACTATCCTCACTTCGTCGACCGAAGGCATCGTACTCGTATGGAGTGAATTCACCTTCCTCGGAAAGGTAAAGCCCATCCTCTGGCAGCCAACTTCGAGACTCATGCGTGTTTCTGGTCATGGTACTAAGCGCAGAGGCCCGTAGGGATGCTCGTACAGACGCTCGTACAGATGCTCGAGACGCTCGCACAGATGCCCGGACAGAGTTTCGCACTGAATCCCGTCCCGGAATTGCTGTTGTTGAAGGCGCAGGTGATGGTTCACGCCGTGGTGGTGGTATGTAAACAGATGGTGATAGACGGAAGTTTACATTTGTTGGACTAGGAAGTGCTGCTGAGCTCGGATGTAAATGCAGGCCTGGCGAAAGAGGTGCGGGCATGAGATTTGATTCAAGGTTTGCGGGCTTCTTCTTGGAAAAAGAAGAGAGTGACTCCGGGAATGTGGCTTGTGTTGGCGTCCGCGCAGTACTATGTGACGGTACAGTTGGCGTGGCGGGCTCCTCTATGATATCCTGATACCAATCGTAGGAGCGAAAGCTAAGGCTGGGGCTTGGTGGCGGAAGATCGGGAAGTGGTAGCTGAGGCGCTATGCTGTCCACTATGGGGCTTGAGGGTTCCGAGCCGCTGATGGAGCCAACATCCGATATTGAGACAGTGTGAACAGACGTAACCTCTGGCTTTCGCGGATATTGGTCTAGTTCGTACTCGGAGTTTCGCTTCTTCAGCTCCGGTGCTAGTGCTGGTGCTGGTGCTGGTAATGGTGCTGGTGCAGGTGTTGGTGCCGGTACTGGTGTTGGTGCCGGTGAAATTGAAATGGGTGGCACACCTGCGACAGGAGGAACATATTCTTCGAATCTATATCGTGGCGCAAGAGCACGCGATGTACCGCTGTGCCTAGGCGTTTCTGTGGCTCGAAGTGCATTGACAGCGTTCATCATATCATCGTCGAATATCATGCTCTTGTTGATGTTCACATTGACGGCATACAGCCTCGAATCGGTCGGAGGAGCGGATAGAGAAATTCCGTTGAGTGGAGGTAGAGGCAGTGCCTTTTCGGTCGAACTTCGCCCATCGACTTGGTATGCTGACTCCGGTCTCCTATGCCCCATCTTCTCCCTGGGAAAAGCGCCCGGTCCTGTATTCAAGCTACGCTGAAGGTTTAGTGCTCTACTTTGAGGGCTACTTGGTAACGAAGCCACCAGTGTCTTCTGGTCAGTTGCATTGGAAGTAGACCTGTGGCGGTGACCTGAGGGCGCCTCGATCGATTCGAGGCGTTCTCTGCTTCCTCGGAATCTTCGAAACCAAAAGCCAAGGGCTACCAATAGTGCAACTACGGCCACAAGTCCTACGCCAACACCGATAGCTGCCCCTGTGCTTAACTGCGAGGTTGGCTCCGGGCCCGATCCGCCGAACGGAGCAGCGTCATTTACGCCAACACATACTGCACTCGAGCATATCGTGTTCACTGTGCAGTCGTTATCTGTCGAGCATGTCTTTGAAGCTGCTGCAGGAGAACCCACGGGGCTGGATTGGATGCTTGTGTCGACTGCGCTGGGGGTAGGGGTATTCGTCTCAAAAACAATAAAGGAAAAGTCAGAAGCGAAATTGGTGGGTAGTGGTGTTGGTGAAGAATCCGCAGTTGAAAGAGCGGATGCAGTGGTTGATTGCCGTAATGTGCTGAATGTAGAAGGCTGTCTACGCGATGCAGTAGAGGTAGTGGTCTGGTCTCGCCGTCTTGTGGTAACGATTGTGGTAGACATTATGATTAAAAGAGCGTGTTGAAATGGTGTAAACTAGAAAAGAATGAATCGGCACGCCAATGGTATGGCCGGGTATCGAAGTTGCGCAGGCGTCTTTGGGTAATGATCGAGAAGGAGACCGTAGTGTAGAATGTAGGTATATATGAATGAACGTGGAGCTAGCCGAGATAGATATTGGCAAAGTGACAAAGGGACGAAGGTCCTCAGTCGAAAGAGTCCTCGCGACACACCATCGCTGTGCAGGGCGGCGCGGGTTAGACCATATCTTGTAGGGTCCGGCAAAAGAGGCTAAAGTTTATTGACGATGCACGCACGGCGCGGTTGATCCACGTTCGGTTGGTGGTTTGACGATCCTTAGTGCGCAAACCAACGTCGCACACCCCGTCAAACTTTCGGCCCAAACAATGTCTTTTTTCCCATGACAGATGACATAGAAGCGTAGAGCAACACAAAAGAAATCGTCCAATACGAACCGTAGGGACGCGCAAATATCACATGGTGCACTCTCCGCACACTTGCGACGATGCAGATTCTTTGTTGTTCCCCTGGACTATCGACATGCCGGACACGGCAAAGGTATTGAATCCTGAGTCAAGTCGGGCGACGCCTCCAAATGTGGTACCCATGCAGTTTCAGGAGGGTAAAACGGTACCTACAGATGCTATTTTCTGCTTCCAAGCCACTCCACAACTTGCCGTGCGCTCGCATCGGGAGGAAAAACAGGGTACCAGACGTTTACAATCGTCCCACCCTGGATAGCGAGTGCGCATCTCTTGACCAGTATCTTGTCCTGCCAGCAAAAAGTGGGCAGTTTCAGGGCATTCACAAACTCGAGATTCTCGTCAGAAAGCAGTTCGTAGGGAAGGTGCAACCGGTCTTGCGCCTCTTTCTGGTAAGCAGTAGACTGGGTTGATAGGCCAAACACGTGCTTTACGCCGAATTTGCGCAAGTCATCCATTTGATCGCGAAAGCTGCACGCCCCAAGCGTGCAGCCTCGTGCACCAGGTATCGAGTTCCAGTCGTCTGTAATCGTTTCACCAGGCGCACCGGTACGGGGATAACAAAAGACGATGGTTAGGTCAGAAAAGGAGGAAACGTCCAGTCGGTCGCCTGACGTTGCGGACAAGGGTACGGGAGGTACCCTTGCTCCGGTCAAGTGCGAGCAGGCTCCGTCATCCTGGGGTATGGGTAGATTCAAAGGGAAGGTTGTGTCTGTGCTGGGTCAGCGAGCGATGAGTCTTATGAGTGCCTGCGTGCTACTGACGAGCCATAACTGCCGATCGTTCTGCCGGGCTCTAGTCTAGTTGCTCACGTGTGCTTCTTCTGCTAGCTGCTGTGACTCGCCTACACTCGAGCTAAGATGCAAAGAGGCGTCTTCAGTGTGGTGAAGCGGTGGGTGTAGCCCGGATGCTTTTCTGTGCAACTCTAAAGCTGCAATCTGTGCAAAGAATTTGGAACGGGGTGCGGACGATCTCAGTTCCAAAATTGAATCAAGACTCGAAAGGAAAAGCGTCGCCGAGTTTGAGTTTGACCCCGGGCTGATGCTCTGCAGGCTGTTTGGTGGTGTGGTGATGTTTGGGAATGGCGGTGGGGTAAGCAGCTAAAGATCCAATACTCAGTCCAACAGTATTGCTTTGCTGTCTGAACCGGGGGGCTGAGTGAATTCCGAATGATGGTGTGAAGAAATGCCCAAAAAAGCAGAGGTATGGCTGTGTTGGAATATTCGAAATGGCTTGATTAATTGCTTGTTTGTTCCTTGCACTGGCTGGTGGTGTGATGGTTTTCGGAATGGTGGCGGGGTGATCGGAAGTAAAGCCAAGACTACGTGTATCCGCGATAACGCCACGAGTGAGCTATTGCGTTAAAGGAAGGATAGGATGACGGTTTTGCTCTCCAGTACGAATACGGGCCGAGATTTAACTCAAGTTCATTTAATGCAATGTCAAAGACGACAACATCCTTGTTCTGCATTCGATGGGCTGACAATACTGCAGCTCAACCGTCACCTACCTGTTCGATCAGCTCTGTAGTGCTCAACTTCGTCCAGATGAGCACTGTTCCTATAACCAAAACTTGGGAACAGCATACCAATGCCAATCCTTGACGATCAGCGATAAAGCGCCACAGAGTGGCGCCATGATACCACCGCAGCCTAAGATGCAAAGGCGGAGAAAAGCATCCAGACTCGCCCATGTTGGTGACATCATGAGTAATCAAGACCCCCGCTATTGGCCAACGCGCTGCCATGCTTACAGGGAGCTCTCTACCTCCACCGCTACATACAATATAGCCGTTAATGAAGCCGTTACGGATCCTGCGGCCTCTTCGAACTACACTTCAATTTCGCTTTAGCCCAACGAGCCGTCTACAAAGAGCTTCATTCACATCAACGACCGCAGCAATGGCCCAAGAATTCAAGCTCAAGGATGTCACTTCCTTGCAGATGAAGAATGGAGAGAAGAAGGAGGTCGAGGTCGAAGGCGTCGAGGGCGGGAAGGTACTGTTGTTGAAGATCCAGGACCAGGTTCATGCTACAAGTTCCACTTGCACACATTACGGAGCTCCCCTAGTCAAGGGTGTATTGACACCCGAGGGTCGCTTGACTTGCCCATGGCACGGAGGTAGGCATCACTCACTCTGAAAGCTGTAGAACGCAAACTAACACGACACAGCTTGCTTTAATGTCTCGACCGGAGATGTTGAGGACGCGCCTGCTCTCGATCCCATTGCGAAATACGAAGTAGTCGAAAAGGACGGTGCCGTTTACGTCAAGACAACCCAAGAGGCGCTAAAGGCCAACCGGAGATTCTTGAACATCAAGTGTGCATCAGTGAGCGAAGACAAGGTGCTAGTCATTGGAGGTGGTTCTGGTACACTTGGTGCAATTGAGGGTCTGCGAGGTGGTGGATACACTGGCAAGATCACTGTCATCTCGAAGGAGGGTTATCAGCCCATCGACCGGACCAAGCTGTCCAAAGCTTTGTTGGCTGATATCTCGAAAGCGGCATGGAGGCAAAAGGAGTTTTACAAGGATGCTTCAATCGACATCATCGAGGACGAGGCCAAGAGCATCGACTTCTCTGGCAAGAAAGTATCGACCAAGTCAGGAAAAGAGTACGAGTACTCGAAGCTGGTTCTGGCCACGGGCGGGACACCCAGGTGGCTCCCTCTCGACGGGCTAAAGGGCGACCTGGGCAACGTCTTTCTCCTCCGCACTCTACCCGACGCACAAAACATTCTCAAGGCTGTTGGCGACAATGGAAAGAAGATTGTCGTCGTCGGTAGCTCCTTCATTGGCATGGAGGTAGGCAACTGCCTCGCGAGCATGAAGAACGATGTGACCATCATCGGCATGGAAGAGCGTAAGTGATGCGCATGCGCCGGGGTGAAGCAACATTGACAATATCATAGAACCGATGGAGCGGGTGATGGGTAAGAAGGTAGGTGCCATCTTCCGTGGTCTGCTTGAGAAGAACGGGGTCAAGTTCCAGATGAGTGCAAGCGTCGACAAGGCGACGCCATCAAAGAACGACTCATCAAAAGTTGGCGCTGTGCACCTCAAAGACGGCACTGTCTTGGAGGCCGACCTTGTTATTGAGGGCGTTGGTGTTGCACCCGCAACCGAGTACCTCAAGGGCAACTCGAGTGTAACTCTGGAGAAGGACGGATCACTCAAGACAGATGAGTCGTTTGCGGTCGACGGGCTGAAGGACGTGTATGCGATTGGTGACATTGCAACATACCCCTATCACGGCCCTGGTGGCGATGGATCGCCTGTCCGGATAGAGCACTGGAACGTTGCGCAGAACGCCGGTCGTTCAGTGGCTCACACGATCAACAATCCGGGATCCAAGCCGAAGCCCTTCATCCCGGTCTTCTGGTCAGCGCTTGGCTCGCAGCTGCGATACTGCGGCAACACAGTCGGTGGCTACGATGACTTGATTCTCCAAGGAGAGCCAGACAAGGCATCGTTTGTGGCCTACTACACCAAGGGAGAGACGGTGGTTGCCGTTGCCAGTATGATGAAAGACCCGTACATGACTCAGGTATGTTTCCGGCCATGTTCAAAATGTTCCCGGCGCTAACAGTACTCTAGGCGGCCGAGCTGATGAGGAGGAAGGTTATGCCGAGCAAGAGTGAATTGCAAAAGGGCGTTGATATCATGGACATTGGACTTCCTAGCGAGATCAAGATGTAGATAGGTTCTAGGCCGACTAGGCGGTGCAGAAGATTTGTAGTGAGACCGCAGGCCCATTCATGCGAAGCAAGTGTAGATTTGCGCCGACGAGCGATTGTGAGGCTATCCATGCTACGTGATGGCTAGATGGCGGCGGGGTCAAAGGATGTGCCGCAGGGCGACCGAGTAAGATGAAGGAAGCGATTGTATTTACAGACGGTGTGACGTCAAGGCTGCATACAAGAGGCTCGTGTTGCACGGGTGAGGCATGGAAGGTTGGGATGGCGCAAGTCTCGTAACGGTGCTCGGGAGGGTGGGTCCGGTGTTGGACGCGGGCAGCCAAAGGGTGGGCGCCCAGGTAATTTCCGAAGACGGGCCTAAAGGGTTAGGGCAATCCCAAAGCGGGCAATTGTACACACTAGACGGCGTAAGAAACCTCGTTCTCCCTGCATGCCAACTGCGCGCTTTGAAGGTTGGAAACGTGGATAGGTGGGTATGTCGGCATGTGTGCAGGTCGGTAGCGAATGGAAATAGGGGCGACGAGCACTGAGAAGGGAATGCACATGTCAGCGAGGGAGAGAGAGAGAGAGAGAGAGAGAGACATATGCAGGGCACGTCTCCCTTGCTGCGTCGGCTGACAGCGACCTATGTATTGTCTGGTGTCCTTGGGCTCTCGATGGCCTATAATGGAAGCCCAGCTGCCAGACGGGGATGACGGACAGATGATGGACAGATGACGGCCAGGGGCACCATGTGTCCCAAACCATCCGCATGGCGTCTCGACGGCTTACAAGTGGGCGGGCGAGGTGTTGATACTGGCACTGGCACTGGCGGTGGTTGTTGTTGGTGGTGGTGTTGGTGTTGTTGTCATTGTTGTTGATATTACTGTTGCTTTTGCCAGGCGCTCGTCTCGACGCGTCGGTCGCACGGCGCCTGCATGGCTGGGCGTCAGGCGAGATTTTCAAAGGAGCGCACAGGATTCCATGGACGGGGGCACCGCATTCTGCAGCGCAGCCAGTTCGCGCCTGGCAGGACTGCATAACGGGCAATTTACGCGTGCCGGGTCGGTGCTGTGTGAAACAAGCAGCCATGCCTGCTACGCCTGTTTGGGCGCTGCTTGCCGTATGGGCAGTGGAGATGCAGCCGCCGGGCCAAGGGCCAGGGCGCGCGCGCGCGTCGGGAGAGTGAGCGTGAGAGAGAGGGTGAAGGACGGCTGGACGGCTGGACGGCGGGCTGGGAAGGCCTGGGAGGGCGCAATCTGACGGCAGAGCGTCGCGCGTCTGCCATGTCACATCTAGCAGACCAGCACGCCGGCTAGCTAGCAGGACGATGTCGATGCTTTGGCGGGCTGGTATTGTGCCGGGCCCTGGTCAATGATGTGCATCTGCATCTGCCTCCTTTCCCAAGCCACAGCCTTTGCCGAAATTACCATACAGTCCAACCTCAGCCGCGCTTTCTTTCCTCTCCACCCACGCCAACCAACACGTCCAGCAGCCCTTCGCCGCGCCCGTTAGATAGCCGACGCGCGCTGTCGACACAGTGCAGCACGTCGACGTCAACCTCTGCGCCGGCAAGCCTAGCGGAGAGCATCGCATACGCAGCCGCACCCGAATCCCTCTTGCATCCGAGCAAGAACACGGCCGTGCATGTGAGAAGGCCTTCTGCCAACTGACTACTGACCACTGCACACTGCACATCACCCGCTCCACGCCCCAGCGACCACTCGAGTCCCGGCCTGCCTTGCCCGCCCCAATTGCCCTCCGCCTACACCGCATCGCAAAAAAGCCCCGGTTGCTGAACGCGTGCGCGCGCAGTCGATGCATCAGTCTC
The DNA here is from genome assembly GCA_034640345.1 of Drechslera avenae. Classification (NCBI taxonomy): domain Eukaryota; kingdom Fungi; phylum Ascomycota; class Dothideomycetes; order Pleosporales; family Pleosporaceae; genus Drechslera; species Drechslera avenae. Next base: position 828,800 of record JAXRVH010000008.1, read on the forward strand.
GAGTCGGCGGGAACTAGAGCGCTACCTCCCATCCCCGCCATCGCCCATTCGACAACTCAACACCGCCAGTTCGCGGCCGCCCCCCCCCTCCCCCCAAGCAACTGCCAGCGCAACCCGGGCCCGATAACGTAGCCTACCAGTCTGCCTGCGCTGCACACCCCGTCCTCGCTCTCCCCAAAACAACTTTTTTCCCCCCTTCTCCACACCATGGCCGCCGTGGCATCGCAGCCACCCCATGGTCAGCAGTACTATCAACAACAGTCGCCCCCAGCAACCTCGTCCGCAAACGCTCGCCGTCCCTCGCGTCGCCCCAGTAATGGCGCGTCTCCCAACACGCCGACCACGCCTCAGACTCACCACTCGTCCACCACCTCCAACCCGTCCAACATGACCACGCCCCGCGGACAGGCGCTGCCTCCGTCGACGCAAACTTCGCCCGCCGTGAACAACACAGCCACTGCATCCACAGGCAGCGGCCCCATGCCGCCACCGAGGACCTCGTCGCATCGCACGCCTTCATCCGGTGCCCCTGCAGGAAGCTCCGCACAGGCCGACCGCATACGCGACGAGTCGTCGCAGTCACGCCGACGAGGCAAGGAAGGCAGCCCCCGACAGCAGAGCGGCTCTAGCAGATCGCAGCCGGCACACAGCCGTTCGGCCTCGGCAATTGGCCAGACGCCCGTTGGAACCAACCTTCCGCGTGAGGAAAGCGCCGTCATCAACCGCATAGTCGTCTCGGACACACAGGAAGACATTGCCCGTGCACAGGCACGGCAAGGAGATGGTGCCCATGTCACGTCTGGCGCCGATCTCACCCCCATCACCGGCCTCAGTCTGGTTGGCAGCGAAGGCGTCGATGATGGCGGTCGCGGCGCCGGAGGCAAGAGCAGACAGGATCACTCCAAGTCTGAAAACGCGAAGCGATCAAAGTTTGGCAACTACATCCTTGGCCAGACGCTCGGTGAGGGCGAGTTTGGCAAGGTCAAGATGGGTTGGAAGCGGGACAGTCCGATCGAGGTTGCCATCAAGCTGATACGACGCGAAACCCTTGGAAGCAATTCAAACCGGCTGCAGAAGATCTACCGCGAGATCCACATCCTACGAGGCTTGGACCACCCCAACATTGTGCGTCTGCACGAGATGGTCGAGACGGAGCGCCACATTGGCATTATTCTAGAGTATGCTTCGGGTGGAGAATTGTTCGACTACATCCTAAACCATCGTTATCTCAAGGACGGCCCCGCGCGCAAGCTGTTCTCCCAGCTTATATCAGGTGTTGGATACCTGCACCGCAAGGGCATTGTGCACAGAGATCTCAAGCTCGAGAATCTGTTGCTCGACCGCAACAAGAACATCATCATCACCGATTTTGGTTTCGCCAACACCTTCGATCCCAACGATGAGCTCAGCGAGGAGATTGAGTACAGGCTAGGCGACAAGGACTACATCAGGTCACTAGGTTTGGAAGGAACCGATGCGGCACGACGGGGCGACCTCATGCAGACGAGCTGCGGAAGTCCTTGCTATGCCGCACCCGAGTTGGTCGTCAGCGATTCACTCTACACCGGACGAAAGGTCGATGTCTGGAGTTGCGGAGTCATTCTGGTAAAGTCGTGCTTAGCCGACTCTCTTGTGCGCAGTCACTAACACGCTACAGTACGCAATGTTGGCTGGTTACCTTCCCTTCGACGACGACCCAGCGAACCCCGAGGGCGACAACATCAACCTGCTCTACAAATACATCGTATCGACGCCCTTGACGTTCCCTGAATACGTCACACCACACGCACGGGATCTCCTCAAACGCATCCTTGTACCCGACCCACGCAAACGAGCAGATCTTTTCGAGGTAGCGCGTCACAGCTGGCTTGCGGACTACTCGCATGTTGTTGGATTCATCACCTCGAGCAACACCAATGTGGCAGAAGCTCAGCAAGCGTCTGTTTACTCGAGTAAGCCTTTACCCGCTCAGGCGAATGCGGACCATCTTACTAAGCGCGTTGCAGAAGACACATTCGAGCCGCAGCCCGCACTCGCGAGGAGTGCTTCCGTTCGCGAACCCGCAAAGCCGCACACAGCTCCCTCTCCCGCTCACGGCGGCCTTCAGACCAAGCGCGAGGCTATCAACCAGGCACCTTCAGAGAAGCCAAAGACTACTCGCGACACGAAGCGCCGAACGGTCCAAGTCGAATATGTTGCGCCATCGTCCCAAACCACACGTGGCGAGGCATCACCTCCTGTCGAATCGATGCCGAAATCACGCGGCAAAGAACCAGAAGTGCCACACACGGATGGTTATCAATCGGCTTCAAGTGCCAGGCCCCCGCGCTCTTCGGGCGCCACTTACACGTCAACCAGGAGGCAGGAGCCTCAACGGTCTGTTTCCGACTACACAGCATTTGGCAATGGGCCGCCTTCTGCCACTCGCCCCTCGACTAGTGGCGCTCTGGGTACATCAAGGCTACCATCCCGAGGAAACTCGTACGGACAGCCGTCTGTGGCCACCGTGGCACAGACAAACGCCGAGGGCCGCTTCTCGCAGCCCAAGGGTAAGCAATACTCAATCTCGGCACCATACGCGCAACAAGAGTCTTCCGAGGCTGCCGAGCCGCCTACTATCGGTCCATCCAACTCGCAACGAGTACAGTCGATGCAACTTGGGCCACAGGGCGCCAAGGTTGGTCACAGACGGTCCAACACTATCAACGAGACCCTTGGGCGTATGACGTCCATGTTCTCGGGTCGTCAGCCTTCCTACACTCAGGATCCAAAGGAGTCTCTTACGTCGCAAGGTTCATACGGATACCCTGAGGAGAAGAAGCAGCAGCAGAAGAGCTATCCTCCTACTTCCATGGCAGGGCCCATGTCCAACGACAGCGTCGCAACCGCCGCTCCCAGGCAGAGCACCGAATCAAGCCGCCGAACTTCGTTTGGCTTCTCTAGGAAAACGACGAGCAACTCTGGTGACAACCCAAAGTCTTCCCGTCGATTCTCACTTCTTCCGTCTTCACTCTCAAAGACTTTCTCGTCTCAACGAGAAAGCTTACCGGCGCAGCCTTCGCATGAGCGCCGCGGTTCCAGCGCTCGTGCTCGCGCTAGCTCGCGTCCTGGCGGTATGTCTTTCGGCCGCAGTGCGGAATCCAGGTCTCCTAGTCAGAGTACCCAGGGAAGCAACATGCCCGGCCTCTACGATGGCCAGCACGATAGCAACTCGAGGATCAGGAACCCACACCTGAATGCTGCTGGGCCTTCTTCAGCACCTCCAAATCAAACCCAGTTCAAGGGCTACAACACTTCAGCGCCCGAATTCGATGAGAAGTTTCCCAACCCCCGTGAAGCACATCCATCGGCGCAAGGAAACCGACCATATCGCCACCCTACAGACGATTCGGAAATGGGCGAGATTGCTACTGATGGGCACATGTCACAATCTCAGCAGTCCAGCCAAAGGTCTCCTTCCAACCCTTACCCCCATGGCATGGGAGGTGACGAGCTCAGCCAGCAACAACAGAGAAAGGGCGTGCTCCAGAAGAGCAGGCGCTTTGCTGATGCATATGATGACCAAGGCAGCAGTAACAAGGGAAGCTCTGGTAGCTCTAAGAAAGTTATGGATTTCTTCAGGCGCATGGGCAAGCAGAGGACAAGCAGCCGATAATGTACTCGGCTTTTTTTGAAAGAAGATGGTTTTGGCAATTACAGCGCAAAGGGCGAGGTGCTGGTGTGTTGGATCATCGTTTGCGATACAGGTCGCGAACGAGATAAACGTGTGCGTGGTGTTTTAGAGCGTTTCTGGCGCATTGGGGGAGCTGTGACTTTTTTTCTTCTTCTTCTTTTTGATCCTCCTCTTCGACCGCATTTCCTTTCGTCTCGTGTTCGCTGGATACCATATATTCAAGCACATGCATGCGGCCGTTGTCCCGTGTTTGTTTTTGTTTTATTCCTCTTCTCGACCTTTTTTTTTCCTTCCTCCTTTTGCTGCTCCGCTTCTCTCCCAACATCATCATCAGCAGCAGCAGCAGCAGCAGCAGTAGCGTGGCAATGCTGAGGTAATTATTGCATTAGCAGGCGTTTCTATTTTGCCAAACGGCACAATGGTTTTGACTGGGGGGAACTCCTTGTGCCTGTAATCCCCCCCTTTTTCTTTGCCCCTCCCGACTCTCGACTCTTTCTTCCGGGGGAGATTTAAACTGGAGGTACTACTTTCCTCGTTTAGTCTAGCTAGTAGTATAGTTGTAGTGTATACAAAGATGGATGGTTGGTGAAATGGACAAATGTTTTGGTCGATTGAGAGACTTGCTGGTTTTGTGGAATGTCGCGGTGAATTGGAACATGGTAAGCTAACCTATTGAACAATGTATATGTGTGTATGAGCGAGAGAGAGAGAGTATTACTGCAGGTGCAAACACATTAAAGGATTGAACAACCTATCCGACAAGCTCTACATTGTACTGTTTCGCTACATACATGTATCAGAGTAGTAATCCCCAGACATATATATACATATATATCCTCCCCCTTCCCACCTTTGCTTAAAGAAGTTATCACCCTTGAAAAAAAACCCTCCCCGTCCACCCCTTTATCCCAATCTAATATGCCCCCAGAGTCAAAGCACACATGTACACACACACGCACACAACTTGTTCCACCGACACGGCAAATAGCCCTTCCTTTAAATAAAAAAAGAGTGAGACTTTTTACGAAGGCGGCAACTGGCCACCCTCCTTGGTCTGACCGACCGGCAGCATAGGCTTGGTACCACCACCCGAGTTCAAGAAGCTAAGGTAGCAGTTCCAACCCAGCGACACGATATTGACCACCAGGACCCTCATCTCGGCGGGCACGTACTTGAAGTTTGTAAACTGGACCCACGGCCAGACCATCAGGTTCTTCTGGTAGCCGGGCACAAAGGCGTCCTTGAGGCGCTGGACGGGCGAGTTGCCCTCCATGTAGGCCATGGTGGACAGGAAGAGCGTCATGTTGAAGGGGGCGAAGAGGAATTGATCGCAGGCGACGCGGGCGAGGATGGTCCCGTTTTTCGACGGCAGGTTGACGCGGCGGACGAGGAATTCAAACCATTTGGTTGCTGCGGGGCCGAAGATGACTGGGGAAAAAACAATCGTGTTAGAAAAGGGGGGATGCATTGGGGAGAGGGCGGTGAAGGAAGGGGGAATGCGTACTTCCACCGTATGCAGCCATGCGACCTGTCCTCATGAGATCTTGGTTGGCAAAGCCGCGTCTCTCTACACCTTGCTGGGCCATTGTGTCGCCAGTGGCGAAGAGCACCTGTCGCCATTGTCAGTCTCCTGTTCCTTTGCAATACTTCTTCAGACATGAGGTGCATGGCGCATCCGACCGCCCACGCTGTAATTGAAGTCGCGTCGGGGAGAGCAAAGCCAAAGGTAAATACGTACTGCAGTGGTAATACTCTGCGTCATCAAAGGCGCCGTCCTGAGCTTTGCTTGGTACCTGTCTCTTTATCAATCCCCCAATTCTACACGCTCCCTTTCTGGTCACAAGCTACGCACCAACGGAACGCCATTTTTGCAATTGATGAGAAACAAGTGCGTGGGAAAGGGTGCAAGAATGGGCGTGTATATATATATAGCTGAGGGCAATGCACACCGCCAAAGTAAAGAGTGGAGATGTGAGTGAAAAAGAAAGTTCGATATTCTGGAAAGATGGTTTGGAGAGCTTGCGGGACCGATGATGTCGGTAGTGCAGCAGGGTCCACGCACAAGGGTTTGGGGGGCTTAGCGTTGACCCCTTGATCCCCACCCACAGTCTCGATCGTGAACAAGCTTTATGCAAAGCCATCACAGGAGTGTGCGAGTAAGTGCAGTGCTCTGGATGGACCACGTGGACACCATGTTAATTTCAGACACGAGCAGATTTCTAAACGTGATTCGATTTCGCGCTCGCTTGTTCATGGTGGGGTATAATATGAACAGACAACTGGTTACAAAAAGACCGATAATGGGTGTACAGATGGTCGTGGAATGAAGATGAAGGAAAAAGTGCGGTGGTGATGGTGGTATAAACCCGCTGTGTCTGCTGCGACATGGAACCCGATATCCAAACCCACTCCCTCCCGAGTCGTCCGCAAAATGCCCAAAAGTAATGCCCGGAAGAATGAACGCCAGCCCTGCTGATTTCACCCTGGGTATGATCAGATCTATGCTCGCACAAGGCAGGTATCCAAGAAGTCATGTCGTAAGTTTTGTGTTTTTTTGCGTAAATTGGGAATGTAGAAAGACGACTAGTCAATCTCCATGCGTTGAGATGGTGCCGGCCCGCTCAATGACGGCATCTCTGTGGCGTATGACTTGTCGCTGTGGATAATCTTGTCGTCGTTTACATGCGGCTTCAAGCCCTTGTTGAAGTTGTGGGTGCACACGCATGCAGTGACAATGGTACAGACCAGTAGTAGGATGGTGAGGATGGCAAAGGCAGTCAACGACTTGCGGGCGGGCTTGTAGTCCTCCTGGCGCTGGGCGTCGGCGACATACATGCGGATCAGCTTGAAGAGGAAGTAACCCAAACAAATGAAATAGACGACAATAATGCCAATCATGCCGGGAACGGACTCGCGACGGACCCACCATGCGGCGAGGAACAAGAGGAAAAAGGTGATGGCTAGGGCAGCCGCAGTGAGGGCGAGTTCGAGTGTCTTTGTGTTCTTGACGACGACGAGGAACTGGACAGTAAAGGCGAGAAAGAAGAAGAAGTCGAACTTGAGGAGGGCGATGTAAATCTAAGCTGGTTAGTTGGGTGGTGGTGGTGAGTAGGATGTGTGTAGAAAAAAGAATGTACCTGGTAAGTGAGATAGCGCCTCTTGAGTCGGGTGTCGGCACTGATGCGCTTGTAGATGGTCCATGCAAACTCGTCATACAGCTTCCAGGCCTCAAAAGCAAAAAAGATGGTCGCAACGGCCATGAGGACAGGCAAAGCAATCAGCATGGGCTTGACGTCTTTCCAGAAGTAGCGAGGAATAAAGGCGCTATCGTTGAGGTCGTCGGCCGCGTCCCTGATCTGGTCGAATTGGATGCCGGCATAGACGAGAATGCCGATGTTGTAGATGACGATTCCAATGACTTGAATGGTGTTTTTGAGGCGCAGGGCATCCCACACGAGCACCAGCTGGTAGATGTAGCCGAACATGAAGACGGCGAGAAAGGTGGGAATGGTGCGGGTTTCGCTGGCTCCCGCGCCCTCTGCGGCAAAGTGAATGTGTGCCTGGAACTTGCCAAAGACATATCTAGGCGTTGTTAGTCGGGTGGGTGGGTCAGTTGAGCAGAGGAGTCTTGGCAGACGTACGATTCGAGTGCGAGGCCAACGGTGACCTGGATAATGGCCGTGAGCATAAAGGCCCAGGTCCAGCGCGTGTTGGGCACGTACATCCTGGGCGGGCGGCGGACGGGCGGCGGAAGGGTGGTGGGAAAGCCTTCGCGGTGGTGGTAGCCGCCGGGCTGGGTGTCGACGGCGGGATTCACTGGGTAGGGGGACTGGTAGGCCGTGTTTGCGTATTGGGGATAGTTGCGGGTAAGCGGTTGGCCTCCGAGGAGGGATGTGCGGGCCTCGTGTGGTGAAATTTTGGCTATGGTGGCAGCCGCAAGCGGCGGCTGGAGGGTGAGGATATGGATATGGAGAAGGTTTGGTGGAGTGAGCTTGGTTTTGGGGTTGGGCAATGTGCGACCAGCGGGTGCAGCGACGGTGAGCGGTTTGCAGGGCTGCCGGGATCAAGGTGAGACGATGGATGCGCACTGAGAGGGCCGCTGAAACCAGACGAGTCGCTCTGATCGGGATGTCTGGACACTTTGTTGACGGGGCGCGCGGCTCTGAAACTAGGGACGGCTTGGCTTGCGGAGAGACCGATGATGCAGACTGCGGGAGAGCGAACGGTGGCGGCGACGGTGGTGGCTGGGGAGTGGCCGCGGGGAGGGCGTAGCGAGCGACGGTGGAAAGAGGGCAGTGTCGGAGTGTTTGTGGGTGAAGAGAAGACGACGGGCGCAGTCGATGGGTAGTGTGTTTGTGCGGGATGCGCTGCTGAAGTGCGAAAGCAGCGGTAGCGTTAATCAGCCCCCCGGGCCCTGGTTGCCTTGTGGGGACGACAAGCTGGGAAGGCTGAAGCTGGGAAGCTGGGAAGCTGGTCACCGTGGGTCCCGCTCGCTGCTCCGTGTTCACCACGCTACAGCGTCCAGAGAAATGCTACCTATCAGCCGGGGCTTGGGAGAGTGCAGACGGCCAGCAAACGCGTCAGCGGTATTGTGTTGGACTTGCGTGCGTGCAGCGCAACAACACAACGGCAGACGGCCTCCCCGTGCCTGGCCAAGTCCCGCAGCCTCTCACGCGCCCACTCACTCGCTCACGACTGGCCAGGACGCCTGTGAGCCACACTTAATTATAGCCGGCCCGCTTGCCGTTCTGCGCAGTCGTTCATCATCTCGTGTGGCGCAGCTTCGGCGACCGTCATCTTGCACGTACCGTACCGTACCGTCAAGCAGACCAGCACCACAAGTCGCCCACATTCGCTACACCGACACCCGACGATCCGCCGTCCGCAGACAGAACCCAACACGCGCCCCCGGCCATGGCGTCTGGTAAGTCAATGGGCATATGCTGGCCACACACCTACGCCCTTGCTCGAAGCGCGTGCTCACCATCCATCTTGCAGCAGAGTCCATCCTTACTACCGCTGCCGAGCATGGCTCGCTCGACTCGTACGTTGTGCTCACCCGGAGAACTGCTTGCCTATCGCCCGTGCTAACACACCTCACCAACAGCGCAGAGTGGCCCCGGACACTCGAATATATCCTGGGCCGCCTAGACGAGGTAATGGTATATCATTCAATGCGCATGCCTTATCTAATCCACTCGCCAGATTGTTGCCGACTTTCCCAAGCCGCCCGCCGATTTCAATTCGAATCCGAGCCCCACGCAGCAGACCACCGACCTCCCTTCACGCCCCAACACATCCAATGCCCTGTCCAGCCAGGAGTCGCATGCCACTGACAAGGAGAATGCCCCGCCTGCCACTCCACCGCGCCCACCCGTACCCTCCTTCCCTGCCGCAAGCGAGCCACAAAACCTCCCACAGGACATCACCACCTTCTACTCCTCCATACGGGCCGCGCTCTCCAAGAACTTTGCCAAACACCCGCCACACACCATCCAGAGACTAGCCGAGCTCGTGCTGGAGCCCAAGAAACGCTACCAACATCTCCCACCCTACCTTCGCGCCCTCGACCGTGTCGTGTCCGTGTCTTCGCCCCTCACCGTATTTCCTCTCCCCCAAGCTGTCCTGCCTACTGCTGGTGGCCTGCTCAATGGCACAACATCCACCGCTCCCCAGACGGCACCGCTGGGCTCTGACGAATCCCTCGGCGGCGCTCTGCTAACACCCATACCCTGGCTGCAGAACAGAGGACAGAACGAGCTGATATCAGAAAGCACAGAGATGGTCGACGGACCGAATGGGGCAGGCCGGATCGAGACTGTGACTGTGGGCATGCTGAATGGTGCCCAGCGACCCGAGTCTCCCACCTCGGTTGCCCAGATAGCATCATCGCATCCCGATGGCGAGACTCTGCCCTCCACTGGCCCAGTTACTCAGGGCGAGCTCCTACGCCAGGAACAAGAAGCCGGCATTGTACTCAACAACCCACACACGATGAAGACTAGCCCGACACGGTCGACCTTCGCCGACATGGAAAATGCAAGTAAAATCATGGAAACAATCGAGGGAGAGGAGGAAGTGCCCCACGCCCGCGGTCCCGAGGTCATTGGCATGCAAGACACAGGCCCGCAAAAGGAGGGAAAGCTGAACATTGAAGGTGCCATTGGCAGGCCAAGTCTCCACAAGAGTCCGGAGCCTGTAGAGCCCGCCGAGACAGATGCCAAGGATCAGGTGACCAAGGAAGGAGCGTCCGGCAAGGCCGAGGACGCAGCCAAGAGAGATGCGAATGCGAAAGAGGGACAGGACGTGGAGATGAAGTCGGATGATTAGGCACCTCCGCACTCCTCCCACAACCAAGAACAGACCATCTCAAACGCAGACGGAGCCAAGATCCTGAGCATGCTAAAGCGCTATTCGCGTTTTTGATTAGTCCGTTCCGTTGACATTCCTACCGGCCAACTCTAGGCGCATGCCCAACACATGCACACATTGCCATCAAGTACACTATACCTTGCTGCGAAAGACGTAATTGCGGCAATCATTCTCCTGTTCCAGAAACGCGCATGGAAGACCATGTTCATAGCACAGGAACATACAACATGTTTAGTGAAACATCACTGCAAGAGAAAGCTACAATCCAAGACGATGGAGGTACCGATGTCCTACCAAGGCTTGTCAAGAAAATCAATGGACACCTTTACATCTCTTGTCTGATCCATCCATGCACTCTGCCCATTCCCATCACACCCTGCTGATCAAACCCAACACTTGACAAGCCCTACGCGCCTCATCGTGTTCCATCAGCTTGATAGTCGCACAACTGGCGATAGTGAATCAAATTAGCCCGGTTACGGCAGTGGACATGAGACGAAACACAGTGCTGTCACAGCTTCTAGCCTGTCGTTTCACGTAGCTGTCGAGAATTTCCCTTCCGAACACGCAGAGAGCAGCATAAATTGATCCCCCATGTGACAGCGGGAATCAAGATTGATGTTACTTTGCTTTGATTGCTTTACCGAGAAACTACGCAGTTGGTGCCACGTTATGCAATTGGCACGCGATGACAGTACTTAGTGAATCATGCAAACCCGACAACGGACCGTAAGTGTTCAAATGACATGTCACTACCGTTTGACAATGGACCCGTTATCCCAGACTCGATTTTTTTTCCTCTTTTTTTTGGCAATTAACAAATTCTGTTCTGAACAAACGATTTACATGACTGCAAACAATGGCAAATGAAAAATTACTTGACAGCAAAAGTCGTTGTTGAGCCAGACCTGGTTGGTGGTACCTACGCATCCTTCCCTAACCCCGCATCTTCGGGTAAGCACTTTAATTATGCAATGCCCAATTCCGGTCAAGTGCGTTCAAGAGTAACCAGGGTCCGCGCGCCAGGTTTTCACAAAACGGCCAAGTCGAGATTTCACCTCAGCTTGGCCCTTGACCTTGTCAATTCTCTCAAAACTAAACACGCTAATAGGGATACGGGCTGTTCATACGCCTTTTCTGAACTAAGACAAAATGCCCGAGTATTCTCTTTTTCTTTTGTTTTTGCCCTGGAAAGGTTAGTCTGGTCCGAGGAAGTTGATGAAATGTGTCTTGCAGATGGGCGGGCCGGATGGCGAAACAGAAACAGAAACAGAAACAAACAAGGGAAGGAGAAGAGGAAAGAAGGGAAACATGTCTTGGATACAAGGACGGAAGATGATGTCTGACTGTGTAACATGTCACACGAATTCTCGTATCTGTGGAACAAAGGCAACAACAACAACAACAACCAAAAAAAAGGAGGTTTCTCTCAATTCATCAAGCAAAGTCCTCCCCATCTAAGCAATCTTCTTCCACCAAAGCAAGCCCCTGTGTCCATCCCCCCTCTCACTCCCAATCCTCAGATACCTCACCACCTGGCCCTCCTCAGTCCGCTCCACAACCGTATAATTCCTCCTCTCCTTGTTCCCCACCATGGTCGGCACATTCGACACGACCAACGGCCCATGGAACACCTGGCCACTCGTCAGATTGGCGGGGAGCTCCGTGTTGACGGTCAGCGCACCCGCATATCCGATGCTGTGCCTACCGATGGTCGCCCAGTCGGTATCCGTCTCGTTTGCCTTGTAGGGAAAGCTGACGCGGGGCCGGAACTCGGGCTCGGTAGCGGTAATGGTCGCGCTCATGTAGCCGGCGGCCGTGTAGGTGAGCAGGCCGACGGGGTGCTGGCCATAGACTGTCTCCGGGACGGGGACGTTGTTGAACGTCGACGACGTGTTGACGAGCGAATAGGTGCCCGCTAGCGCAGCGAGAATGCTCTCTGGCTGGCTGTATTTCTTGGCGGTTGGCGAGGTGGAGACGGTGGTTGCTAGAGATGCTAGGGCGATGATGGGCGTGGTGATGTGCATGGTTGACGACTTTTGCGTGTGGGGTTGTGGACTTGGATTAATCCCCCGCTATCAAAAATAAAAATATAAAAAAAAAGAGGAGAACATATGTATGTAATATCTGTGGGGTAGCGACTGATATGCTCAAGTTGTCGTTCGTCTCTTCTTCTTCTTCTTCTTCTTCTCCTTCTTTCGTTTCGTTTCGGTTTGTTTTGTTTCGTTTTCTTCTGCCTTGGAATAACCGTTTGTTTATATATGACTGACGGCTTAGTTTAGCCCTCCCCCCCTCTCTTTCATATGCTCATGTGGCTTGTGCCCTGTTTTTTTTGATTGCCTAGTAACCCGGCCTTTACTACGCTTTCGGGGATAAAGAGGCGCTATGTTGCATACAGGGAAAGGAAAAGGGCATGATTCAATCATCTCCGGCATAGAGCCGCCGTGGCTTGCGGGAGAGAACATGTTTGGTCCGAGCATGTACTAGACACTTTGTGTTCAACATCGTGTATGCGTGGCCGTCCTTAATCTTTATTTGCCGCGGCATCATGTCATGAGTCGGCTCCGGCAGGGGGGCTTTACCGGTACACGCGTGCACACTAGTTACGCCCGTTTTAAGCGACAAGGTTACCTACCTACCTACCTTGACCGTTTACCATGCATGGGGGCCGGCCGAGTTGTCCGCTCGACGCTACTCTCCCTAGCGTATTTGTAACGAGCACATGTTATACCGGTTGCGACTCGAGCTTTCCTCTCTCTTCCTTGCAACCAATCGTCTCTTTGCTCGCTACTTCTCTCGGGCAGTCTTTTGGTTGCGGATGCGTACGGATATGATTTTGGTTCTGGATTGCGTGTTGCTGTCTTGACCTACGTATCTATTCACTCTATCCATCACATTTTTGGAACCCCTAACCCCCCCATTGGCAGTGGATAACCCGCCATGCTTGCATTTGCATTACCTTTCCCTCAATCGTTCTGCGCTGTATCTTTTTCTTTTTATTGCATATAGCGAGTACCGCTAGTTTGCCTAGAAGCATGCTTGGTCAGCTCTGGCCGACTTATCGCATCATGCAATCGCCGCTCTAGTCCTTGCCGGCCTCGGTCACTGGTGGCACCATATTCATATCCACGCATTAGGAAAAGAGCTCTTGTTTTACGCTAGTGTCCCCTCCTATTCGCACGGCCCACAATGCGGCCTTGCGTCGCTTGTAGGTCCGACACGATAAAGTCGCATTGGCTTTCTGAATAATTCTCTCATAAGCCTTGAGCGGAAGGACATGGCCAGAGCGGTAAGGCCTCGCTGTCAAATGGGACGATGAATGGAGAAGGTTGTTGAGTCAGAGATTGTCTACTGTAAGAGTGACGACGCTATTGGAGCGAGAAGAAGCCTTTTCACGGAGGGAATTCCTACGGAGAACCTCTACGTCTGTCGTTGTAGGGATGGTGGTGAGCGGAAGTAGAGTGTTCGTGCTGACACGCGTGGTGAAGAGATCTTTAGTAAGCTAGTGACAGATAGAGAGGAAAAACGCTCGTCCTAGAATAGCGCTTGACATCAATTGCTTCTCACTTACAAGTCTTGTATGATGTTCCACCATTGCTGTGAGGATATCCAAGTCAAACTTTCAAGATGCCGCCCAGAACTTTTGTCATGACCCATAAACAAGAATTGAAAAAGTAAGATAGGTATCATTATTCTATGCGACGCCCAACCGTAAACTTACAGCACGACGGTGGGCCTCTAGTTCTTCGACGCGTGCAAGCTCCATCACAGCCGCCCCAACATTCTCAAGACCTTGCCTAGTGAGGTGGGAGCTGGTGATGTGCTTGACATAAGACGCCAAGTTCACACCTGAGTATTGCTTTGCATATCCGTATGTTGCTACGTTCTGTTAGCTGGTTGCAAAGTTGTTGTGTGAGCCGCCAACTTACGTAGGGCATGGTTGACACCGGCGGAGTAGTCGCCAACACTTTCCGGTGTCCATTCGCCAATAAACACACTTCCAGCATTCTCAACCATGTCTGCAACCTTCTCTGCCTCGTTGACTTGGAGAATGAGATGCTCCGGTGCGTACTGGTTGCTTAGCTCCATAGCTTCATCCATTGTGCTCACCGCAAGTGTAAGCGAGTGCTCGATCGCGCCGCGAACAATATCCACACGTGGCAGAGAAATTGCCTGTTTGTGTAGCTCATCCTCAATTGCACCGAGCTGAGATTCGTTCAGTCCAACTGCGATCAAGATGACCTGAGAGTCAACTCCATGCTCGGCTTGGCTGAGTAGGTCGGATGCGACAAACGCGGGGTTGGCAGATGCATCAGCGACGACGAGGACTTCACTGGGTCCTGCTGGCATGTCGATGCTAACTCCGGCATTTGTGTCGTTGGAGACGTGCATCTTTGCCGCTGTGACGAATTGGTTGCCTGGACCCAAGATCTTGTCAACCTTGGAAACGCTTTCAGTACCGTAGGCCATGGCTGCAACGGCTTGCGCACCTCCAGCAAGTACAATGGACTCTGCGCCAACTTTATGAGCAACGTAGACGACTTCTGGGGTTACCTGACCGTTTGATCGTGGTGGTGTAGCGAGAACAATCTTCTTGCAGCCAGCAACCATGGCCGGCACGCCAAGCATGAGCGCGGTCGAGGGAAGCACAGCTGTACCGCCAGGCACATACAGACCCACTCTTTCAATGGGTCGAGCAAAGCGCGAACACACAATCCCAGGCATAGTCTCTACTCTAAGCGGCTTGTCTTCTTTCTGCGCTGCGTGAAATTTGCGGATATTCTCAAAGGAAACATCAATAGCTTTGGCGGTCTCGGGGGCCAGTTGCATGAGTTCCGGCGGAAAGGGTGCTCTCAACACAGGCGAAGTCAATGATGTAGCTTTCTCAAATTTGTGCGTGTACTCGAGTAACGCAGCATCCCCGCGCGTTCGGACGGCCTCGATTATAGGTTGGCATATACCCAAGATCTTCTCGGACGAGCGTTGTGATGGTCGTTGTAGTGCAGCGCGTATGGTCTCTGGGCTCTCGTTTGCGGTTACATATCGCCTCATAGCGATGCGACCATCCCTTGTACCTGCTGGGTCGTCCTTGCTCTTAGGCACTGAAGCAGCTTCCTTGACCATCTCCTTGGTGCCGGTAGTACCGTTTGTTGTTGTTATTGGTGCTGCTGCTGCTGCTGCTGCTGCTGCAAATGCAGGCTTAGCATCGCCTTGCCGCCTCTTGACCTTGATACTCTTTGCATCGAGGTTTCGCTCAACATCCTCTAATGATACACCGGCAGCTATGCACTTGGCGAGGGCAAAGTAGAAGAGGTCAGCCGCTTCAAAAGCAACCTCTTCTTTCGTGTTGGCATCGCAGAGCTCGGTAGCTTCCTCTAGTATCTTTGCGCGCAAAAGCTGCTCGTCATTGAAGAGGCGCGCAGTATATGAGCCTTCAGGCGCCGAGGCTTTGCGGCTCTGCAACGTCTTCTGTAGTTTTGACAAGCCACTGTACTCGCCAAAGCAAGTAGGCGTTGCCAGATGGCAAAAGCCTCTCCCTTGTTGTCGCACCACGAACTGTAGGCAATCGCTGTCACAGTCGAGCGACAAGGACACGAGCTCCTGCACATCTCCACTGCTCTCGCCCTTGTACCACAATCCCCGTTTCCGGCTCTGGTAAACCCCACGTCCTGTTCTCAGACTCTCGGCGACACTCTCTTCGCTGCTGTATACAAGTCCGAGCGCGATACCCCGCTCGTCGGTCACAAGTGTGGTGAAAAGGCCATCGGGCCGGTCGCTCGTTGCGTTGGCCAGAACAAGCTTCGCGACACTCAAAGCGCCCGCTTGCTTCGAAGGATCGATGGTGAGATTTTCGGCAGACACAATGGGGATTGCTGACAGTTTGGCGAGTCTTAAAACGTCCTCCGAAGTGGGTTGTGCAAAGGAGATGAAGAAGCCAGGTCGGTCGGTCCCGTAGTCTTTCAGCCATGCCTCGACAAAATCAACATCCTGCACTTGGTGGGCGTACACATCCACATGCGTCCCTGCTATAGCCTCTATAATTTCTTCCTTTGTGTTTCCTGGCAGGCACAGGACTATCCTGTCCTGGTCTATCTTCAACGCTTTAAGCTCATCCAGCTGCTGGCGACTAACGAAGACCTTGGCGGCGCCGGCGTCGAGAAGTGAGAGGACATTGTCCATGGACTTGATTGAGCTGACGCCCAGGTAGTTTGCGAAGCGGCCTACCGATTGCTTCAGGTGATCAAGAGCCTGGTCGATAGTCGCATCCGTGACTTGGACAAAGACATTACCAATGTACGATAATGCCTGAGCATCAAGGCCCTGGGTAGATTGTGTGTAAGTGGCCAGGTCAATTGCAGCAACCAGCATCGGAGCCATCTTGTGTGTTTGTACTGTGACGACCTGGTTCAATTGACAAGTTGAAAATGTTGTGAGTCGACGGTAGAAAAGTTCTAGACTATCAGCTGCCAAATCGCGGGGCCTATTCCGATCTGCCCCTCTGATGACGCCACCACCACCGCCATGACCCACCAAGCGCCTCAAACCTCGAGTTGCAAACCGTACATTCAAAACCTTTTGAAGCTTGAGCCATTGACAGTGCTTCACGAAAAGACTCGGCTCTCTTTGACTGTCGGTGTTACTGGGACAAGCTGCTTAACCAAGAAAAGTAATAGTACCTCGAGTAGCTGAATTGCTTCACCTTTTGTCATTGTTTGACTTCGCCAGGCACGCCATCATCCACGAGACGAGAAATGTCTGACACTCTACAATGTTCACTAATTGTTGTGGTGTTGAGAAAACAAAATCTCGAACAAACCTAAAAGTGTCTCAAAACTTCTCGCTGCTTGTTTGAATTTTGAAATTTCTTACAATCATGGTTGCAGAGGCTTGTCAACATGCGGGGATTACGGGGCTGTCATGTTCTTCCCTAGGTAGGTGGGAATCCATTACTAGATTTAGATTCAAGATTGTCGACCAAGATCAGCTCATGTGTTAGGTATCACGTGTCGAAATGTGTGTCAGGTAAACTTTACATACTCACTCGGCTGAGTGTATCTCCGTCATCCGCAGCCCCTCCATGGTTTCCCCGCACATGCTCGTACTATATAGTCTTGTGATAGCACGGTCCCACACGATTGATTCTAAATACACTTAAAAGGCTCACTTCTCATCTTTACAAGCAAACTACACATCTCGTCTGGTACCTATCGGATACACGACTCCCAATCGTTGTTGAAATCATGTCGTACTCACCACCACCCTCGGCCAAGCCGTTTACGCTCAACATTCCAGAGCAGGACTTGTCCGAATGGCGTCAGCTTCTCCAGCTCTCCAAGCTTGCACCTGAAACTTTTGAAACTCAACAGGAGGACCGTCGGTTCGGTGTAACGCGTAAATGGCTGTCCGAGGCCAAAGACCACTGGCTGAACAAGTACGATTGGCGGGCGCAGGAGCAGTACATCAACTCTTTTCCGAATTACAAGATGCAGATTGAATCCGTCGATGTACATTTTGCTGCTCTCTTTTCCGAAAACAAGGATGCTGCTCCTATTCTCTTCATGCATGGTTGGCCTGGAAGTTTTATCGAGTTCCTGCCAATGCTAGAGTTGATCAGGAAGAAGTACTCAGCCAAAGACATGCCATACCATGTCGTGGTGGCTTCGCTGCCTGGATACCCTCTTAGCACCATACCCTCTACCGGTGACTGGGCCGTGGAGGATAGCGCGCGCATCATGAACCAGCTCATGTTGGCGCTGGGCTTCAACAAGTACCTCGTTCAGGGAGGCGATGTTGGTAGTTTTGTAGCTCAGTCCATGTGCGCAATCTATAGCGGTTGTATTGGAAGGCACCGTAAGTCATTCTCGCTACCTCGGATGCTCCAACACTAAGGCTTGCATCAGTGAACATGTTGACGACAGCCGCAACCCCTGATGAGAGCACTTCCCTGTCCACTGTGGAAAAGGAGGCACTAGGGCGTGCCACCACGTGGTTCGCTACTGGGATGGCTTATGCTCAGATGCACGCGACGAGACCTAGCACGATTGGCAACGTACTCTCCTCGAACCCACTCGCACTTCTAGCATGGTAAGAGCGTTGCCCTCTATTGATGAAACATGTGTGGTAACATGAGTCAGGATCGGAGAAAAGCTTTTGGAATGGTCAGACGAGGATCCATCGCTCGACGTTATTTTAACAAATGTCTCGCTATACTGGTTTACCGGCTCCTTCACTCGGTCCATCTATCCATATCGCGCACTACTCTCTGGTAAAAGCATGGATCCACCCAAGACCGATAAGCCACTAGGCATTTCCTGGTTTCAATTTGAAGTCATACCTATCATCAAGAGCATAGTGGAAAAGGAGAATAACTTGGTCTTCTTCAAGGCACACGAACGCGGTGGCCACTTTTCGGCCTTGGAACGCCCAAAGGAGTTGTTGGAAGATGTCCAAGCGTTCATTAGCCAGGTTTGGGTCTAGGTCCGAGTGAGGCAATCCATAGACATGACTAGCGCACATTCGATATCAGGGATACTTCCAAAGTCATCAAACAACCCTCTGGGTCAATTACGGTGTACGACTCAATTTCGCGACCATCAGCTCAACAGCCTGCGGCAAAACAAGACAGATAGTAGGGATACTATAGGCTCAAGGGCGTGCATGGACTTGGCTCAGTGGCTGAGCCGCTATGGATGGTAGGCAGAGCCTGGCTCCACAATTCAGTCTTCGGGTTCGGTTGACCAAAAAGTTAGGTAAAACCACCACGTCTCCGTTGCCCGACGACGTGATGCGACGTGGTGCGCACTGCTCCTCGTAATCTCTCCGCACTGCTCGTAATCTTTCCGTCGTCCCGTCGGCACTGCACGTGTGCTCTCGCCCGCTTCCGCCCCCTCCATTGATCTTAGTGGTGGGTCGGAATGGGGCAAGGCTGCACCATCGGCAGTTGGGTGCGGCTCAGCCAAGGGTTTGTTTGATTCTAGCAACGTCCTGTTTTGTACTCGCTCCATTCGCGTTTGTTTGTACGGCTAAGACGGTACCCCAGCTTTTCGGTGGCTTATTGGCCTTGCTTTTGCGCTTTCGCGGGGTCGAGACACAAGGCAAGTCCCCCGGCTTTTACTACTCATTCACCCGCGCTAAAGCATGTACCGCGACTAGGGGGTCCCAGTATGCTGCAAAATAAAAGGTCGACAAGATCCATATGTTTGGGAAGACATCTGTCTTGCCATTCATCATCAATTCGCCCGTCAAGATGAGGCTCCAACAGTTGCTACACGCGGTTCTGCTCTTTGCCTCGTCGGCGCTCGCAGCTCCTAGCTGCAAGGCAAATGCAAAGGCAGACGCGGCAAAGGCCCAGGCCCACTTCAGCAAGAAGTGTGCCGACTTTGCCTCGACCCTCGTTGTTGAGAATGGCATCATCGACGGTTCTTACTTTGTCCCTGCCGGCACAAACTTCAGTGCACCCGTCTACGACCCATCATGCAGCGCCGCCCTAACCCCCATTGTCGTCCCCATCGCAAGAGACTTGTGCCGACTTGTGCTCAACGTCACCACATCTCAGCGATCGGCCATCAGAATGGAGGCGTGGCTTCCTGCCAACTGGACAGGCCGCTTCCTCTCCACTGGCAACGGTGGACTGAATGGCTGCATCGCTTACACCGATCTGTCATACACATCTGGTCTCGGCTTTGCCGCTGTTTCGACCAACAACGGTCATGATGGAAACAAGGGCATCTCCTTCTACAAAAACCCCGACAGCGTCCAAGACTTTGCATACAGAGCGTAAGTGGTCATACATCCCACGTGAACCCTATCTAACCCGTCTCAGTCTATACACCGGCCTCGTTGTCGGGAAGCAAATCACAAAGGACTTCTATGGCAAGCCACACAAAAAGTCCTTTTACTTTGGATGCTCGACAGGTGGACGACAGGGCTTTAAATTCGCACAAGACTTTCCAGACGAGTTTGATGGAATCATTGCCGGAGCTCCTGCTGTTGCTTTCAACAACCTGACTTCGTGGAGTAGTCATTTCTACCCCATTACCGGCACCAACACATCGGCAACCTTTATTCCCATGCCACTGTGGAGTGTTGTTCACGACGACGTCCTGAAGCAGTGCGATGGTCTTGATGGACTTGTAGACGGCATCCTCGAAGATCCATTGATGTGTCGCTACGACCCAACAGGCCTGACCTGCACCGAAGGCAGCAACTCCTCTACCTGCCTTACACCAGTGCAAGTTGAGACTGTCAAGAAGTACTTTGAGCCACTGCTGAACGCCGAGGGAGACCTAGTTTACCCGCCTCTCCAATACGGTGCTGAGGTCGCTGCAGCCCCCGTTCTCGCAAATGGATTACCATTCCCTTATGGAACTGATTGGTTCCGTTATGCCATCTGGAGTGACCCTAACTGGGATCCGGCTCTTGTTGGGCCCAAGGACTACGACTACGCTGCGAAGCTCGACCCCTTTGAAATCCAATCCTACAAAGGCGACCTCAGCCGTGTCAGAGATCGGGGCACTAAGATTATCCATTGGCATGGTCAGATTGACCAGATCATCTCAAGCGATATCAGCCCTATGTACTACAACCATGTCCTGTCTACGATGAACGCTACCACCGATGAGCTCGACGAATTCTACCGCTTCTTCCGTGTTAGTGGAACTAACCACTGCCGTGGAGGTCCGGGTGCTCATGCCATTGGCCAGGGCAACGGCGAGGTCAGCACTCTCGAGCCAAGCCACAACATCCTCATGGCAATCGTCGACTGGGTGGAAAACGGAAACGCGCCAGAGTCCCTCGTTGGCACAAAGTTTGTCAACGACACCGCTTCTCTCGGTATCCAGTTCCAGCGTGCGCACTGCAAGTTCCCCAAGCGCAACCAGTACAAGGGCACAGGCAATCCCAACGTCCCCGAGAGCTGGGAGTGCGTGGATAGTGACGAGCTTCTACAGTAAGAGAGAAAGAAAGAAAGAAAGAAAGAAAGAAAGAAACAAAAAAAAACCAGAAAAAGATGATGAATGTAAAATCTTTTCGTCGGCCATTTGATACATAAATTATATATATATTTTTTGACATAAGCTGTGAAACGTTATATCCTCGTACATGTGCTTTCTGGGGTTGTTGTTCATTCTTCCCGCCCCCACCCCCACCTTCAAGTGCAGCAAGAAAAATCAGAGCAATGGCAAAAGTGTCGTTTTTGAAAAATAACAAAGGGTGTAAACAAATCAAAATCAAAATCACAGCAATTCCAGAGAAAGGGAAAAAAAAAGAGAATAATTGGGTTGAAAATAGTCAAAACTGGCAAGTGAAACCACAAATCTCAAAAGAAAAGTCTAAATTGTAAAAAAAATAAAAATATAAAAATAACTAGCAGCAAAAATATAAATGTGTATATATGTATATATAATCCAGAACAGTAATCTTCATCTTCATCTTCTCTCCTCCTCCTCGTCCTAATCTTATTTCGCCATCTAAGCAAGTGCAGAGCAAAGGGCATTGTAAGCAGGCTTAGCCTGGTAGTTTGCATCAAACAGCAGCGCGGTAGCGTCAGCCCCGATCCACGAGTCCGTGTCTCGGACACCCCAGACCGTGACACCGACACAGTTCTTCTGGCCGAGGCAAGCGTCAAAGGCAGTCTTGTAGTCGCTTGTGGAACCACCCTTGATGTCGAGCTCGGTCATTGCGCACTCGGAGGCGGCGCCGCAGAGCAGCTCCATGGCACCGGGGACGTCGGAGATGGGCCAGACGCCAGACAGATGGGACTGGGAGCCGATGCCGTCAATAGGGACGCCGGCAGCGACCCACTTCTTGACGTGGGTGGCCATGGCCTTTGTCTTTGAGTAGCCGGGGCTGTCGAGGTTGTAGTCGTTGATGTAGAGCTTGGCATGGGGGTCGGCGGCGCGGGCAGTGCTAAAGGCAATCGAGACAAAGTCTTCGCCGAGGACGTTGTAGAAGACCGACGAGCGGAAACTGCCGTCCTCGTTGAAGATCTCGTTGACTACGTCCCAGGCGTAGACCTTGCCGGCGTAGGTGCTCATCAGCTTCTTGATATGGGCGACCATGACCTCGGTGAGCTTGGTCTTGTCGGTGATGGATGAAACCCAGGTGGGGAGCTGCTTGTGCCAGACGGTGGTGTGGCCACGGATCAGCTTGTTGTTGGTCGTGGCAAAGTTGACGAGGTAGTCGGCACCGGAGAGGGTGAATTTTCCCTCAGTGGCTTCGGTCGCATCCCACTTCATGCTGTTTTCAGGAGTCATGCAGCCAAAGTCGGCCTTGACGATGTCAGCGTTCTTGCCCGAGGTGAGACGGTATTGGTCGGTGGCAACACCAAGGTACTTCTTGCCCTTGGCCTTCATGGCCGCATCGAGGTTGCACTTGGCTCCGTTGGCACCGTTGCCCGCAACATTGGGCGCGGTGGGAGAAGCAGAAGGAGTGCTAGAGAGAACAACAGGAGTGCTCGAGAGAACCACAGGACGGGAGCTCCTCATAGTTGGAATGGGACTACCCGAGAGAACCACTGGACGCGAGCTCCTCATAGTTGGGATGGGACTACCCGAGAGGACTACTGGACGCGAGCTCGTAACAGCTGGAATAGGCGTACCCGAAAGAGCCACAGAAGTGTTCGTGAAAGCCGCAGCCGGCGTGACAACTGGAGCTGAAGTAAAGGTAGCCATAGTGGACGGGAAAGTAGAGTTCCTCGTCCGCACTGGCGCCAGATGGAGCGATGATGAGGTACCGGTACCGACAGGAGGAAGTAGGCATGCTCCTTCACCGCCAACACACTGGCTGTACCACTCGTTCATCTTGACGCAAGCCCAACCCTCGGGGCAAGTGGTATCGCCCCGGTAAGCCTGGCCGCCGCATTGTCCATAGGGCGAGGCAGCTGCAACGACGGCAGATGACGACAAGCCAACGACGGCAGCGACGTAGAGAGGAGACTTGGTAAAGTGCATGTTTCGATTCGGTTCGACTCGGTTGGAGAAAAGTAAAACGAGTTGAAGATGAGTCTCGGCACAAAAGGGAGAAGCAAGCTTCTACACGCGGCGATTGTATGGTTGTGTGGTTTGGAGAAAAGAATGTCAGGAAGCAAGCTCCCAGCAAAACAAAAAAAGAAGGTAAAGAGAAGAGAGAGGGTGATGGGTACAAGAGGGCAAGGAGCGACTGGATACTAGATGAGTAGAAGAAAAGAAATCAGCAAAACTGGCGTGGTATTCTCTTCATCTTATACTGTCGTCATCGTTGCGGCCCGAGACCTAGATCAGGTCCTATCTAACATAGGAGGGGCGCAGATACGAAGTGTTGGTTTCATTCGGAGGATAATCCAACGAAACATAATGATGATGACGATAATGCCGTTGGTCCTTTAGTTATTCCGTCGCTACTACCTCGGGGAGAACGCCCTCCCGCCCCACCTTTTACCGTTGTGTTTCACGCTCAAGGCGAATAAAATCAAGCATTTCGCGTGGGGGCATGCTTGACAGGAAGGTTGCCGTCTTTTTTTTGTTTGTTCTTTTTTTGTTTTTGCCCTTGTCGTCATTCCTTACTCTATGAGCGTTTTTGTGGGATAAAGTCCTGGACATGGTTCCGCACGAGTAGGCACGGCAGGGCACGGCAGATGTACAGTAGGGCAAATCAAAAGCCGAAGCCTGCAGGCTGCAGAACCTGATGCAAGTCAGTGCGTAAGGTGGTCGAGTTCCCGGCGCATGCTTAATGTCGGCCAAGCCGCAAGCGAAGTCGCAGATAAATGAAGTTGCCAAACTACTTTTGGACTGAACACCATGCGAACGGACGGGTTTGGTTTGGTTAGCCACCGGGCCCTTCTTTGCTTTCATCTTGTTTGCTATTGCACGGGAAGATCAGGCGTCATGAGCAGATAAGCATTAGGCAGAGTTTTCTTCTTTTTTTTCCAAATCATCTTAGGCTGTTGGTATTTTTAAAACAAGGTTTGATAAGCCAACACAGCTTCTTGGTTGGAAATGATGGAAATTTCATATCCTAAACTAAGCAATGGCCTTTTCTTTAGTTTCATCACGAACCCACCAACATCTATGACTTGTACACGTGAATGACGCGGGCGTTGCAGTATGCAAGCAGACCCGTTGTGCCCCACTCGCCACCAACACCAGACTCCTTGTGTCCACTGAAGATGGCCTGAGGTGTGGGCTTCTCGAACGAGTTGACAAAAACTGAACCGGCTTCCAATCGTCGCGCGACTTGGCTTGCCTTTTCGATATCAGCGCCCCATACACATGCGCCAAGGCCGGTGTTGGTGTCGTTGGCGCGCGCAATAACCTCGTCGAGATCCGACCATGGCTGTGTGGGCACAATCGGGCCAAACGGCTCCTCCTGGATGATGCGGGAGTCGTTGGGTGGGTTGTCGATGATTGTTGGTTGGATGAAGAATCCCTTGCTAGAGGCAACGTCCGCTGCTCCGGCAGCAAATTTGTAGCCCTTTGCTTTGCTGTCTTCGAAGAAGCCCTTGACACGATCGTACTGCATCTTATTTTGCACGGGTCCAAGAATGCTGTCGCTGTCTAGTCTAATGTTAGCAGCATGTCACTCAAGTGATGCAATGGAACTTACCTTCTGGAGTTCCGACCTTGAGGTTCTTGGTAGCGTTGATCATCTCCTCCAGGAATTCCTTGTAGATGGATTCGTGGATGTAAATGCGCTTGGTGGCTACGCATACTTGGCCAGAGTTCTGGAAGGCGCCCATGACAACCTCTGGCGCGACCTTCTTGATGTCGACGTCAGGCAAAATGATCGAGGCATCGTTGCCACCTAGCTCGAGAGTGACGCGCTTGAGAGTCTTTGCGGATGTCGCCATGACCTTCTTTCCTGTCGCGATGGATCCAGTGAAGGAGATCTTGTGAACTTGACGTCATGTTAGTCACTCCTCGAAGGAAGATTGAAGGCTCGTGGAAACTTACTATCAGGATGCTCGCACATTCCAGCACCGAGCTCATTGTTACCGCCAACTACCTGGAGAACACCTGGTGGGAGGATCTCCTGGGCCAGCTCAACAAACTTGAGGCCAGTGTATGGGGTGAACGGGGAAGGCTTGACAATCATGCAGTTACCAGTCATGAGACTGGGTGCGATCTTGCCAGTGGCTAGAACGATGGGGAAGTTCCATGGGCAGATGGCACCGCAGACACCCAGGGGCATATACTCTGTGTACATGGTCTTCTCGTGGTCTTCTACCTTCTCAGACGGCAGATCAAGGGTAGTATGGAACAAAAGGAAGTCGGCAGCGGCTTTGACTTCCATGGCTGCGAATTTTTTCTGTTGGCACGTCAGTACTCGATGGCTGACAAGTTGGCTGGGGTGATACACACGGGCTTTCCACTCTCTTTGCTCAGCAGGTTGGTAAATTCCTCGTTGTGTTGCTGGTACAGCTCGGCCACCTTGACGAGGGCCTCCTTCCTCTTCTCCAAGGGAGTATCTCTCCACGCAGGGAATGCCTTCTTTGCTGCTGCAACGGCATCGTTGAGATCTTGCTCGCTGGCGATGGGCACGTCCCAAAGCTCTTGGCCGGTTGAAGGGTTGATGCCGCGGTGAATCTGCTCAGATCCACGCTGCTTGCCGTCTACAATGTTGTAGAACTTGTCAAACTCGACGGATGAAATCTTTCCCGGAGACATGTTTACGGGTAATGGTTGATGCTGCTGCTAGTGGATTGAATACTTGGGTCGGCTAGCTATTTGACAGGCGACGGCGCCTTCTTAAGCGTCTCGAGGACAGACCCAGTATTGTTGCCGCTCAGGGCCACCCCGACACTTCCTCGTTACCCTCGGCAACAAAAATTTGCTGTGAGACTTGCTGTGAGTGGACTGTACCAATGCTCTCTACCCCACTTGAGTAACAGAATCGCGGGGTACGGGGGGCTTGGTAAGACTGATACATATTAAGAACTGGCTAGCCCTGGTTTCCTAAGCTTACAGCTATAACAGATCTACCGCAGGTATGCCGCGACCACGAGCCGGCCTCCTCTTCGAGATAGGATCAAACGCAGGTGCGAATGGGTTTGTCCTGGCAGCGAGGGCCCCACCCCGATCAGTCGCGGGTGTCGTGGCAAGTGGGTTTCCTCCATACTAGGAGCATGTAAATGTTACCCAAACCAGGAAATTACCCAGCTTGCACCTTGACGACGTTGAAGAATAGTAATCGCGATCCGGACAGGTTTCAGCGGTCGAGCGTGTGTACCGTCAGGCCTCTCGTGACTTGACCTGTGTGATTGTGTCGACTTGTGTTGATCGAGTTAGCGCAGCGGCTGGGCATGGCATATGCGGTTTAGTAGCCTTTGTATCTGTCCTCTGGCTGTTACAACAACCGATGACAAAGTGGCCTGGGGCGAGAACGTTGTCGGGTAAGGGGGACGGGTAAGAACAATGGGCCCAAAGTCCAAAGGTGTTACACATTCCGCTATCCACACCTGTGTCAGCGCTGCATGTGCCACGTGCGGAACAGAAAACTTGTTATACTAGTCTCATCCATTTCTCCAAGAGCAAAATAATTACAAATCTTGTTCCAAAGAACCTATAAGCCCCACTCCCCACGCACTGCTTTCTGACCGCCCAGTTTTTTAGCACTTCTTCCATTGGACATATATATTTGACGTGAATCTCGCAGCCTCTCGCGTCGAAGCTAGCACTCCGTTGGCAGGCGTAGCGAGCGGCGTCAATGCAACCTCGCTGTTGACATTGAGCATTGCATCTCCACCGCAAGGCGACCAGACTGTCGCTGCCACGTTGTCCTGCTTGTAGTATCTTCCATGGAAAGGTCCGTTGATGCTTAGCGCTGCTGACGTTTGGTCCTGCGATCCAGAGAAGTAGTATGTGGATTTCACGACACCTGTGACGCCGGTATCAAGCTCACCCCAACCCGAGTAGTCGGCGCTGAAGACGGCAAACGAGAAGCCCGGACTGAATTGGAGGGCCAGGTTGATTTGGCAATTCTTCCGTGACTCGTCCGCAGTTTTGTCGGCACCGACGCGGGCAGTAAATTGCTTGTTGAAGTCTGAGTATTGTGGTTAGTATGGACTCAAGGTAGGGTTTGGAGAAAAGGAGGAGGGGGAAGGGCTTACAGATGGGTAGGATGCCGTTATCGTTCCAGTTGATATCAATACTGCCTTGGGGGCAGCCGGATCCTGCAGAGACGACGTTCTTGATGCTGAATGAATCTGGTGCCTGAGATGTGGGAGCGGCGACCGCTACTGCCGCAAGGACAAGTGTGGCAAGTGTGTACTTCATCGTGGAGATGTACTGGTGTCAAGAGTTTGGTAATGTTGTAATGAGGCAACAGTGTCTTGGGGTGAGAATGACAATTTTCAGTGCTGACAGAGATGCAGTTCGGTATGAAGGCTGCAGCCGGCGGGTGGTGATGGTTTTATATCTCGACGTAGTCCGTGGAGTAAGACAACTAGAACATTGGCAGCAGAAGGCTCGACCACACCTCACTATGGAGATAGCTTCATACTAATCACCCGGTCTTGCGGACCGCAAAGAACAAACCCTCATTGGTAGTCTTTTCCATGGCTGACGGCGAAGATGCAGCCACTCGCTACCAACTGAGTACCTTGCATCCACCTACCCTATCGCTCCCTCGGACATTGCAACAAACCTAGTATGGTCACCACGAGCGCGATATGAGATCTGCTCACCGATATTGCTCGTAGACACAGCCGGGACACAAAAGATACGACGGCTCTTGGACGCAGGGAAACAATGCTCTAGAACGTCCAGAGTCTGGGGTAAACTCCACGCGCCAACTCCACCGCAAGCCTAATTATAGATTGTCCTTGAATATTGAGCATAGAAGAGGCGTGAGTTGTATAAAATAGATTGAGAGGCCCGGTCGAGGTCACGAACCAGGAGTGTAGCGGTTGAATGTGGGCTGGGCTTTCCGGGAAAAGCTTGCGTGCTTTAGCGAGTAAACTGGATCATTAGACTTTTGGTATCAGCAACCGTTGCTAAGGGTTTATCAACGTTCGTATTCTTCATCAACCATCATTGCGGCTGTAGACTAGCCGTCTGCACACGTGTGCGTGCTATATAATGGTTTGGGCTGGAGCGTAGTAACAGTGCACCTTTGGAATGTGCGCTTTCAAGAAAGATGTGCGAAGAGAAGTGGGGTTGGAGCGTCGAGTTGCGGTTGATATATGCAGGGGCTGGGTAAATAGATTGCCAGCTGCGACAAGTGAGATAGATACATATGAGCGTCCCTTTGTAGAAAACTCCAGCTATGGATTACATGCAACATCGCACTCAACAAAGTTTAATGGTAAAAATAGCAAGCATGTACAAGGACTATTCGTGTAAAAAAAAACCATGAGCATGTGAGCAGGGGGGCGAGCACCTAGGCTTGGAAAAGGACACCAGTTTTGACGGAATGCGACTCACCTTATGAAGACTGGATACGTTTGGAAACAGAGCATCAATTAATGATATCGTGTGACGAACCTGTCGTCTAACGCCTGGCCCTTTCGCCCGATGCCGAGTTTGCACCATCCGAAACTGACTGGAATACCGATATCCTCATAATCGACCAAACGCCAACAGATGCTAGTCGGAATACTATTGCCACCAGGCCGAAAATACATGATAGCCACACCTAGTCCACCTCATAGTGACGCCCATTCCACTCATAACGAGGCATCAAACCTTCGTCATCGCCTAGTGTTTGGTAGTGAGCACGAGCTGGGCTGCTTTAGATTTCTATTCTTCGGCCTCGGTGTTCCAAATCTCCACCTCTCTATTCTCCAACTCCTTCATCTTCTCCTCTCCAAATATCGTCTCAGTCGGCAACCCGGTCTTGCCAAAATTAACGACGGGTCCGATGGTGTTGATCCATTGTTGTCTCCTTTCCATGAGTGTCCGAATCGGCTCTCCAACACCCGGTCTCGATATGCCAGCGTTTGCCACCGGATGGCTTCCACCTCCAGCACCACCGGGCCGCTTGTTTTGTTTCTTGCCTTTGCCGAGGTTGCGGTTGCGCTTGAGGTACGCGGCGTTGAGTTGATTGTCGAGGTCGTCTGCTATCGTGTTGTACTCTTGCTGGGCTATGCGCTCTTCGGTAAGTTCGAGGAGACGCTGTTTCCGCGCGCCGTTGATGACGGATTGTTTGCGCAGTTCTTCCTGCAGGAATCGAAGTCGTGCCGCAACCTCGTCGTCGAAATGGGCGTCAAAGGATTGAGATTCTGCATCTGCTTCGGAAATCAAGCCAAAATGCTTGAGCTCCATGAGCACACGGTCTTCCATGCCCGCGTAGTCGGTGCGCCCGTTTTGCGAAGAGGGCTTCCAGCCAGGCTGTACGAGATCTGGGAGTTGAGCGGCGGCGGGGAGCGAATTGTTATTCGTCGCATCCGCTTGTATTCCTGCTCCTTCGTCAATGTCCATGGCATCTCCGTTTACTCCATTCGACTCGTTGTGGCTGTTTTGATTGCCGCGTCCTTCTGGCCGTAGGGCGGCCAGCAAGCGCGAAAGCAGAGGACCGGCAGACACCTGGTCGGTCTCGAGAATATCGTCTGATATGTCTTCTGCTGAACCCCGGGGCACGTTGGGTGGTGGGTGTTGGTCGTTGGAGTCAATGTGCATGGCCCCGTCTTCTTCGGCCCATATCTCCTTGTAGTGTCGCTGGCCGCGTCTGGGCAGCACAAAGGGTCCTATCCGATCGCCGCGTTCCTTCAAAAAGGCAACATCCTCCTCGGTAAGCGGGCGGATGTATGGCTCGACGTAGTTGGCAAAGACGGTGGCATTAACCTGTGATGGTGGCTTTGCGTTTGAAAAGTCCTTGTCTGGTGGAGAGCCAGCAATCTTGTCGCGGAGATCTTCCTGGGGGAACTCGGCGACGCAATATATTTCCTTCCTCTCCTCGATTGACATGCCAGGGGTGACCTCGCGTATATGGTATATAGTCGGGTCATCGAACTTTGCAGGGTCAGGTCCGAAGGTCTGGAATTGTGGTACGGCGGGCGCTGGCGCGGGCTGGTGGGAGACATCGGAACCGCTAGGTGATGGGGCGTCGGCGGGCCCGGTGCCGGTAGCAGAGGGCGGGGCTTGAGATATCGGGGAAGAGATGGCGGACGAGTTGTCTGCGCGCTCGGTCAGAACTGCGTCGAGGCCTTTAACCTTGAGCTTGACTATCAAGCGTCGGCGTCTGGGAGGCATGGTGGGGAATTGTGGTGGTGTAGTAAAGGCGGGTGGTTTCAGCGTGCTCCAGCACCAAGGCAAACAACAACCGAACAGAAACAGCAATCGCTTAGTGGAAACTTACCTTTTGCGTCGCCGCCGTCCTGCCTGGCGACGCCATGGGCGCCTATCACAGGCGGATGCTTGCCGTCGTCATCGTGCTTTGTATTCACCTTCTTGAGCCTGTGCTTGCGCTCACGATCCTCGCCGGCCTTGTCCCTGTCTCTTTCGCGCGGCGCCCTGTTCTTCTTCAGGCTCATGAGCTCCCGCAGCGCGCCCTCGGACTGGGTGCAGCGGGCTTCGGCGTTCTTCATGACCGTCTTCTCGACATGGTCGCGCATGACGAGCAGCTGCTTGCCCGACGGGATTTGGGAGCCATTGCCGCCGCTGTCGAGGACCTCTTCCACAGTCGTCTCCGACTTTTTTAGGTAGGAGCTCAGGCGGTTGCCGAAATACGACGACGAGGATGAGGTCGACGAGGCCTCGACTGAAGCGCGTACATGGGGCAGGGGCGTCGTGTTGCGGCTGCGTGGCGTCTGCGAGGGCTTGGAGCCGGGCTTTGTTGCCTTTCCCTTGCTACTCAGGCCGGTGGGCGCCATGTTGGACTGTGCCGGGCGACTATGGAAGGAATGTTGGGGGGGGGGGGGTGCGGGGAAGACGAGACACGCCCACGCTGTATGCGGACGTCTGGCGGGAATGGGCGCGGGAGGTAGGTAATGCGGAGGAGGTGCGGCGGTGCGGCGGCGGCGCAAGGCTTCACGACACCATTACAGCAGGGGCAGTCAGTGGGTTGCAAGCATATAGGCGCGATGATGATGATGCTGTTGTTGCTGTTGTTGTCGTCGTCGCATGGCAGACGGGGTGAATGGCCGTGGTGGTGGTGGTGGACGTGGACGTGGTCGTCGTAGTCGTGGATGCGGTCACAGACGTCGTCGTTTCGCATGCGCTTTCATCGACAGGGCTGGCCGCTGCCGCCGCCGCCGTCGCCGCCGCCGCCATGGGTAAAGACACATTCGATACGGGACGGGGCATGCTAACCCAGTAGGGTGTGCCAAGTCGTGCCCTCAAGGCCATCCACCCCAAGCTGGAAGCGCTTCAACGTCTAGGGCCTTTCTCCGCACTCAGACGTCATCACATCCGCCGCCGCCGGACAATTCTTAGGTGTGCACTGCAGCGACAAGGTGCAACCGCTGAGGCCATGGGTCCGTCTCGTCGTCGTATTCTTCCCATCGTGGCGCAGGTACGCGTTCGTTGTGCTAAGCTCTGGCACAACCCGGCCGCTATTATTCGCAATAGACCCGGGAGGGGCGGCTGCTGAACCAGCCTCTACACCTAGCCACCCCATACTTGCCTGCTCGTCCATCACCGCCGCCGCTAATCGCCTTCCTCTCCACCTTCACCTTGTGCATCTGCGGACCTTTTTTTTCTTCTTCTTTTCTTCGCCTCCTGCCCATCACACCCGTTTCATAGCCGTCTGCTAGCATGAACTGACATAGCTGCGCAACCTCACGGCCCCTGAGTACCCGTCCAGTGCGCGCTCCAACATGTGTACGTCACACAAGCCCTGCCGCCCATGGCCGTCGCATCGCAACCACACGCTGACGGTCCTACATAGCTGCCCAACGCATCGGTATCTTTACCATTGATTTTCCGGACCCCCGTGTCATCGACTACAACAACAACCAGTTCATCACCCTCAACGACTCTGTCTCGTTCCAGTATCGCATCCTCAACAACATCCAGACGCTGTCTACCAAGGGCGTTGATGCCGACCAGGATCCCTACGGCATCCTCTACGTCCCCGATCTCCAATCATCCGACTGCAAGCAACTGGAAGCTCAGCATGTGCCCACGAATGCGACGCGCATGGCCAACCTGCCCCAGGACAAGGACTATGCCCTGATAGCTGTCGCGCCCTGGTTCTCGGCAGATTGCACCAAAGAATACTTTGCCGCCGCCCGGACACACACCACCAAGGCCTTCTTCACATACCAGCCCGGCCAGAGCAATGCGAAACCGCCCGTACTGAACGACGCCACCTGGGACCTGCAGGATGGCGGCAGCTGGCAGACGGCCAACCAGTTCCCAACCTATGCCCTGTCCCCCATGACTGGAAACAACATCATGGACCAGTTAAGCCGCTACTCGGGTAACTTGACAGAAGCCCCGTACGGCGATCAACTGGCCAACGTCTTCGATCGTACCGACTACGTGCGCCTGTGGGCGACTGTCAGTACTGGTGAGCGCCACCACTCAACCCTTTGCCTGGAATCCAGCTAACAAGCCCATTGTAGACTCCAGTGGCCAACTCCCAAGTCTGTGGGTCTTTCTTGTCATCGTCCTCGCCATCCTCCTCGTTGCCATCAGCATCACCTCGCTCGTTATGCACATCATCCAACGGAGACGGCGGAATGACCTCCGTGAGCGCGTTCTCAACGGCCACGTCGATCTCGAAGCATTGGGCGTAAAGCGGCTTACGGTTTCGCAACAAATACTTGACAAACTGCCTATACACACATATACTGACGGTGCTGCGGATGGGTCAGAAAAGGCTATCGACCCGCACGCTCAAGCTTCACATCTTGGTGTTCCGTCCACAGTCGTAGATGCCGAAACTGGTAGAAAGGCACCACCGCTGTCCCGTCACTCGTCCGCGCCCACCGTCCCTACCACTGGCATGTCCAGCTCTTGGTCACAACCTACCTGTCCCATCTGCATGGACGACTTCGAGCCCAACGAGACACAAGTTCGCGAGCTCCCGTGCCACCACGTCTTCCATCCCGAATGCATCGACACTTTTCTCCTCAATCATTCGTCACTATGTCCAATGTGCAAGCAGAGCGTATTGCCAAAGGGTGCATGTCCAGTCAAGATCACCAACGTCATGGTACGGCGGGAACGGCACATCAATCGCATGCGAGCACGCAGCGCACGTACCGCAAACTCGCAAACAAGTTCAGTGCCTGGCGTCGCTTCTGTACCATTGCCACTACCAGGCCGGCCCGCCATAGCTCTCGGGTCGCTTTCTAGTCGAATAGGTGGAGCGATCACAGGGCGACGCATCTTCAGTGCACCAGAGCGGGCCCAGTCACGTCCACGAGATATTGAAATGGGGACCACACCACCAACAGAAACTCCGTCACAACATCCACCGACCGAAGTCCCACCTGCACAATCACCATCACCAAACAATCAGAACTGCTCACCCACACACAACCGCAGAGAATGGGCACGCCAACGAGCATTAGCTATGCTCGGGCCCCGTCATGCACCCATTAGCGACGCAGAAGAAGAAGAACGCGTCCCAAAATGGCGGCGTCTAGTCCGCAAGGTCTTCCCAATTGCGTGATCTCACGATACAGATCATTGTTTCTTGTTTCTGTTCTTGTTACGATACCTCAGCATCAGCTCGGCGCAAACCACTTCCGTTAATTTTTCATCTCCAGTACGGTGTTCCAGGCGATCATGTTACTTTTTCTCCTTCTTGCGTACGGTTGGGGATATATAGGAATCACTTGGGAGATTTATGGACACTCTCGTTAGCCACTTGTTTACAGTTTACAGCACAGGGGGACTTGTGTTTCTTTGAGCTAGCTTGGACATTGTGCGTTGTCAATGTCTCTGATTTCGATCTACTCTTTATGTGTAAATTTTAATCAAGTCTAAGCGTGTTCTTTTTTCCTTCACGTGGATAAGCACATGTGAAGTCTAGATGCCCAGTCATCTTACTCGCGACTCTTGCTTACATAGCCCCACATCATACACACACACACATATACCCAATGAACTCCTCGTTACCATCTAGCTAGTAAGCAACCCATACTATTCCCGCTATCCTACCTACCTACCTACTTGCTTGCCTGCCTTCCGCTTTTTTCTACCACAATGGCCCGTGTCCATACCATGACATTGAGGCTATGTTCTTACACACTTGTCATGTTCCTTGTCCCGAAACGGGTGCTTGTGAGCCGCTTACACAGCGACCAAGTAGCCTGCATATGCAGGACCGGACTGGGCAACGGGAAGGTCTGAATGGAGTCTTTTGGCATTAGAAATTGGCCGAATGGAGGGGGTGTGGGGGTGGTGTTTGCAGGGCGGGAGCGTGCCGTGAGTGGAGGAAGTCATGGTGGGTCAGAGGGGGGAATCCGAGCGAACAGAGAGGCGTGAGATATCAGATAGCATACAGTGTTGCTATAGGTTAACCTTTGTATCTGTTCTTTACTAAGTATCACGCTCATGAAATTAACTTTACCCGTCAGCCTCGACTTACGAAAGAAAACAACCGCGACTATCTCTGCGTGAGGCTTATCTCCATCCTCACCTCCAAATCTTCAAACCCGCATTCGGCATCTCACTCTTTTCCCAAAAAAGAATCCCCATTCGTTCACGGCTGGGGAAGAAAAAAGAGTTCCACGTGGGCTCATGCAAGCATGGTGGCTTCAGTCGAGTCCCGATGGGCGGGTAGAGAGATGTCGGTCAAGAAACAGAAAGTTATTTTGGGCTCGGGGCGTTACTTACTTGATTGGGCTTAGCGGACGAGTAAGCTAGTGGTGGTGTGGTATGGTTTGGGAACCTCCCAAGGCAAGGATGCACGAGCCGTGCCGTAAGATGCAGATGGCATCATTTCTTACCTGCCAGACCAGTACCGTTTGGACCAACATCTCCGGCATCTCCCTATGAAGTGAGTTGCCCTAGCTGACCGATACCTGCCTCGTTGGTACTGAATTCTAGATGGATCGTCGCCATGTCGCAGAATTCTGCCCTGTAAACATGCTTGAAAGACGCATGACGTTCTCACATGTACATTGTGTACGATGCTAATTAGAAATTCTCTCCATCTGTGCGTCGTTTCTGTACATGAGGGTGTGCTGCCAAGCCATGTGTGCATTGTAGCTCGAGGTCCTGTCAGCATGGCGAGGCTGACGCAGCATCGCATCATTGGACGTTGAATCTGCACCGCTACCAAACCGTCCTCTTCCTCACACAGCCGCCTTACGCTTGCATCACGGACACACGATTTTCTGTCACGGATCCTTGCAAAGTAACGAAACCAGCAGAAAAGCATGCAGACTGGGTTCAGGGAAGCTGCAGATATGGCAGCAAAAGGCCCCATGGATGCCAAGTTGGTATGGCTTGACGACTTGTCCAGGTACGGTGCGCCAATTGACCTATTTGGTTTACAATAATCATGATAGATGGGATGTATGTTGCGACGCACGCACTATCCATGCGGTACATCTTGGATCTTACCTACAACCACAATGGCGGGTTTTCAAACATGGTAAGAGTATATGAGACATTTAATATATAATGGCGGTGGGGTCCTGCACTACCATACTCTATATTATAACGCTCAGCTTACATTTCTACTCGACACCGACTCTTTTTAAACATCTTTACATATCGTCAAAGCCATGTCTGCCCCTCTAAAGCCAGCTCGTTGGCATACACCGGTCATGATCAAAAGTAAAGCATTTACTCCAAACATGCCTTCACCTACTTCAACTCCCAAACCAGCGGCACCGGTGAACCAGAGAAGATTAAAGCTGAGAGCTTCGTGCGATTCTTGCGCTGCCTCCAAGGTTAAATGCAGTAAAGACCACCCTGTCTGCGCACGCTGTTCTGCCAACAACCTGCAATGCGTCTATGGTATCTCGAGGAAGCACGGCAAGCCGGGCAGAATGAGGAAGAGAAATCCAGATGGAACACCGTTCATCAAAGTCTCAAAGCAGCGCCTTTCCCCCGATAGGAATGAGTTCTCCCAACACACTCTACAGTCCGAACATGGCCTTCCACAAACAGATCTGGAGATGGGGTCAAACTCGGCTTCGGACTGGTCGGCAACAACGCCAAGTTTACCGGCTACGCCAGATTATGATGTTGGAGCCGCTCCCGAACCTTTCTATACCGATGCAAACCCCTTGGAGGCTGGTTTCGTAGACGCCGCATTCTTGCCAACAGCGCAGCTCGAATCAGACACAACACAAATCGCTCAACCAGATTTTGTCTCTCAGAGTCGATTCTCAAAAGCACCATTAGAGCAGCTTTGTTCTCCCGAGCTACAGGCCCGTAACGCATACATGGACAAACAGGTTGAAAAGCCGGTGGAATACCCATACAATGATACCACGACCACGGCGCACCCACATTTCTTCTCTTCTCCATCTACAATACACACACCTATGAGCCAACCCATGGGATTATGTGATTCAGCACATTACCTCACCGGCTCCTCGAAGCATACGCCACATTGCTGCTACACGTTAGCCTATTCGACGCTCGAAAGCCTTGACATGCTCGGCACAGATTCCTACCCAATCCTGACGCAAGAGTCCCTAACATCTGGTATCTCGACAGTAAGACTCGCTGTAGACAGTGTTTTGCAACTTGTTCGTTGTCCGTGCTCGTCGCATCCACACCTTGCCATGCTCTACTCGAGTATAACAAGCAAAATCTTGGCATGGTACAAGATGGCCGGTGGTATCAATGGATCTTTTCCCCTCAACTCCTCTGTCACATCATCGTCATCATTACGAATTGATTCAGTCTACCATTCACCCTTCTCAAGTTCTGGATTCTCGAGCCCGTTGGTTGGCGCTGGCAGCAACGGAGACATGAACTATACTCTCCAGACATACGAGCTTGACGAGTCGGAGCGCCAGAGACAAAGAAGACAAATGATACTTTACGAGCTGCGGGGCTGCAAGCAGCTGATTGAAGCGCTGGTTGGATGGAGGGGAGACGGAAGTTCCTGTGATCAGACGGGGTTTTTGTATGACATGCTAGGTACGTGGTTGAAGGGGGAGTTGTATAAGACGGTGGAGGAAATCAAAGGTGTTGAGATTCCGTGTGGAAGGGGGGTTTAAATGTCTGGGTTTGATATCAGTGATGGACACAAGGGTATATTGAAGCGTTTGCAGTGAATCCAAGGTCTGATTCCCGTCAATTTTCAACGTCATCAAACAACCCTCTGGGTCAACATTACAATATACAATTCAATGTCGCGATATCAGCTCAACAGCTCGTCGCAAAACAAAACAAGATGATTCCCGTTAAAGTGTCGCGACTTGTAGTTGGAGCTCCACAACCCCGGATTTCCCCAGTGCACGTGGCGCATTCACATGCCTCGGCTCAAAGTCGTATCATCGGCATCCATCGCGCTCACATGCAAGGTACACCATCTTCGAGCTTCCCTCGTCATCTCTACACCACGACATGCTAGTTTTCCTGGGAAGCATGTCCACGGTCTACAATGGCCGCCCAGTCCACGTTGCGAAAGCCTCATGACCCTCTCCACGCGCTCTACGACCACTATGCCACGCTCCTCAAGTCCCGCGTCCGAGACGCATCGAAGCTTACGAAGCTGCTATCAACCATCACCCTGCTCTTCACGATCATTGGTGCAGGATACGGGAGCAGAAGATGGTACAAGAACCGACGCGCAGAGAAGGAGACGGGCCGCCGCCTACTGAGGCGGAACTCTGGGCTCAAGAATAAAGATGGCTCGCGGACCATATACGTGCCCTATCGCGACTCGACCTCCAAGGTCGTCATCCATCCCACCAAGCAAACGACATTCGATGCGCACCGCAGACTGTTTCTTCAGCCCCCACGAGCTGCCCGTATGGCAGACTCGACATCGAGCGACCCACAAGCGCCACCCCCACAGACGAAACCGGGCTTGAATCTCGCCTTTTTGCACCAGTTCCTCAGCTTGTTAAACATCATGATACCCAGATGGAACAGCAAGGAGACGGGCCTGCTGGTCAGCCACAGTGTCTTCTTGATGCTGCGCACATATCTCTCACTTGTCGTAGCTCGGCTCGACGGAGAGATTGTACGGGACCTTGTGGCGGGTAACGGCAAGGCGTTCCTATGGGGCATAGTTAAATGGCTGGGCGTCGGCACCTTTTCGTCATATACAAATGCTATGATCAAGTTCTTGCAGAGCAAGGTCTCAATAGCCTTCCGCACACGCCTTACGCGATACATTCACGACTTGTATCTGAATGACCACCTGAACTACTACAAGTTGCAAAATCTAGATGGAGGTGTAGGCGTTGGCGCTGATCAATACATTACGCAAGACTTGACTCTGTTCTGTGCGAGTGCAGCGTCATTGTATTCCAGCTTGGGAAAGCCGTTTGTGGATCTCTGTGTCTTCAACTACCAACTGTACAGATCTTTGGGCCCCTTGGCGTTGACAGGCTTGCTAAGCAACTACTTCTTGACCGCAACTGTGCTGCGCAAACTCTCCCCACCCTTTGGAAAGCTGAAAGCTGTCGAGGGACGCAGGGAGGGCGAGTTCCGCGCCCTCCACTCACGCCTCATCGCAAACGCCGAAGAAGTCGCTTTCTACGGCGGCGACGAGATGGAGAAGCACTTCCTTGAACGCGGCTTCAAGGATCTCAAGCACTGGATGGAGGGCATCTACAGCCTCAAGATCAGATACAACATGCTCGAGGACTTTGTGCTCAAATACTCGTGGTCCGCCTTTGGATACCTCGTCACCTCCCTCCCAGTCTTCTTGCCTGCTTGGGGTGGCTCCGACGGTACCCCCGAGCTTCCAGGCGGCGAGAAGACGCACCGCGAGCGTAGCCGCATGAAAGATTTCATCACAAACAAGCGCCTCATGCTTTCCCTTGCCGATGCCGGTGGGCGCATGATGTACAGTATCAAAGACCTCTCTGAGCTTGCCGGCTACACTTCACGTGTCTATACGCTGATCAGCACGCTACATCGCGTCCACGCCGATGCATACTACCCTCCACCGGGCCAGCGTCCGGAGCTCTACTCCGTCTCCGACATCCAAGGCACAGTTCACAAAGGCTTCGACGGCATCCGTCTCGAACACGTGCCCATTGTAGCGCCAGCCCTCCACCCAATGGGCGGCGAAGAACTCTTGGAATCACTCTCCTTCATCGTCCACTCGGGCGAACACCTCCTCATCACCGGCCCCAACGGCTGCGGCAAAAGCGCCGTATCCCGTATCGTCGCAGGCCTATGGCCCGCCTACCGCGGCCTCGTCAGTCGCCCCCGCACCATTGGCGTAGACGGAATCATGTTTCTGCCTCAACGGCCCTATCTTTCCACCGGCACCCTCCGCGACCAGGTCATCTACCCGCACACCGACGCCGACATGAAGGATGCTGGACGCCGCGACTTTGAGCTCTCCCAGGTGCTCGAGGAAGCCAAGCTAGGCTATCTGCCCGATCGCGAAGGCGGCTGGGACACGAAGAAGGTGTGGAAAGACGTGTTTAGCGGGGGCGAGAAGCAGCGGATGGGCATAGCCCGCTTGCTGTATCACGAGCCGCGGTACGCGTTTGTGGACGAGGGTACGAGTGCCGTGAGCAGTGATGTTGAAGGCTTGCTTTATGAACGCGCCAAAGCAAAGGGGATAAGTAAGTCGTTCTTTCTCTCTCCCTTTCTTTCTCTTTGAGCACCCAAACTAATGATTTTTTGTTTTTTCAAAAAAACAGCTTTGATCACAATATCTACACGTGCAAGCCTCAAACGCTACCACACCTACACCCTCACCCTCGGCATGGGCGAGCACGGAGACGAATGGGAGTTTCAGCGCATAGGCACGCAGTCTGAAAAGTCGAGCGTGGAAAAGGAACTCGCGGAGCTGAGGGAGAGGCTGGCCAAGGTTGAGGGCTGGAAGCAGCGCAGAGAGGAGATTGAGAGCGAGTTGAATAGGGTGTGGGTTGAGAGCGAGGGCGAGGAGTTGGCGCCGCCGCCGTATCTTGAAAAGGAGGAAGGAGGTGAGGAGGCTGTTGGAGCGGGACAGTGAGGAGGAGGAGGAGGAGGAGAAGAAGAAGAAGAAGAAGAAGAAGGGGTATATGTAAGTCTGTATATTACATCCACATCTACAACACAGGTACAAAGGAAGAAAACAAAATATACATGTTCACCGAGGGGAATGAATTGTAAAGATGATTAAACCGCATCACCAGTTGATCCATTCATTAACCATATATTTTTCCCTCTCCTCATCTATCTATGCACAACGACGCCAGCCCCCTCGCCCATACCCCTGACTTTGCCCTCGACCACCCGGTCCGGCAATCCCAACTCTGTGCAAATCTCATCGAAACAATGCATGCCGTCCAGAAACCTCAACAGCGGCAACCCGCTCTTGTCCCGCTCATGGATCAAACTGTCTAGCGTCTGTGGCTCGTCGCCCTTGTGCGGGTTGAGGTGTTGGGGGTTGGGCTGTTGGACGTGGTAAGGGGTCCCCGCGGGGTTGGAAGTGACACTGGGTCTGTGGAGAGAAAAGGATGGATTGGGGGTATGGAGGCTGGGCTGGGATGTGTGGTGGGCATGGGAATGAGCAATGCTTGGTTGAGAGGCGTGGTGGACGCGGTCATTGTTGCCGCCGCGGATGGTTGTCGTGTCTGAGTCGCGGGGGTGTGCGGGTGATGTTGCGGTGCTTGTCTGGAGGCTTGTTGGTGGGGCTGGTGGAAGTGCGGTAGAGGTTGCTATCGCGTACTTGTGCACGCGGTAGAGGAAACCCTTGATGATGCCGAACGTGATGAAGCGGCGGACGTCGATTCCGGTGAGTAGGTCTAGGTTCTCTAGTACCCAGTTCTTCAGGGTTAGGCCTTGACGTAGTGAGGTGTAGAGCGTGATCAAC
This sequence comes from Drechslera avenae, assembly GCA_034640345.1. Lineage (NCBI taxonomy): Eukaryota > Fungi > Ascomycota > Dothideomycetes > Pleosporales > Pleosporaceae > Drechslera > Drechslera avenae. The sequence continues at coordinate 869,667 of JAXRVH010000008.1, forward strand.
GTCTCGTGACTGGTCTTCCAGGTGTTTTCTTCTTCTTCTTCCTCTTCCCTTTTCTGCGCCGCGATGTGACGGCTATCAAACTCGGATACTTTGAGCGTGGATCCTACCGTCTCGCTATCCTGTGACACGGAAGACGCCATGGACGATATCGAACCTCGGCCATCGCCATTTCTCTCTGTATATTCACCGTCCAGTCGGGCTGTCTTTGCAGTAGAACCGAGATGCATCCTCGGCACGCTGACGTAGCGCATGCATTCTTCCTTGACTTCTGCATCTGCAATGAATCCGCCAATCTCCGCCGTCGGTGCGTAGATTGCACCGAAGCTGAAGATGTCGAGAAGAACCAGGCAGCCATAGTATACTAGATGTTGTATGGCACGCCGTGTCAACGAGAGATCTGTGTCTGCGAGTTGCGCAATATGGGCTATCGAATTGACACCATTAATGTACGGCAGTATCCGATTGAGTGTGAGATCCGAAGATACCGGCTGCTGGAGGCTTGAGAGAGAGATGGTGAGCAAGGGTACTTGATGGGCGAGGATAGGTGGAGGAGGCGGTCGTGTGGGAAATAACTTTAGGTTGATCGTATTCGAATCGTCTGTTCCCGTTCAGCATGCTACTTACTATTCGCCAATCGCGTGGAGGGCACTCACCAATGGGTATCATACACTCGGCGTAATTATTCAAATCCTCCAGCACCATCTCGCAGAGGGCATACACTTTGCTTCCCCCGCCTACTCCGAATCCACCCGCGCTATCGTCCGGTACAGCATCTGTATACGCTCCCTCGTCATCCCAAACGCCGACTTCTTCCTTACTCAGGAATCCACCCTGCTCTTCCAACCCCCTCAGCAGACGCCCCAATTTCCTCACCACCTCGCCATAGCACGCCCAGTCGCGCTCATTTTCTCCAATCACAATGGCAAAGTTGAAAATAAACTCATTTCGGCTGTATTTGCCTTCGCGAATGCACACAGGATATCCAATGACGCGGTGGTGGTTGATGCAAAAGGTGAGTAGGCGATCGCAGAATTGCTGTGTAGGTATGAGGAATTGTGTCACAGAGGAAAATGTGAACAACGGTGTAGTCAATGCAGACGGCAGCGTAGAGGGTATAATGGCGCCCGCGGGGACTTGGTGCATGACGCGATTTCCTGTCAGCTAGATTAGCCAAAGTCTAGACTGGTGTGTCGCGGTACCTTGCCCTTTTCATGATGGAAGCGCGTGTAGAAGATGGCCTCGATCGCACGTGTAGGCATTGGAAGCTGTAGGCTGCGCTACTGAAGTTTGCCATGGACTACATGGCGAGTGTAGAGTTGGAGAGTCGCGATGTGGGGAGCTTCACATGCGCTTCTGGTTTGGTGGTCTGTGCACCATCACGCTATTCCCTAGACCATTCTATGTATCCCAGAAGACCTAGGCCAATAATGGTTTCAAACGATGAACACAAGCCAGTGCGGTGAGCAAAAACGTGGTATTGATTATATAGTATATCGTAACTTCATGAACATGACAAATATACTTGCTCGTGAAGGTGTGCATAGAAGTGAAGATGCAGAATCCGTAATCTACAACATGGAACGACGACATGCTGGGACCAATGGATGCGCACATTGAAAGAGCGTTGGGGGTATAAGGCGAAAACAAAATCAGGTGGTCCATCCGAACAACAAGTCGTGAAAGGAAAGGATCAGAAGAATGGCAACGTTACTGGGGGGGCATGGTGGTGACTGTACATTAGGCGTTGATGATCAGGTTTCGCTGGCTCGTGTCCTCGGGATATGCTCCAAAGACAAAACGATACAGCTCGCGTAGCCATTTGAACGACTCACTGCGACCCAACCATTGCACGGATCGCCCAATCTCAAGTGCTGTTAACCTACGGAGTGGCTGTGAGTGAATGCTCCGTAGCGTCGGGTCTGTAAGAATGAGCTTTCGGTAGCTGTCAAATAACTGACTTTGCCATGTCTCGGTTCCAAAGCTGTTCGAAGGCAGAGCGCGGATGAAGTCTGGGAGTGGAATCTGTCGGTTGTAGCCTGTATTGATGGCCGCCTTCATGATCAACCCTTTGAGCCTTACGAGATTGGGATCCTCACGACCGGCAGTAGCTGTAGAGGAAGTATGTGCGGAAGCGTCGGAGTAGGTAGAAAGATTAGACGAAGCAGATGACCAGCGATCGTGGGTACGTGTCATGCCGGCTTCTGGGCCGAGGACCAGGATATTTGGCACATTAGGCTCGTCTGCTGGGGAGAACTCCTCGCGATCATCAAAGATGGTAGTCGGTGTTTCCGGCTGCATTGGAGTCGTCCTCCTTGCGGAAATAGCGGAATGATATGACTCGTTTACGCTGGAAGATCGTCCCGACCGTTCTGAATATGTCCCCTGGGAGCGATGTGACGCCGAGTCGCGGCCGACTGAAAAGGCGTATTGCGTCGGTCGTGGGGTACCGCGATCGGGACGTACCTGTGTCCAGCCTTCGCGGAACAGGTCGCACAAATCCCAACAAGCTTGAATAGCCGACCCCAGCAATTCCTCGTCAGCAGGCTTGCCATCTCGGCTGTTTTGGCGGAGACTAAAAAGCATCTCTGCTAATGACCAGCATGCGTGCAACAAGGAATCCGTCTCTTCTGGCAACGAAGTCCTTTGCTTCATCAAGCGGTGGCATAGCGTCAAGTAGAAGTCGAGTGTGCGTTCCCGGAACGTTTCAGGCAATGTGCGGTCGTGGGCATTGTAGAGGTGATTGTTGAGCTCGAAACTGACCCTGAGCACCGAATCTGACGCCTCGTCGCCGCGTTGTCGCACATCGAAGAGGGCCTGGCAAAAGTCCCGGCACAGTTCGAGTGTCGGCCGGATCTGTACTGAGGGGTCCTCTTCCCGGCTCTCGTAAAGTTTCTGGCAAAGCCGCCAACACGTCCTCCAGGCGTGCTCTTGCATGTCAGGGCTTCCCCCAGAGTAGTGGAACATGCGAGTTCGGTGGTGCTGGCTTAATTTTGCTAGCGAGTTACACAGTGTCCAGCATTCGTCCAAAGCGCTTCGAAGGGCTGCCAGTTCCTTTTCCGATTCCTGGATGCCGTGGATTGCCTGGCCCATTGTCTGCGTGCCGATCGATATCGAATCGCCATCCTGTGATTGTGACGATTGGCTGTCGTCCTGTTCGATGACGGAGCTTGCCGAGGAGTCGAGAGTAGAACTGTCTTCGTACTCTGCGATATCTATACATGTTAGCCTGTGGAGGCGGTAGGACCAGTGCAGACATACCGGCGAGGTTGAGGCTCTTGCGGATACTGCGCCGGCGGAGGTCTTCCTCAAAGTCTTGTCGTGTTTGCGCACGGGGGGTGCTGCGATCTGGGGCAACCGAGTTTGAGACGGCAGTATCAATTGGAGTCGTGTGTGCAGAGGATGTATGCTGTTGATGGTTAGCCATAGTGCTGCAGTTGGGGGGGAAGAAAGGGAAAGGCCAACCTTGTCGTCAACATCGGGCAGCATGTTGGCTTCTGGTGTTGACGGTGATACAACAGCGGTACTGTCCGATGTGTTTGCGCTAGACGACGCGCCAGACATGCTCATCCGGCTCTGGCTCCCATGTTAGCCATGCAACGCAGTCAGTGCAAAACAAAACAAAAAAAAATTTAGACTTACGAATTGCTTGAAGTTGTCGGGCGCGTGAATGACGGATGGTGGGGCATCGTCCGAGTCTGCCCTGCGCACCGTGGTGTTGAGTTTCTGGGTGAGAGGCTGCTGCACATTAATCGACTGCATGTGGGCGCATGAAGCTGTCGACGGCTCACCTTTGCATGGCCATCCTGGCTCACTGGACTCACAATGTCGTCAGTGGCGGGTGATCTAATGTCGCTCATGCCATCTTCGCTCGCCTGGTCCTCTTGCGCATCGTCCTCGATCTGTGGTGGGGTCAGCCCCGCCTGTTCGCCATGGTCATCAACAATCTGGTCTACCTCGGTGTGGTCGGTGTGGGTGGTACCATTGCTGTCCACGGGCGACGGGTCCACGGTCGCTGGATATGGGCTAGGCGGTGGTTGCAGGTGGTCGGAAGCGTGTCCCGAGGACCTTGGAGAGTCCATGTTAGCCCTCAATTCACACGGCGCTTCTGGCGAGGGCAGCCCACCTATTTGAGAAGACATGCGCAAACGTGCCCGGCGAACTGGGCGAATCGGTGTAGGGGCTGAATGCCGACATGGACGTGAGGCCACTAGGGGAGGGCATGAGCTGCGTTGCGGTGGCCATGCCTCGCAGGACTCGTTAGGGAGTCACAACAGGGACTGCGCCAGAGCTGCGCCGGATCTACACCGCGGTACAAAGGCACGATGGAGAGTTGGCGGTCGACAAGTCGGCTGCCTATCTCGCCAGACAGGTCGCTGTTTGCAAGGCTGAGCGGGCGAGTCACGAATCAGAAGGGAGTGCGCGACGCGAAGGCGTTGGGAGGGGGAGAGAAGAGAGCGCTTGCGTCAAGGTTAAAGAAAGACGGAACGAGGCTTATCAGGGCAGGCCAGCTGCGGGAAGAGGCTCAATGTGCGGCGTGTAAAGGATGTAGTTGTTTCAACACGGCGACTCTGCCTCGGTGGACATGGTCGTTCAGCAGCGCAGCGGCTAGTAGCGAACACCCTCCTCCGCCGTGCACCATGCCCGCTTACACCTGTCCCTTCACCACAAACTTGGCGCATCAGACGAATCGCCACCACCAGCTGTGGGGCTGGGCTCCAGGGTTGAAGTGCAGCTTAAGCGCCCAAACACGACGCTAGATTGCGGGCGTGCTGAGCGATCCCGCGCCGTGCGTGCCAGAGACACGACACTGGGTCCTCTCGGAATAGCATGCCTGGAAAGTGGAAAGCGGAAAGCCATGGCTGGCCTTTGGTTCGGTGCGACATGCCACATGCCAGCTGACAACACGTGAGCTGCCATCGCCATTCAGACACACAGTTCGCGACCGACGGCAATCCTGCTGCCTCCCGGCCGAATGACTGTCGACCCCGACTCGCCCAGCATTTAGCTGCAGAGGGCGAACGCTGCTGCAGAGGGTCAGGGCTAGGCCTCCATGACACGCTAATGCACCCTTTCTCAAAGAGCCATATCAGGTGCATTGAGACAACAAGTGTGCGGCACAGCAGCCAGCCAGCCTGACCGTTTGCTCCCTCTCCAGTGCCGGCCCCATCGACATCGACGTGGCCGGCCTCCAGCAAATGGTTATCCTCACAATGTCATGGCCATCCCTACCCGCAAAGAAAAACCCTCCCTTCAGTATTGTCGCCAGATCCAGCAGTCTGCTGCTAGCTCATCTCCAGATGCTACCCTACAGGCATCGTCTTCTCCGGTTACCATGTGCTCGGATGCCCGGGAGTGGCCAATCACTCGGTCGGCTTTTCCACGTACGACGCAAAGGCACGCAGCTTTTTCTTTTTCCAACCTACCACCATCCGTGCCGCCTCCAGCATTTCGATACTCTCTAACAGGCAGCTCCCTTGTGCAACCTCTGCCGCTTCCGCGTTAGACATTAGCCGCGCCCAAGGCTTGCCAACAAGCGCCCTGGAACATTGGTGGTCGGCCTCTTTTCGACCAGCAGGAACAGTTGCCCAGATCACTGCCACGAGGGCGACGACCTGCATGATTTCCTCTTCACACAACCGTGGCGGCCAACTCCATCGACGATACCAACCGCATCCAATTGTGGGATTTCTCAACAGTATCAAAGCCAACATCAACATGTACGCAAGGCAGCCTAGCCATGACTCTATGAGTAATAGCCACGCTTTAGAAGCTGTCAAATGAGGCCCCACTCGTTGATACCTGGGTAGGCAACCGAAGCAACCCCGCTCTCACGCCTGGGCGCTTATTGTCATGGTCTCTTTGGCGAACACCTCCACCACCAACGGCACCTAAACTTGTTCGGGTGTCAGCATCCGCATAGCTCTACAGTCATCGTCGGAAGACATTCGGCGGCCTGAAAGCGATCCTCATTAGCGGCTTCCACGCGCTTCCAGTGTACCGGTATTATGGCTGCCCAGATGGCCGATATCTCTGGCTCGTATGACTCCCAGTCAGAGCACAGCCGAGCCGATAACAAGACAGGATTTTATGCTATAGCATCGACACATGCCGCTTTCCGGGGCGGTACTAAAAACCAAGGCGTAGCAGTCAGACTAAAACCGCCAACAGGCGTGAACACACTCCTTCACCTTGCCCCGTATACCAGCACCTTCAATTTGCTTTATCAGTCAAGATACCGACTAGCAACTGCCAACAAGCGGGGATTCCTGTCCCTCGACAAGGTTATGGTCCGGTTGGCTTCGCTACTTGAAATCAGGCCAGATCAACATGTCGTGAACAAACTTTCCCTTAGCATGATTAGCCGACCAGAAAGCGGCGCACACCACGAGATCAACACATGAAGCCACCGATCTATGCATGACATGGTCCACGGCATCAATTCTCCGGCGGGCCTAGCTCTAGTATGCCTTTTTTTTTCCTCCCGCGCCGGGTGCTCCTGTAACCCCAATGAGCCCGTCAGCCTTATGTGGCTAGAAAAAGCTTCATCGTAGTCTGCCTTGGGCGAACAAACTGCATATACAGCCATGTGCGACTGACGCTGTGTGCAAGCATGGAGACTCACTGTTTCACCGCATCCTGGGCGATGAAAATCCAAGCCTCCCCCAAGGCCATGGCCAATAATGCATCACGATGAGCGCGTTATACTCGCTGTCTGCGGCTGGGCTTCTTGCCGATTTGTAGTTGTCCTATTCGGTTGTCATGCATATACTTCACCATCGCAGATACACCTTGCCCGGCACACGTTCCGATTGCAGCAAGTCACATTGTTTCCTTATCTTGGACACCTGACAAGTTTCAGCCATAGAAATGGTCTTTGCACTTCTATGCTTGTTTCATGGAGGCCTCAGAGTAAGTGCGGGATGCCGAATATATGCGGTTTCTACGCTTTTTCTGGACGTTACTATGGCGGACGGATTCCTCTCCCTATTTCTCGATGCCCCATACCGACTCTCTTAGCCTCAAATAAATGCCGTTGGTATGTAAACGACCTTTTGAAAGTAACTCATCAGGCCTAGGAGCATTTCACCTGGATTGGATCCTTATTTGGATCCAAGGTAGCGGCAGTATACAGGGACCCACGAAATTGAAAACTTTTATTGAGATATTACCACTCTCCTCGAAACAGTAGCTCAGTGCTATGCACTAGTATCGTCTGAAGTGGTGGGTGGTCATAGGCCTGAGCTGCTCAGGACTCGGTCCAGGGATAATATCAGTGCGCAGTGTGCTTGGGATGTTCTTTCCCAGATTCACACAACGCAACGTACTTAGTGCTTCGGGAAAAAGGTGGCATCTCTTAAAAGGCACTTTTGAATGGCTGTACGCTGGTTGGCGATGACGAGCAAGCGAGCTCCACGAGTAATGGCGCTGTAGTGTAGCCGCCCGGCTCGAAAACCCGTTTCCGGATCGATAACCATCTTGCAAGCCACCACCTGTTTATACTGTTCTGTGAGTAGTCAATATGTCGACGTAGTCCGCCGTCCTACACTTACATTTTACTAATGAGGGTGTGATCTCGCCTACACTTGGCGACCACCCACGTCATACCACCAACTGACCTCAGCGCCGATCCTCTCGTGTTGTCCTGGCCGGTATATCGACTTTGTAAATCGTAACCCCTACGAGATGTGTGGCGTCTTTACGACCTTCCTTTTGGTGCCTGACGCTGCGGGGCCAGGCTTCACCGGCGCCGTATTCGGATGGTTTTCTCACAGCCTCTTCAGCTGAAAGCCTCGGCAGTGACATTCGTTTAGGCCAAGTGATACATCAAAACCATGTACACAGGCGCCTCTTGTAAACGTCCATATTTCTTATTTTCCACATTCATCTTCTCTACAGGTATACCCGCTTCGGGCTCCTCCCGTTGCACGCATAAGCTGCCATACGAGTCAGGATGCCTCTTGTTCGCCCCCCACTACCGCCGCGTCCGTCTTCAGCCTCCACGAACGGACAGACGACAGATTGTCCTCCTCTCAAACCATGTCCACGACCGTCTTTTGTAGAGGGACATAATGACTGGCTGCAAGTCACATCACCCAGGACCATCCCAAACTTTGATATTTGTCCCGATTGCTACAACACTTCCTTCCGCAACACGCGCTATGGCTCACTCATGCGTGTCGGCCCTGCTAAGCCAAAAGGATACAGGCGCCAGTGCGACTTTTCCATGGACTGGACCAGAGTAGCGTACCTTTGGTTATACCAACGAAACCAACCAGACCTAAGCTTGCTAGGAGCAGTAGCAGCCATCCAACCCGACAAAGACGGAATCTGTCCCAATCTCAACTCCGAAGACGCCCAAGTAAAGCAAGGAGGAAAGCCCGAAGTAACAAGGACCTGGTACTGCCTCCTTGACCCCAAAACTGGCGCGCCATTTGAAGAATTCACTGTCTGTTCCCACTGCGTCTCCCACGTCTCCACCCTCTTCCCCTGCCTCTCTCGCATCTTCGTGGCCATCAATGACGGCCAAAAGCTGCTCGCAACCTGCGACCTCATGAACCTCGGCGACGCCCGGCAGCGCGGCCTGGAATACCTCGACCAAATCGCAAAGACGGCAGAGACGACGCTGGAGACAAAAACCCGCGATCTCGGCCCCCTGATCGAGTACATTCGAAAATGGGCCCCCGTGCCCGTCTGCACCAAAGCAAAACCCGTCTTCAACCAAACACAATACAGCCTCCCCACCACCATCCCAGACTTTGCCGCCTGCCAGGAATGCTACCAGAAACACATCTTACCACTATACTCACAGTCGCCCAGACCCGCTCTCTTGTCGGACATCAAGGCCCAGGAGCCCAGCCAGCGCGGCTTCATATGCGACTTGTTCTCGCCCAGACTGCAGGCCTACTTCAACGATGCAGTGCGTACAAACGACATGGTGACCTTTCGCCAGAAACTCATGGCCCGGGGCGAGAAGATGCGCGAGATTGAGATTCAGCTGATGAGGATGAGTCAGGAGTGCCGGCAGTTGAAGATACAGGCGAATACGCACATGAGTCAGATGAGGATTGCGCAGATGCAGGCTACGAGTGCGAGTACGCGGTGGATGGCTACTGGATGGATTGCGCCGCCGGTGAGTGTTGTTGTTTTTTTTTCGCATCCCTATACTTTCTTGAGAAGTTTTGGATTCCGAGCTTTTCTTTTTCTTGGGTGGTAGGCTGACTTGTGGTATAGATTGATTGGAGTGCGACGAATGCGCAAATGGCAAAGGCGAATGAGAAAACTATACAGGCGGCTGTTATAGAGGATAACATGACGGCGTTGAAGAACGAGTGGGTTCATTTTTGGGAGTGAGCAAGTTTGTACGATTATCCAGTGCATGTGTATAACAAGTTTTCTTGCTGTGGGTTTTACGCAGATATGAGATAGCTGTGTTTTTGAGAAGGTGATTTGAATTTCAGATTATGAAATCAGAGACTTGTGAAATTTTACCACGCTGTGTTGGTTGAATTGCAGTTCAGACAAATGTAAAATAGCATCATTCCCGGGTCACCATGGCAAATATATCATGATTGGCATATGAACAGAGCAAAGGTCTTTTGAGGCAACATGTTTTATATTATGGTTTCCATTGATTCGTTCACGAGACGTACCCGACGCCTTTCACTACTTCGTCTTAGAGATGCTAACAACATTTCGGAGGGTTCCAAAAGGCAGAACATCAGCAATTCGCTTCTTGCTAGCAAAGAGCATGACGAGTCGGTCTAGCCCACAGCCCCAACCACCCGTGGGTGGCATACCCCACTCCAATGCCTCGAGATAACTCTCATCGATGGCTCCTCCGCCCTCGGTGTGAAAGTCGAGCTGCTGCATGAATTTCCTGCGCTGCTCAAACGGCGAATTCTCCTCTTCGTATGCATTGACATACTCGCGACCATGGATAAAGAGCTCTACGCGCGAGGCAACACGTTGCCCAGTCGCTTCGTCAACATACGACTTTGATAGCGGGGAGAGGGCTTCCGGGTGCTGAGAAATGAATGTGGGGTTCTTGCAGAGAGGTTCGATGTATATCTCTGCAAGAGTATCGAGTAGTCGTGGGAGAGTTGGATTTGGAGGAATTGCAAGATTGAGCCCCTCAAACATCTGCAGAAGCTCTTTGTCGGCATTGGGTGATGATAGATTGGGCAGTGTGCGACCGCACGACTTCTCAATTGTAGGTATAAAGGGTAGTTGGGCGAAAGGATGTGTGAAGTCGATGTCTTCTGGTGCTGCAAGTGTCGGAAAGTATGTTGACCTGAGTGACTCGATTGCAGTATGGAGACCATGTACCAGCTGTTCCGTTCTTGCGACGACAGTAGGTAGGGTTGCTCCGACTTCGTAAAACTCGCATGTAGAGAATTCCGGGTTGTGAGTGTTGTCCACGCCTTCGTTTCTAAAGACGCGACCAATCTCGAAAATCTTATCCTGGCCTCCAATAATCAAACGTTTGAGGTTCAACTCGGGTGCTATCCTGAGTCTGACTGGTGTATTGGACATCTCGTTCGCTACGGTCTCGAAAGGTCGTGCGATTGCGCCTCCAGCGTTGACATCGAAAATGGGAGTCTCCACCTCCAAGAACCCACTCTGTATAAAGTATGTACGCACATAGTCGTATATGAGCGCCCGGAGTCGGAGCACGTCGCCAGGCTCGTCGCTGGTGAGAGCGTGTATGTGCGGTCGTCGAGCGAGCGTTTCAGCATCGTCGATTTTCTCCGGCAGATGATGGAGACAGGGCGCGAGTACCTGCGGCACGTCGAGGGCAAGGACTGATAACTGTCTAGTCGATGTCTTTGTAGGATGGCCTCTGATGGCTACATTTCGTTAGCACCCAAGTCTCGGCAGACTGGAGCTAATACATACAGACCCAGTCGCCAACGCGCGCGACCTTTTTAAAGTTCCTGAAGCTCTCGTCAAGGCCGTCCTGCGGTATAAGCTTCTTCAGCTCTACCATGACCTGCAGTCGTTGTGTGTCGCGTTCGATATCAAGGAACATCAACTTGGAGCCAAGCAGTCGGACTGAGCGCACCCTTCCTGACAGTGTCAGAACCGGATTGATGCTCACGGGTGGTGTGCCCTACCGAACACAGACACGACATCGGTGCCTGTCTGCTGGATATCATCATACTTTGCGTTGAAGTCGCGAATCGACAGATTGTGGACGTTTGGCAAAAGTGAAGCCCTTGGGTGATATTCACCCAAGGGTTTCACTTTTGCCAGGTGCTCCAGCCGCTTCTGCTTCTCGACATCGTACGGGCCCGTGTAGGCGTCAGCAGCTACACTATGTGTGAAGCACTTCTGCAGAGCGAGATATGCGAGAGCATGTTCCGGCCTAAGGGGTCGGCTGGCTTGCTGGAGGTATGGCCGAAGAAAATTCAGCGCTGGTCTGCTCATGGTTCCTTGTGCTTGTTAGCTACTAGTCACATCAAGTGCTTTGCATAAGACAAGAATAGTGGGTAGGTAGTTCAGTAAAGGGTATGGTGAAGTCAACCGCCCGAAGGCGTCATTCGCAACGGTTCTAAGGTTGTTTTGGATCATCATAGGAAAATTGGGCTGCAGTACTTTGCGAAGCTTTGAGGTGCTCATTGAGGAATTGTACAATAGTTATATTCGGCAAATGAGCTCACCGAGTTCGCAAGAGTAGCTGTAGATGTAGGTGAAATACTTTGGGCTTACCTTTCTCAAGAACACGCCCATCCCTGGAGAGATGATGGCTGGCATGCAGTGGTTGTAATTCGAGAGGAGAGAACTTTCTCACTTCAAGCACAGACCACCCGGCCTCCGAAGATCCACCCGACCGCCAAAGATCCACCCGCAGTTCAGCCGCGAGCTTAGGCACTAACTCGAGTCACGTGAAGTGTTGGCGTGCCTAGCCAGAGTATGGGTGTACACGACAAATGTAGACGCTCGAGGAAGGATTTGTTCAATCTTCAGATCACGCTCAGGCATGGGAGTGTGTTGATCCGAGTTCGGGCTCGAAGCAGCGGCTGACCGTGACAACGGCTGCCTGACTTGCCAGCTCCCAAGCGTCCGCGATCAGTGCCCATGTCTTTTGGGCGATGCACGGTAGATTTCAGGACCACATGGAGCATGCGTCAACCTGGAAAGTCGCCGTTGGCAATGTCCCGTTGCTCATCTTCGCGAGTCGATCAAAGCAGTCAATGGCAATTTGCGTTGGTGACAATAGACTAGAACGTGTCTCGATGCGAACATGTAAAACGCAGTCTTGCTCCTAAGCGCGTGCATTCACTCACAGCCCTTGCAACATTGTCCCTCCACATCCTGTTTGGTTTTCCACAGACTTGCGCGGCCCAGCCGTTCACCCACACCATTCAACCGCGTAGAGGGGGACGGGTCTGGAAGGGCTTAAATAGTGCTGGGGGCTGCGGCGCGCTAGTGCTTTACGTAATAAGAGCTAGTGAAGGACTAACAAGTGGTGCCGAAGTTGTCCCGCTATTAGCTGCAATGCCTTGTCTCTTTTGTTTTGCGACGAGCTTGTTTTGTTTTGCGACGAGCTGTTAAGCTGATATCGCGACATTGAATTGTACATTATAATATTAACCTAGAGGGTTGTTTAATAATGTTGAAATTGCTGTTAGCTTGTGTCTGATAGTACTGTTTAATTCGACACGACTACTACGGTTGCTTGATGACTTCAGAGGTCTCCTTGTAACTGTGATGATGCCTCTCGAGATCTTGTTGTAATATAATAGCGATGACTCTGGTCGCGATGACTCTGTAGTTAGAAACTCGAACTCATTTCTATTCCCTGGGTGGGACCTACAACTTTCACTAACTTTACATCAACTTTGAATAAAGCACTCCAGTCTTCCCGGTTTGCGTATAACGGCTGTTGTTTTGTAGACCTTAGGGCTTGTTAATCGCCGCAGTCGAATACGCGAACTATCTCGTTATGTTTCTTAGGAAGGCTACAAAAGAACTTACAGAAGCCTGACTTGTCCTCTTCTCTAATTTCTAGCTAGGACGCTATCGTTATAGGAGGCTACGAAAGAACTTGCAGAAGCCTGACTCGTCCTCTTCTCTGATTTCTGGCCAAGACGCCATTCTCATCATGGGAGGCTGTGAAAGAACTTGCAGAAGAAGATAGCCTTATCCTCGCTCGGTACTGTAGTAGTCACCGCGGTCGAATATGCGCACCGTCTCGTCTCGTGTCGTTATGTTTCTCGGGTAGGTTGTGAAAGAACTTGTTATAGAAGCCTGCCTTATCCTCGCTATACACTATAGTAGTCGCTACGGTCAAATATGCGTACTGTCTTATTATATTTCCTAGGGAGGTTGCGAAAGAGCTTATAGAAGCCTGCCTTATCCTCGCCACGCACTGTAATAGTCGCCGCGGTCAAATATGCGCACCGTCTTGTCTCGTCTCGTCTCATCATGTTTCTCAGGTAGGTTGTGAAAGAACTTGCAGAAGAAGCCTACCTTATCCTCGCCAGGCACTATAGTAGTCACCGCGGTCGAATATGCGCACCGTCTCGTTTCGTCTCGTCTCGTCTCGTCATTTTTCTCGGGTAGGCTGCGCAAGAACCTGCAGAAGATAGCCTCATAAGGGAAAATCGATGGGTTTAGGGGTCGATAGATAGTCTGAATAGATTAGTATAGAGATAGAGAAGGATATATAACTTGCGAGAGCAGTCTTAATTAAGAGAGACTTCTATGATTTAATGGTGGGGCATTTGTTTTGCTGCAGACAGCATTTTGAGACCCTGCACAATTGTGTGCGATTACGTGTGAACATCATTTTTACAACTGTTTGTGTTTGGAAGGCAGAGGCTCTACCCATTTCAGATCTGTGATCTTCCCCACACACATACAATCTGAAGCCTCCAAGCTCGACACCTATAATGGCCTCGCCTCCGACCTAGAGGCTGTGCTGGAGAACAGCAAGGTACACTGCAGTATAAACCCTGGGGAGTTGGATAGTTGAGAATCTCGAGAGCTTCTAGGAGAAACCAGCAAGGTACATCCAGAATGATCCTTGTAACGCATATTGTTGTTCTGTCTCGAGAAAGGAAATGGGGAGAACCGCGCTGTAGCGTGTGGGGTAGACATGATGGTCATTCTCCGCGTCAGATAACGGACCGCATGTACGCACCTTATAACTTTGGTAAGATTTCTAGAAGACTTACACTACTGCGCTGTACCGCTCCAGAGCCATCCGATTTTTAAGCTTTGATTGTAGAAAATTGGATGATACTGCGAGCAAGAGCTTTGCAGCGTTCAATCAATTGCATTCGAGTCTCACTACTCTTTCCTAGACTAATTCTCGCTAGAAACAAACAGTTTTGCCATGCTATTCGAATTACTCGATTTGCTACGGCCATGTCGATGGCTTTTAATTATGACTGGGTTCTATGGCGTATGGTCACTAGTTGCCCGCTACAATTCCCATCACTCAGCGGGCCAGGTGTATTTCTGTCTTAGGTTTACAAGAAATTGCATTACTGATAAGACGTAAGTTACCCAGGGAAACAAATGTATCTACGTCCGCCTAAGGAGATACGACAATCAGCCCGGGTGGACGAACCGTGTCGTAGAAGCCCAATACTCTATCGTGTCACCGTAGCAGAAGATGACATTCATTACATTATGAAGATACATAATAGCCTTTAGGTTTCTTGTTGGCCAACACGGATGAGTAGCATAGTCAAGTCTCATCAGTCGCAGTTTGATTATGCCTCTAATTTTGCATCTTTGGAATGCCATCAGTGATGTATATCTCCACTTCCACATGGTTTCAACTGCACTGCCGCTGTTCTTATAAATGAAGAACGTTTCTGCACATGGAGCGTGGTATCATCATTCAATGTTGTGTGACGCGTAGCTGTTGTGGATGGGGAAGGCACGATGGGAGGAAACAGTCAGACCTCACCACAACGCCCCTGCCGCATCTTCCCTCTCTACCCAAAACCCAACAATCGCTTTCATCACAGCTCTGATTTTCTGCTTCATAGCTGTTCTGCTTTTTAGACCTTAAGCCGTCTACTTACACGAGTGTTCATTCGCTAATTACCTTCTTTGAACTTCTTCGAGCGACTTCCTTCTTACACGATGTTTCCTTCTACAGCTTCGTCTTTGCCTACGGATGCCCCTCCCGCCTCTTCAGATGCGGCTTCCGCTGCTGCGGGATCTTCAAGCAAACGCAAGCACGCTTCCTCGCTCGATGACGGTTCTACACACATGGACCGTCTTATCAACAAGAAACAGAAGAAGAAGAAGAGCAGAGAGCAGAGAGCGGAAGAGAAGGGTCGGGCCCTCGCAGGCCAACAAGCACTCGATAAGGGTGAGATGCCTCTAGCCATTGACCCGAAAGAAGAAGCGAGATACAATCTTTTAGCGGAAGGTTCCAAGGTCACTAGGGAAGATCTCGGATACTCGCTCAAAGATGCTTTGGAAAGGGCTAGTGATGAACTAGCGAAATATGATTGTGCTCCCATCGATGCATGCAGTGCAGATGAAGACGATGGAGATTTCAAGATGTCCGACTTTGCTCCCGATGCCCAGCACTTGAAGGATGGCATCCTAAGTCTTATGCAATCCAAAGACAACTCCAAGTCCCAGATGCAGCGCAAGCGGCCAGGAAGGAGACAAGATACCAGAAGCAAGAAGCCATCACTCGTGAAAACTGTTCTTGAAGGTGACGACGAAGATGAAGCTGGTTCGCGTCCGCGAGATGTCTCAGGTGACTTTGAAATATATGAAGATGATGACAATGAAGAAGACGACAAGTCTACAGAGAGTAAGGATCTTCCAACTGTCATACGAAGAAGGACTCGAAACTACGATGCTGCGACTTTTGGCACGCTTGCCGACCAAAAACCCGAATCTCTTAATATTCAAGCGACATTGCAGAGATTTGACGACTACATACGACTTGTCATTCGTCAAATGAAGCTCACTGCGGCTAAATTTATATGCAACATAATTAATTATCAATTTGCTCCAATGACTCGGAGATTTTTAGTTATTGCACATAACTCGGACGAAGACTGGCTTGTCAAACAGGTACTCGATGGCATTCCTGACAGTACCAAGCACGTGCTTGGAAAAGAGGGATTTACAACCAGTGATCTACTCTCCCTGCCTCGATGGACAGATTCTGATCTGTGCCAAAAAGGCGTTTATCTCGACGTTGTCTGTGACCCTCAGCATCAGACATCAAGACCGTCATTGTATGTCGGTTCAGCAGTTGGCCAAGATGGTATTTCGCAAAGATGGTGCGATTATGTCTCCATTGGCAAGGGAAGAGTGGAACGCGGCTTGCATGCTGAAGCCATTTCTGGCAAAATGGAGTCGATCAACCTTCGTGGTCTGGCTCAGTACGGAAGTGACCCGATAGCTTGGCTACCTCTTTTCTCCGAGTCGGTTTTCATGGTTCTCTTGGGCACTGTACGCGATACGGGGAAGCGATGGACAGGCAAAAACTCAAACATGTGCTGCGACGAACTTTACGACTGCATTGCTGAATGCCGAAAAGGACTTCCAGATGCCATTGGCGATGGACTAAACTCGACTTGGTCATTGATCCAAGGCTATCGCACGCGATACGGCGGTCAGAGAGCTCGATGTTGCAACGTTGAATGCAACAGGCCTATGGTTCCGAAAAAGGACCCGCTTTATGAGAAGAACCGTTTTGCGTCTAGCGACATGACGCGACCGGGCGAGAGCATCATTTGCATCAACTGCCTAGTACATATGAAACGGCACCAAGGACGGGCGCGCCCTCGTGAGTTTGAAGAGCGACGGAGATTTCGGGTGGAAACCCCTCGTACCATGTGCATGGCAGATGGCTGTATGAAACCATTGCAGTACTATCATTACAAGAGTCCTCAACCACCCGGATTCAACAAGGGTTGTATCGTAAACCACCCAAGCCTTACCAACGGCAAGCACATGTGGTATTGCGATAGACACTACAAGCAGTTCTGGACACTTAGGCGTCAACTTGAACGCGGAGAAGCGATTGCCACAACGCCCTCTCTTTCTTCAAGCTCCGAATGCCATGAAGATGCTACCTCAAGCAATGGTACATCATCTAGGACGCTCGGTCCTAGCGAACTTCCGGTAGTGAAGGCCAATTCCCGGAGCCGGTTGGTGGACCAGGCTCAATCAAATTCACCTGTGTCACAAGATCGCAATCCTCCTGCTGCTTCAAAAAATGCTCCAAGATACCCTTGGTGGGGACCGGGAAAGCATAGACTCCCGTATACAGGCCCTAGAGGCCCTGCGGTCGCAAGATACCCTTGGTGGGGACCGGGCAAGCACAGGCTCCCGTATACAGGCCCTAGAGGCCCTATGGTCCCAAGATACCCGTGGTGGGGCCCTGGCTTGTTCCGCAATGTGGGCGGTTACGGAAACAGCAATCGTGGTCATGAATAAACGAACTCCTCGCGAGAGAGAATAACCGCGGTTGATCCTATCTTTATCCGTCCTCTCGCTCACAGCGGATTCGGTATTATTCATGTGGATACATCGCCGCGTTGATCTCACACATGAGGCCACGAACCGATCATCGCATCGCAAGTTGATTTATTGCAACACACATGAGAGTACCCATGAGAGTATGGTAGATAAAGGCTACCACCTCACTCCTCTCCTTGTCATCACTCCTCTATCCTCCTGTCGTTTCTTTCCTTTATTTGCCTTCATTCCTCCGTTACTCCTTCTTTTTCTACATCACTCCTCCCTGCATAATACGTCCTACATGCTAATCAGTACGCAATAGAAGTGAACTCCGTCCGGGGTTCCTAGGAGAGTTCGGTGTTGTTGCTGTGCTCACCTTTGAA
This sequence comes from Drechslera avenae, assembly GCA_034640345.1. Lineage (NCBI taxonomy): Eukaryota > Fungi > Ascomycota > Dothideomycetes > Pleosporales > Pleosporaceae > Drechslera > Drechslera avenae. The sequence continues at coordinate 887,504 of JAXRVH010000008.1, forward strand.
GGAGATTGGATTTGATCTCGTCACCACCTTTAAAAGTGTTCAGCTTTTAGAGAGATTGGTCTCGTTGTCATCACCACCCTTTGGAGAGTTCGAGCACGCCATTCTACCGCCTCCTCCTCAAGAGCCTATGGCTACTGAGGTTGGCTGTTGAGATGATCTTATTACCTCCAGTATTTTTTTCATTGAGATACTTGGCTTGCCGAGTACTTGAGGAAGAAAATTAACAGTGTAACGTAGGCTTGTGCATGTAAACAAAGCACCCAGTTGCAAATTGGATAGTTTGTTAGTGGGTATATTTGAACTCTAGCAATCAGGTCTGATGTCCAGTAGAATCAAAGGCATGCACAATATGTTCTATGATATCGAAGAATCTTTCATCAAACCACTCGAGCCCTTGCTCGTTAGCCATTTGGCTCAACCAAGATCTTCCTAGGGCAACAGTCCTTCGTTCGATCCTTGATAGGAACCAAAGCTAACAATTAAAAAGGGTTTCTTTGGCCCAGCGCGTGCATTAGTATTGGGCTAACACGTGTAGCTGGATAGACTCCGCTTCGGCGGTAAGTCTGCCCCCTCCTCAAGGCCCCCTCCTCCTCAGCAATTGCTATTTGTCATCGAAACCTTCGGTAAGTAAACGATTTCATTCATCCGCCCTAGGAAGATCTTCTTTTTTTGCACTTTTCCCCTCTTTTTTTTCTTCCCCTTCTCAGGTGTTGAGCTAGGCTTCGACATCTGCACTGAAGAGACAGATGGGTGAAGATTTTTTTGCTTATGCTATCTCATCTTTCACAAACGTGTGAATGGGTGTGCTTAAAGATACCACCACCAACATTTAATATGATTAGTGCAGCCTTTAGTGCCACGCAATCTTCGGTCACACAACTACATTAGTCGCGCCCTGATCTTATCAGTTTTCCCTTGTGTTCATACCCATACAGATCTCATTATCGCCGCAAGGCCCTTACACACCCCCTAGAACAATTATATTAACAAATAGACCTCTGCCCTGTCTGTCCTCTGCCCAACTAGATTTTTCATCGTGCGACATACATATGACTGAACTGCCGCGCCCTCATCATATTAATGTTTCCTTGTGTTTATACCCACAACCATGTCGTTGTCGCTGCAAGGACCTCACCTTATCGTAGTGCTGTCAAGTATTGATATCACATGTAAATTCATAGAGCACTTGATATCAAACTAAACCGAGACACTCTTTTCATTGACTAACTATATATTACATGACATCATACCAAAAAACCTGCCCACTTAGAAGAACCAAAAACGACGCGAGCGGGGGGGCGAGGGCGGCGGCGAGGGCGAGGGAGAGCGCGCACGCTCGTCGCGGGGCTGCTGCTCCAGCTGCTGGAGGAGCCGCT